>CM032449.1:173779405-173961888 GCA_019049505.1 Pachyrhynchus sulphureomaculatus | reverse complement strand
ATGTCTAGTGAAACAGATAACAATAGACCAACTACTGAAAATGGGTAGACGACAGCTTTACTGGGTCTATACACCGGCCATTGTTGGCTAAGGCAGAATCAGGTTTCTTACTTTTAGTAGAGAAACTATATTACCAGAAGACCTGAAATACATCTCACCAAGTGCAATATTTCGCTCCATTCCTAAGCAAGACCTGCTTGGTGAAATCTAAAGTGTAGGTTTAAGCCTCAATCGATAGAAACGTCGCAGTAGAGAGCTACAAAACCCATTTACCTTAACGCTATCATCCCCTAACCGCCTCTCCGCCTCTAGAACTTGGCTACGCCACTACGCACAAATTGAAATACAGTCGAGACAAGAAAAAGGCATAAAAATTAAAAATAAAAAAAAAAATCATCTATCAAGACAATAGTTGCTGTCTGTTCTTTGTCCAGGTGCTTTGCCATAATTTTACAATCTAAACTGCAAAAAAAAATTCCAGAAAGAATGTTTAGTATTTTCGAAAATTAATTAATAATACTTTATCTATTTCTCAACGTTAATACCATGATCTATAATAGTCACAAATTAATAATACTATAAATAGTTATGAAATCGTAGATAATAAAACAAAATTAACGGATATTTCTAATAAAAACCAATGCAAAATAAATGACAAAACTTTATTGTGGATAATGCAGTAAACTGATCTATATATTCCATCAACAACATTGTAAAAATATTAGCCACTGCAAGTTTATAACAATCTAATAAATACTTTTTTTTTATCAAAAAAAAATACTTGAAGATGAATTGAAATATGTAAATTCCTCAAAAATAAAATAAAAAAATGACCAGTCAAGTGCACACCACAAATGAATTTTCAACAAAGTTTGTTTCTGATCGTTACTGAAAACTAATGACCTTGAAATTTTTGTTTTTTTTTATATATTAGATAAATTTTTAAGGATAAAGCACTCGTGATAATTTTCGTTCAATCTACACTCCGTTGAGAATATTCCAGAATTTCTTCAAAATTTTTTGATCAGTACTTTTCGAGATACGGGGGAGCGATTTTTACCAATTTTTTAAAAATAGTAAGCAAAGTTTTACATTATATATATTTTTAAACTCGTGTTTTTACAAGCTTTTTTCACTTCCGATTTCACCCCACAAAAATTAACCCCTTAAGTCAAAATCTAACTTTCAAAACTACACGGCTCTGATGGTGCCATCAATTCCTACATTAGTACCAAATTTCAACTTTCTATGTTAAATAATTTCGGAGAAAATCGGGCGTGACAAACGGACAGAGAAACACCGAAGTGATCCTATAAGTATGGAACCCTAAAACATCTGGACAGTGTAAATTTTAAAAAATCTTTATGATAACCCAATTTTTAAATATACATTTATATTTTTAGTGTTCCGTACGGAACATTTATAAGGTCATTTCGTTTGTCTGTCTGTCACACCCGATTTTCTCCGAAACTATTTGACATAGAAAGTTGAAATTTAGCTCAAACATAGGAATTGATGGCCTAATCAGAGCCGTGTAGTTTTGATAGTTAAATTTTAACTTAAAAAACAAATTTTTTAGTCATCAAGTGGGGTATCAACTTGTAAAAACATGAGTTCTAAAATATATATAATATAATCCTTGGGCACACTTTTCTTTCTATTATTTTTAATAAATCGCGAAAAATCGCTTGCACTTGACAGGTTAATATTTATAATAAAATTAAACCTATATAGCATGATGAGGCATTTGGATACAAAAAATTCCGGAGGTAAAATAACCCCCCGTTCGGATCTCCGGGTGGGGGTGGCCCAGCTGCGTCAATATGCAGAGATCAGAATTTTTAAGTGGATTATTGCAACATACGAGGTTTAAGCTCGAACATAAATTCAGTGCAACAACACCTGCAATCAAATAAAATGTACTCCTCCCTGTGAAACCAAGGTCAGTTCATCGACCAGCACAGTCAACTATCTTTATTCTGGGTACGACTTTATTCCCGATTTAGGCGTAACGTTCGAATCTGTCTTTTTGTCAGAAGCGACCTCTTTTGCCAACGAGGAAGAGGCTCTGAAGCCCCCAAACTTTGATGTTATGTGGTTAAAAATAACGACTCAACAAGCCACAAGGTTCATCTGTATCCTCTATCGACCACCAAGTGATACTAACTTTAAAACACTTTTCGTTTCTCTTGCAGACACCATCGATCATTTACAAATTAACTACCCAAATACCGAAATTACCATCCTGAGTGACTTTAACTGTCTTAAACATTGAAAACTATCGACGAGCAAGGTCGTGAAGCCGATTCATTTTCAATCAGTTGTGGCTTAATTCAGCTTATTGACGAACCAACACACCTGATCGAGACCCCTTCTTAATCTGTTTTTAACCACCAATCCGGAGATTTACACGGTCAGCGTAAATCCGCCGTTAGGTTCTTCTGACCATAAACTACTTTCGACATCGAGTATCCTACCAATCAGTGACAGAGAAGCGCCTAAACCGCGCAAGATTTGGCACTACAAATCTGCTAAATGGGGAGATCTCATGGAATATTTTCGAACTTTCCCTTGGTTAGACGTTTGTTTTCGATCCGACGATCCATCTGATTGCCCCAGAGAGGTTTCCGATGTTATTCTGGCCGTTATGGAGGCTTACATCGCCTTTTCGAATTTCTTCCGACGGCAAGCCTTGGTTTGACCGAAAATGCAAAGCAGCTGTTGCTTCTAAACATCTTGCCTACCGACAATGGCGTGAAAATCCTAACACCATAAACCGTAACACCTTTGTTCGTGCCAGGAATAGACGCAAAGAAATTATCGACGAAACCAAGGAAGCACACAATCAACGAATTATAAACAAACTTCTCGCTTGTCCCCAACAATTCCAGGTCCTTTTGGTCAGTCGCTAAGGCAGTTAGTCAAAATTTCACCAAATCCACCATACCATTACTCACACGGTCAGATAATTCTATTGCAATGACACCTGTTGAGAAAGCGAACTTGTTGGTGGAACTCTTTGCTTCACATTCTACTGTCGATTTCCAAAGAAAAACACCAACTACTATTCCCATAATGCAGTCAAGGATGCCCGAGATTGTCTTCAGACAACGTATCATAAACGTATCATAAAACGTATTTTAATGAAGCTAGACTCCAAAAAAGCTTATGGAGCTGAAGAAATACCTGCCACTGTGCGAGGGAACTAATACCAGTTTTCTATAGACTTTTCAACCTATCCTACAGAAAGGGAATATTTCCTTCCTGCTGGAAATGAGCCACAGTTCAGCCGATACCTAAAAAGGCAAGAAGACCTTGCCAAATAACTACCGAATAATCGCACTGCTCTTCAATAATCTCGAAAATCATGGAAAAAGCTATCAATCAGCGTCTTCTAAAATATCTTGAAGGATTCAACATTATTAGCGATCCCGAATATGGCTTTCGTAAAAATAGATCAACAGGAGATCTTCTGATTTATGTAACACATGTTTGGAACAACGCAATTGAACACTTTGGAGAATCTCAAGATCGACCGTTTGCTCTTGACATATCCAAGATTACGCCGTGTTTGGCTGAAAAAGATGTTTGTGGCTCTCATGTTTCCTCAGAGAGCGTTCTTTACGAGTGGCAGTCGACGGATTTCTTTCTAACACCTTCACTATCAACGCCGGTGTAACTCAAGGCTCCATACTGTCTCCTACTCTCTTTCGCATTTACATTAACGATCTGCTGGAAAAGACCGAGAATCCAATCTCTACAGCTTTGCAGATGACAGTACGATTATCTCTTCATTTACTTTGAACCCTCGGACATCGGCTACTCAGGCGAATATCCGCAGACAGCAGGAGGTCGTTCAACTTAACAAATACCTGGAAGAAATTCTATCTTGGGGTGACAGTAACCAAGCGGAATTCAACGCTACAAAAACCCAGGCGACAGTTTGTTTTCTAAAAAAGTTAACGTTGCTGAACCCGACATAGTTATGTCGGGGCACTCCATTCCTCTAACATCGTCACTCAATTTGTTGGACGTTAATTTGGGAGCAAATATGCCCTGGCATGAACATGTTGCAGGCATAGCAAGGAGAGCTTCTCAAAAGTTGGGAATATTATTTCGAACCAGAAAGCTTTACACTCCACAACAACTGTTAGTTCTTTACAAAGCTCAAATTCGACCAACTATGGAATACTGCTCCCATGTTTGGGGCTCCGCTCCCAAACATACACTACATTTGTTGGATTCTGTTCACAGAAGAGCTGTTCGTCTGATTGAAGACCCTGAACTGACCGGCGGCCTTGATTCGATGGAACATCGAAGAACGGGTGGCGACTTGAGCCTATTCTACAAGTATTTTTATGGAAAGTGTTCGAAGGATGTGGCCTGCTTAATTCTTCCCAGAGCGGTGCATGTTAGAAGTACACGTCGCGCTAATGCTTCACGTCCGTATGAGGTTCAGCTTGTTACTCCTCGTACAACGGTTTTCAAGCAATTTTTTATATGGAGAACATCATCCCTTTGCAATAATTTTCCCAGGACTGTGTTTCCCACCGACTACAATTTACAGCGATTCAAGAACAACGTGAATCGCTTTCTCCGCACAGGTGTCGCTCCTGTAGCGCTGCAGCACGTGTGCTAGACCCATAACAAAAAAAAAAAAAAACATGGAAATTGCATTAACATTTATGTATATGTCACCTAGTGCTGTTTTAGTCTGAGTTAGTGCTTTGGTTGGGGAGTAAAGTATTCGGCTAGTGACAACTGAATTAGCAATGTTTTGTTCATAAAGAAAATGCTATATTTTTTCATACACTGAAATGACTAATAATATTTTCTCTTATAAGTTCGTAATAAATACGTTTAACAACAATTACAATTTTTTTGTTGCAGACATCCTGTAGAGAACAAATTTACTAAAATGTAATTACTCTTATTAAAAATCAGTATTAAAATTAATTAATCTAATACGTAGGCTGAAAAGTTTAGGTCTGACACATAGATGTCGCCCTTTTCAAAAAAATCCATATGATTTTTAGGAAGTATGAACGTTCAAACGATACATCTCAAAATTTCATAATATTTCGACGATTAATTTACAAGTTACAGTGGTTTTAGTGGCGCTACTTTTGATATTTTCACAACAATGAAAAAAATTGAATTTCGTGTGTTGATTAAACACTAATGGGAAAAAATACCGTTTTGATGGGAAAAAATACCGTTCAAGCGAAGCAAAAGCAATGGCTTGATAAGTGTTACGGGGATTCTGCCTCTGGAAAATCACTCATTATTTACTGATATGCTGAATTTAAACGCGGTCGTACATATACAAATGATGCTGAACGCTCTGCACGCTCTGCACGCTCAAATGAGGTTCAGGTTACGCTGGAAAACGTAAAAAAAAATCCCTAAAATTGTTTTGGATGACCGTAAAATGAAATTACTTGAGATAGCTGACACCCTAAAGATATCAAAAGAACGTGTTAGTTATATTTTGTATAAACATTTGAGCATGAGAAAGCTCTGTTCGAAATGCGTACCGCGTTTGCTCACAGTGGGCCAAAAACAACAACAAGTGTTGATGATTCTGAGCGTGGTTTGAACCTGTTTAAGCGCAATAAAAAGGATTTTTTTGTTGTGCGATATGTGACAATGGAAGAAATATAGAACCACCACTATACACCGGAATCAAATCGGCAGTCAGCTGAATGGACAGCAGCCTGTGAAATCCGCCCGAAGCGACCAAAGACGCAACAGTCGGCTGGAAAGGTTTTGGCCTCTGTATTTTGGGATGCCCATGAAATATTTTGCATTGACTATGCTGAGAAGGGAAAAACCATCAGTAGCGGATATTATATAAAGTTATTGGTGCGTTTGAAAGCAGAAATCGCAAAGAAACGGCCCCAAATGAACAAGAAAGAAGTGCTCTTTCATCAAGACAATGCACCGAGTCACAAGTCAATGGTTGCGATGGCAACATTGCATGAATTGAAGTTTGAATTGCTTCCTCATCCACCGTATTCTCCAGATTTGCCCCCAGCAACTATTAAACCTCAAAAAAAATGCTCGCGGGAAACAGATTTGGCTCCAATGGAGAAGTTATCGCCATTTTGAAGGCAAAGACAAATACTTCTACAAGAAAGGTATATAAATGTTAGAAAAGCATTGGACTGATTGTATCGCTCATAAAGGAGACTCTATTGATAAATAAAATCGAGTTTTGCAAAAAAGAAAATGTGTTTTAAGTAGATAAACTAAACATTGTTCAGCCTACGTGTAATGTGTATGTATACGTACAATCGGTCAAAGTAAGAACATGTCGAGCCTTGTTCATTAACAGATGTATTTATTTACATATTTTTTACATCATTCGACGGTAAAGGATTGCCGTTAAAATGCCAATGATTCAGTAGTTCGTCCAGTCCCTATCAACGTCGATAATCGCCTGGCATCTTCGTGGCATACTTTCGATGAGATTTTCCGCGTATTCTTGGGAGAAAGATTTCCAGATTGCCCGAATTTGCCGTGATAACTGCTTCACTATGTACACTTTTCTTCTACGAAGCGACTGCTTGATGTATGACCACACATTCCCGATGTATGGTTTCTTCTGTCCACAAAAATTGTTTGTCTCTGTATTTTTCACTCAGCAGTGGCTTCTTGGTTGTATTCCGCCACTTCAAATCGTGTGCCTGGAGATGAGTGCGAATCGTTTCATACGACATATCCAAACCTTTCTGTTTTAGTTCTTGCGCCCCTTATCGCAAAGTTAATTGAGGATTTAGGGGAAACATGTTAATAATCATTTTTTCGTCATTGTCCGACATTATTTTTCTCGAACGACGTTCTGGTAACTCATTAACGTGTTTTAACTGAGAGTATAGTTTTACCCACTTGGTAACGAATTTCCTCAACTTACCCATATAATTAGCAGCTGCTGTAGCGTCATTTTTGGACCTTTTGCATGATTACATACGAACACAGCCTCGTGGCGCGAAACATCAGCAGCACTCATGCTCGATAATATACTATTTAACCTTAAATAAGGTAAGAAATTAATCTCTTTTCACAAAGCAGGGGTGCCTGCAGTAACTTAAAAAAAAAGGATTTCTTTAACCGACTACAACTTATAGGCGACTCGTTACTCCTTGACCGACTCTATACATTTTTTTATTTAAAGGTAACTACACCCTATTTTGGGAGTTAAAAGTTAAAAGTGTGAAAATAAATAAGATTTTTCCCAAAAATAAGTTATTTTTTAGGTTAAAATAGCACCAACATGAATTTCAACCCCCTTTTAGAGGGTGGTTATCGCTTAGCGATAAGTTTGGAAGAGGTATAAGTCCAGCGCTGTATTCTCAGTATTTTGATTATTTCTTTGTATTTTTTCCTAGTCTTAGAAGTCATGTTTGTGAGTATGGCAGGATCTCCTATAAATTTCGACCACTTTCTAGAGGGTGGTTTTTGATTGACTATACGGTATTGGGTAGAGAATATGTAAATAATTAAAGTGACCTCTTTTCATTACACATCATAAATATTTCTTTTTTATTTTTTATTAAAAACTTATTTATTTTTACCCTTTTAACCCTCAAAATAGGGGGCAGTTACCCCTAAATAAAAAATGGAAAAATATGTTCTTCTAGATTTTTAATTAGGTTTAATTTAAGACCTTTTATATTAAGTTTGCTTTTTTTTGTCTCAAAGTTATAGAGGTTGCAAAAACGGGCTAATTTTTGCGGTCACTCTTTGGTATTCAAAATTCGTTTAAATTAGTAAATAAGATAAAACATTTAAATTTGCCCAATAATTCTAAATTAAAATCCTTTGACGAGAAAATTTGTTTCCAAGTATCTGCTTTTCATTCCCTCCTGTATGTTTGACCATAAATACTGAAAAATAATGAAAAGATAACACAATTTTGAAATTACGGTGCACGATGGTAGGATACAACGAATTGTATAAAGTACGCATACCTATTACTCCATCGAAAGCTGACACAGCAGCTTTCGAACCGACAGAGTGGTTGACACAGTCAACGCTTTAAAAGCAGGTAACGCTTTTTCGAGGAATCCTTCCTCAAGTATATATAATTATTGTAAAGCAACTGAAAATAGACAGAAGTCCATATTCCAGCAGCTTACTAGCTGTTCTCTTGTCCGTCAAATCCATCCTGAGACGCGTTTCGCCGTATCACGGCTCGTCAGTCAGGCTAGGATTGACAAACAAGAGAACGGTATCAAATGGTACTTATCCCAGAAGTTACGGAGCACGATGGTAGGATACAACGAATTGTATAAAGTACGTATACCTATTACTCCATCGAAAGCTGACACAGCAGCTTTCGAACCGACACACAGTGTCTCGACTAGTACAAGCTAGCGGGACAATATTATTTCTTCACTTATTTCAATTGTTTATGTATATTCTAGGCATCTTAAGCTATTTTAAGAAAAAAAAAAAAAGTTGAAAAATGGGTACTGTATGTGTATTAATCGAAATATGTAGCTGCAAGACGGAAGTGGTTTACTAATGTGTCTCATTTGTTCACTATTGTCGCTAATTGTTCTTTAATTAGCTACATACGTCTACCTACTCATTATGTGTGAAAAGCACAATCATGTGATAGTACCCACATTTATTAATTTACAAAATATTATTTCTTTTAAAATAAATTAGTACAATAACAGTATCTATATATCAATTATTTACAATAACAAGGTGTATAAGTAAAAGAAATATAATATTAAAATAACTTATGTACTAAGGCATGAATTATAAGCAACTACAACACACAATAAAATAAGAATAATAATTACAATAAAAAAATACTTAAACCTACTAATCACCATCCGATGAGTCGTCATCACCACTCTCCCATTCAGTAGAATATTCAGAGAGTAAATAATCCTCCTCATTTAATTCGTGATGATGACTTACTGATGGTGTTTCGGATGGCAATGAGGGTGGGATAATCAACTGCAGAACCTCCGATGGCAAAGAAGTAAATTTTCTTCTGGGTAATTCTCTATACGAGTTGATAACAGGATAAGACGTAATTAAAAGCATTCTCAAAAGATCTGTATTTGTGGCAATACGTGACCGCTTCCTGGTGTGCCGTTCACGGAATCTACGACAGTCTTTATTTCTTGCCTCCTGGGCTTCTTCGGAGAGTTGTCCAATGGGAAGAAGAAAATACTTTATAACTTCCGCGCTGTGTACAAGAATTTTATGCACAGTAACGGGCATGAAATACCACGAATACAGATCAAGGTATAATTTTCTAGTATCAACACAAAACTTTTCGAATTCTATATAATTTATGTCATATCCCGATGACAAAGTTCTTAAAATTACATGAAATCTACGAATAAGGTTTACGTCTAATCCTGTAATTTCGCTGCTCAATTCAGCTTTGGAAAAAAATCTACGTGCTGTGTTTCCATCGTTTGTGTTACCATACCCAGGTTTTGGTTTATCTACAATGAGACCCATACGATCTTTAAACACTTTTTTTGTATCTCTTGTGAGCGTTGCTTCACAATAGCTTTGTCGTTATCTCCCCTGACTTGCCACTTTTTTATTTCTAAACGATAGCTGATGTGAAGCAAACATTCAAACGTGCGGATCCATGCATGTAAAGTAGATAAACCAAATGCAAGGCGTTCTTCGTTGCTGGGATATTTCTTTGACTCCTCGTTCATAGTAGAGGGGGTGGCACCGCAAATATAACACTTTCGTGTTGAACTTGTGTCTGTTAAGGCATTGCACACTTTGTCATCAGTCATTGTCAACAACAAATCGTGTTTAGCAGAGATTTGAGATCCAGCAACGTTACATAATGTTGGAAGAAGCTGACTTACTTCATCTAAAATTTTAGAAGTTTCTTCTTTCGTAAACTCTTTTGTCTCCTTGGCAAAAATAAACTTAATAGGACGGCAATATGAAGTAGAGGAAGGTCTTGGATTTTGCCAGATCACAGTTTCGCCATCAAGCAGTCTCAAAGGGACAAATGAGTATACGAACAAAAATTCGTCTGTAGCGTTAGTGTTCTCAAATTTCTGCTTATACGTGCTATGCCCCGAACTCCCATCACAGCAGCCCATTTGCTTACCAACGTATAATATGAACGAGGTAACACACTTCTAATGACTTCCGTCTGAGCTTTAACTAATCGTTCAGCCGTTTTATCCAAAATCGCGTGAAGTTTAATTTCAGCTCGAGATTCAGTCACAGAAATATATTCGTCAGAAGGACAAAGAAGCTTTGAACTTATCTAAAAACTATAAAACGATGGATACACTTGATGTCCCGCTTTCATTGACCATTTTCTTTTTTGTTTATATGAGTGAGAAGTCGATTTCGAGTCCACATAATAAGCTAAAGCTTCGTCTGGTGTTAACTGCCGACTTTGTTCAGAACACTTATTCTTTTCTCTAGTTTCACTGACCGCGACGTTATGGATCTGTTTAGCAACACTTCGATGCCCTTCTTTTCGAGTAGCTAACTCAGCTGCTGTAATAAGCTCACTTGCACTTCGCGATTCCAAAAGATCTTCTACTCTCCGTCTCTTCGTTTTCGTTGATGAGTCTTCAAATGATTTTCTGGGTCGTCCTACGGAAAGAGCCGCTGATGATGTTGAAGTGCACGGCTGGTTAACACACATCTTTATTTCGATTCCGGATCCCTCTAACCAATCTTTATGTTTGATAAGAAACATTTCTTTGTTGCACTTTAAAGAAATCCACTTTTGATTGAATTTTGCTGAAAGGCTAGATATTTTCATTTTGAGTCGTTTTAGAGAATCGTCAGAAACATCAGACATATTGAATTTTTCGCTTATATAATAAAAAATGCCTCTGTTTCGTTCAGTTTTGTCATGTTTTAGCCATTTTCGTCATAGTCACGACTCGTTCTGAAAAAAATAAAATAATTTTACTTTCGGGCCTTTTCGGGGTCTATAATATATATGAATCTGTGCCTGAATGTTGTAGGTATTACATATAGAAAAATCTAGGTGGATATATGTGGATAAAAAAAGTTGCTACTTTTAAAGTTTACAATTAATGTAAAATTTGCTGGATTTATCTATACATTTACAAATTGATATTACACCAAAAAATATACATATTTTTTATAAAAAATATAAGTCATAATAGAGTACATACCTTCAACAGAATATTCCATCACAAAAAACTCGTTTCATTTTGCTACCAATTTTAAAATATGTTATCACAAGTGTGTATAAAAATGGAACTGATTTGCAAATGAAAAATGACCTCTCTTATAAGGGTTACTTTGACCCCCTGATAAGATACCTTTATGAGGTGATAAACAAATTAATTCTTGGAATTCTTTAAATGGGGGGGGGTTGTTTACAAGTCGTTATCAATGGTTCCTGGAAATTACGTCATGAATATTGTCCCGCTAACATGTTCTTGCCGAATCATTGTGCGACAGAGTGGTTGACACAGTCAACGCTTTAAAAGCAGGTAGCGCTTTTTCGAGGAATCCTTCCTCAAGTATATATAATTATTGTAAAGCAACTGAAAATAGACAGAAGTCCATATTCCAGCAGCTTACTAGCTATATTGCTATATTTGAGGAAGGATTCCTCGACAAAGCGCTACTGCTTTTAAAGCATTGACTGTGTCAACCACTCTGTCGGTTCGAAAGCTGCTGTGTCAGCTTTCGATGGAGTAATAGTTATACGTACTTTATACAATTTGTTGTATCCTACCATCGTGGTCCGTAACTTCTGGGATAAGTACCACTTGGTACCGTTCTCTTGTTTGTCAATCCTAGCCTGACTGACGAGCCGTGATACGGCGAAACGCGTCTCAGGATGGATTTGACGGGCAAAAGAACAGCTAGTAAGCTGCTGGAATATGGACTTCTGTCTATTTTCAGTTGCTTTACAATAATCAATTTTGAAATGATTCTACTCCAAGAACCCTGAGAAGCATACGGTATATCCAAAATAACCCCTCTACGATTATGACCCCTCTACTACTACAAATAATTATGCTTAAAATTTAATCAATATCACACTCAGAAACAAGAAAAAAGTCTCTTAAGAATGTAGAAAATATATAAGTATTTGCACTTTTTCTTCCCTCTTCTCCTTAAAGCTATAGATTTTATTCTCCCATCAAGTGTATGTGCATAAAATTTGAAATGAACATATTACTTCCGTGAATTATTGTATAGAGCAGGGCTATCCAGGACAAAGACGTTTACGGGATAATATAGATTACGACATGGACTGGCGAACCGTAGAAACTATACTCTATCTTTAAAAGACGTGGAATTATAAATCACCCAATATGACAAATTCTACAGGCGTACCTACTATGAGATTGCTACTTTCACTTTTATTACTTTTATTTAGTAAATATGCGGAAATAATATTATATCTGGGGCCAGGTAATTTAATGTATTCTATTGAGGGTGATATGGGTTTCTAAGAAATTGTGATAATATATATAATATATAGTAGATACGCATAAATAATAGGCATTAAGAGTGGGATCAGGCAATTTATATTAGTATTATAAATATTATCAGTCTTTAATTAAAGGCAAATCAAAAAATACAGAGTATATTATTCATACAATTTCTTATTGTTCTTTCGTTAATTTCTCTTTTACAATTCTGTTAGCATCAACTTCAATATTACGCGTTGCCAAACGGAGTGCGTGAACAAGGAACTTATCCGATAGTGACGACCTGTATTTAGATATTGTAAAATTCATTGTGGAGTAAGGACTTTCACATAGGTAAGTAATGCCCATCATCGAACCAATTCTTAAATCAAAATAGGTAAGGTTGGGAAAACGATCACTGAGGAGCTTAAAAATTTAACCCTGTTTCAATTCTGCCCTTGCAAAAGGGGCCGATTGTAGATCACATAGCTCCAATTGAGTGTCGGTCTTTATTCTTTCAATAGCAATCGTTAATGGATGAGTGAAAAGTGACAAATTCTTTGAAATCCAATCGCTGCTCAAACTCAAAAATATTTATTTTCTAGTGACCTTTTGAAACATTTCAGACTCTATATAAGTTTGCTATGTTGTGTTGTTTGCCTTGTAACTTCAAATTCAATTCGTTCGAGCGTTGTGTCACATTCTACAATGGTATCACATTTTTTGAAATGTGCTCGCACATATCAACTATTCGTCGTGACACTTTTTGGTGAGATATTGCTACAGATTCAAATTTTTCCGCCAGTTTAGACTGCATAAAGCGTTGGGCTATTTTAATACCATACACCGAATTTTATTATTGATGTTGCAGATAAAATCGTCTAGTTCCCATCTCTCGTTAAATTCACGATTTTCATCACATACTTTTCGCTTTTTCGTAGACATGATATGGTCTGGTATTTGTCATAAGGATTATGGATATTAATTATTAACGATATTAACGAAATATGAGACATAAAGTGGCGCAACTGTACTTATTCGCCCAGCGTATTTGTAAATAAAATACACTTCTGTTAATTCCTGAATTCCCCTAACAATAAGAGAAAGACCCATGTTGCTGCCATGCCTACGAACAGATATTCCATTCATTATTTGCGTTGCCAGAAAAATGAACAAAATGATACCAAATATTTTAATAATACATTTTGTAAATTTGAGTTTCTTCTTTTCTTATGACGCGATTTTTAATCTACAAAACTAAAGATTAAAAATCGCTTCGAGGGCCGAACAAACATGAGTCGCGGGCCGCATGTGGTCCGCGGGTCGTGGTTTGGACAGCCCTGGTATAGACAGTCAGACCAAACAAACATTTCACAGGGTAACTCTGACGAAATACAATTTTCCCTTCAGCAAGGGAAGTGGAAAAAAAACAACATTGTCCAAAAACATCTCGACCAATCAAGAAAATTACTGAGATTTAAGACAAACAAAAAAATACCATATTAAACATTTTTTTTTTTATGGATCTAGCACATGTGTTGCAGGGAGGTCCCTAAAGCGCTACAGGAGCGACACGTGTGCGGAGAAAGCGATTCACGTTGTTCTTGAATCGCTGTAAATTGTACTCGCTGGAAAACACAGTCTTGGGAAAATTATTCCAAAGGGATGATGTTCTCCATATAAAAGACTACTTGAAAAGCGTTGTACGAGCAGTAACAAGCTGAACCTCATACGGATGTGAAGTATTAGCGCGACGTGTATTTCTAACATGCACCAGGAATTAAACGGGCCATATCCTCCGAACACTTTCCGTGAAAACACTTGTAGAATAGGCTCAAGTCGCTAACCGTTCTTCGATGTTCCAGCGAATCAAGGCCGCAGGTCAGTTCCGGGTCTCCAATCAGACGAACAGCTCTTCTCTGAATAGAATCCAACAAATGCAGTGTATGTTTGGGAGCGGAGCCCCAAACATGGGAGCAGTATTCTATAGTTGGTCGAATTTGAGCTTTGTAAAGAATTAACAGTTGTTGTGGAGTGTAAAGCTTTCTGGTTCGAAATAATATTCCCAACTTTTGAGAAGCTCTCTTTGATATACCTACTACATGTTCATGCCAGGACATATTTGCTCCCAAATTAACGCCCAACAAATTGAGGGATAATGTTAGAGGAATGGAGTGCCCCGCCATAGCTATATCGGGTTCAGCAACGTTAACCTTTTTAGAAAAAACTGCCACCTGTGTTTTTGTAGCGTTAAATTCCATTTGGTTACTGTCACCCCAAGATAGAATTTCTTCTAGGTCTTTGTTAAGTTGAACAACTTCCCGCTGTCTGCAGACACTCGCCTGAACAGCCGATGTCTAAGTGAATGAAGAGATAAGCGTACTACCATCTGCAAAGCTGTAGATTGGATTTCCGGTCTTTTCCAGCAGATCGTTAATGTAAATGAGAAAGAGAGTAGGAGATAGTATAGAGCCTTGGGGCACACCGGCGTTAATAGTGAAGGTGTTAGAAAGAAATCCGTCGACCGCCACTTGTAAAGAACGCTCACTGAAGAAACATGAGAGCCACAAACAGAACTTTTCAGATATACCACAAGAACGTAGCTTAGCCAACAGCCCATCGTGCCAAACACGGTCGAATGCCTTGGATATGTCAAGAGAGATTCCCCAAAGTGTTCAGTTACGTTGTTCCAAACATGTGTTACATAACTCAGAAGATCTCCTGTTGATCTATGTTTATGAAAGCCATATTGGTGATCGCTAATAATCTCCTAAAAACACGTTGAAAAATATATATTATTAAATTGTTATATTCTTTTTGTTAATTTTTTAAAAGGCATAAACATATTTACCATTTTATTGACATTATTAATGCAAATTCTTGCTTCAAAATTATTTAAATTCCTTGATTAGACCGTCCTTAACTATAAAATTAGGAAAATAAAAATTATTCATTGTGAGGGCCTTCGTAGGTATTCATTTTGATTTAATGATGCATTAAGTCAAGATAGTACAACAATTGTTATCCCTGCATTTTTAAATATAAACAAATATAAAAATTTATTGAGAATCGGTCGGAATATCTAGCAGACCCATGATCCTTACTATTAAAACAGTACAAGGTGTGGAGAGGAGAGAGATTTATGTACTTTTTTCTGTGTTTTAGCTCTTCCGTCATGGCAACCGCACACTTGGAGGAACAGCTTACACTAATAACACAGGCCAATAAAAAAATATTTGTAAAAACTTTTTAAACCAATACATCTAAGTGTTATGTATTTTTGGGTGCTGAAACCGTATCTGGTATCGGTTTTTTGTATCACCCACAGTTCTCTCACAATATGACATCGATTAAATTTCATAATAGGGAAAATTAAATAATTAAATTATAGATAATTAAATTAAATAAAAAATTTAAAAAAAAAAATAAATAGATGTTCCAGATTCCAATAAATGTTTTTCTTTCAGCATAGAATCAAGCAGTTCTGCTTTTTTGTTTGTCAAACCCAAGTCTCTGACTAAATCATTTAACTCAGCTTGTGTAAACAACTGTGGTTTTAAATTTTCTAAAGAACATTGAAACTCATCATCAACCTGTCGATTTTCATTAAATTCGGGACTGGACTGTAAAATGTCCTCAATAGACTGAGGTGGCTCAGGGACAGGAAGTCCCGGTCCATGTCCTATCGGCCGATTAGCTGAAGTAAAGTTAGGATAGACAATTACTTTCTTATTTTTGGAGTTATATCCAGAAACATCAACGCTGCAAAAACAACTATCATTTGAATGATTTTTCTTGCTCTCTCCATACCATGGGTATTGCAAATCCTAAGATCTTCGACACAAACATAACATACTTTGTGAGGAGCCCAACATTTTTCTTGATTACAGATTTCTACTCCAAAATATGCAAAGTATACTTTTTTTTACAAAGTCAGAAATGTTTCTTTGATGTTTTTTAACTACAAACTCTCACCACATATATAACAAAAAGTGTTGGGAGAGTTTTTACAACCACGATTATTATACTTTGAGTATGAATTAAAGCACATGGGTTAAACACTGCAATAGGAGGTTATATTAACTGGAAGAAAACAAACAGCTGTGACATTTATCGGAACTGCCAACCTAATAACATTTGATTTTACTGCCAACCTTATAAAATTCTAATTTTATTCTACTCAGTATATATCACCACTACACCAAACACTTTATTTTTGCCCTCGACGCGCGTTTCGCTGACCATGTTAGCTTCATCAGGAGCGATGATTGACTAAAGCTAAACTACAAAATATACCCTATTTATACTTAGCCTAACCCTTGAATTACTCAAGCGGAACCAATGACATAGGCAAGGCCATCAGTTCCGGTCAAGTAACCAGTAGAGAGGACTATAAGGAATAGGCCCTCTGTCTTTATTTAAACTACTTTTACATTTTATGATTTCCATACTTTCGTATGCGTTCAATAATCTCCTATCGGATACATTTTTTATTAATCTTAGATTATCTAATGTTACAGTATGATCAGCTTCAAGAGCATGTTCGGCAATGCTAGACTTTTCTGTTCTATTGTATTTTAAGTGTGCTAAGTGTTCTTTAAATCTTGTTTTAATTGACCTTTTAGTTTGCCCAACATACTTTTTGTCACAATCATTACAACCAATTTCATAAATTCCACTTTTCTCACAATTAGGAATCTTATCTTTGGGATTTCCTAAGATATTCCTCAGATTGTCTGATGACTTATAGACTAAGGTGAGGCCTACCTTATTAAATACCTTATTGAGTCCCTTGCTATATTTCGGATTATATGGTATGGAGACATACTTGGTGTTATTTTCTTCGCGTGTAAAAAAGGTGGAATTCTGAATATTAAACCTAAACTTATGTCTATTTATTAGCTTATTTACTAAGTCATCGTCATAACCATTAACTCTAGTTATATTTCTAATACGATTCCTTTCTTTATTAAGGTTTACTCTATTCAGAGGGAAAGTGACCAAACGATGAACTAAAAAATGTAATGAGGCTAATTTATGTTGTTTGCAATGAAATGAATCATTAGGAATATATCTATCTGTTACTGTGTCTTTCCTATAGATATCAAATTCTAATCTATTATTATTTTTAATAATTAAAATATCTAGAAAAGGCAATTGTCCTTTGTTCTCAATTTCGTAAGTGAATTTAATGGAATCATACCGGCTATTTAATTTAGAAACAAAATCATCAATATTTGCTTTCTTTATATCAAAAATCGCGAAAAATATCATCCACATACCTATAACATACCCTTGGGAAATATTCGAATTCTTGACTGGCTTCGATTTCAAACTTACTCATAAATAAATTGGCTATGAAAGGTGATAAGCAATTATCCATAGCCGTTCCTTCTTTCTGAACACAAAATTGATTGTTATATTGGAAATAATTTTGTTCCATACAAGTTTAGATAATGTTAAGTATTCACGAATAATTTCATCTTCAAAGTCATTCATTCTAAGTAATTCTTCGAGATATTGTAAAGTGTGTGGAATTGGCACACTTGGGAACAAAGAACTAACATCAAAAGAAATTAAGACTTCACCTTCATTAAGAACTAGATTTTTTGTTTTATTAATGAATTCTAACGAATTCTTCACTGCGAAAGTATTTAACGGTAACTTCTCAAGTTCTTTTGATAACCATTTGGATACTAAATATGTGGGTGATCCGACCGATGAAACAATGGATCGCATTGCTTTTCCAGGTTTATGAATTTTGGGTAAGCAATACAATTTTGGTATGGTCGGATTACTCACATTTAATTTAAATTTTAGCGAATCGGAGACAAGGTTCTTACATTTTTTTAAAGAATTTTTAACCTCTGATATCATTCTCGGTAATGGATTTCTTATTACCTTTTCATAAGGGCCAGATTCGATAAGATTATCTACGCGTTCATAGTAATCTTTCTTATCCAATATAACAACCTTATTTCCTTTATCCGCTTTTAAATAGAAGACATCTTTCTTTTTCAATCCTTTAACTACTTTTATGTCTTTTCGTGAATTAGAATTTGTGTTGTTAACCATGTTTTTCGATATTTGATTACGACATGCTTCCCTAACAAATGATTTTACTATTTTCTGGAAGTGTACTAATGGAACTTTCAATGTGAGCAACTATTTCTGATAAATTATCTCTAGGAGGGGGTACTGCAAAGTTAAGACCTTTGTTTAAGATGTGAATTTCATTTTGTGTAAAGGATTGAGATGAATGATTTTCTACAATATTTACGAGTCACACACTTTACAATATCTCGAAGAATTACTTAGAATGAATGACTTTGAAGATGAAATTATTCGTGAATACTTAACATTATCTAAACTTTGTATGGAACAAAATTATTTCCAATATAACAATCAATTTTGTGTTCAGAAAGAAGGAACGGCTATGGGTAATTGCTTCATAGCCAATTTATTTATGAGTAAGTTTGAAATCGAAGCCAGTCAAGAATTCGAATATTTCCCAAGGGTATGGTATAGGTATGTGGATGATATTTTCGCGATTTTTGATACAAAGAAAGCAAATATTGATGATTTTGTTTCTAAATTAAATAGCCGGTATGATTCCATTAAATTCACTTACAAAATTGAGAACAAAGGACAATTGCCTTTTCTAGATATTTTAATTATTAAAAATAATAATAGATTAGAATTTGATATCTATAGGAAAGACACAGTAACAGATAGATATATTCCTAATGATTCATTTCATTGCAAACAACATAAATTAGCCTCATTACATTTTTTAGTTCATTGTTTGGTCACTTTCCCTCTGAATAGAGTAAACCTTAATAAAGAAAGGAATCGTATTAGAAATATAACTAGAGTTAATGGTTATGACGATGACTTAGTAAATAAGCTAATAAATAGACATAAGTTTAGGTTTAATATTCAGAATTCCACCTTTTTTACACGCGAAGAAAATAACACCAAGTATGTCTCCATACCATATAATCCGAAATATGGCAAGGGACTCAATAAGGTATTTAATAAGGTAGGCCTCATCTTAGTCTATAAGTCATCAGACAATCTGAGGAATATCTTAGGAAATCCCAAAGATAAGATTCCTAATTGTGAGAAAAGTGGAATTTATGAAATTGGTTGTAATGATTGTGACAAAAAGTATGTTGGGCAAACTAAAAGGTCAAATAAAACAAGATTTAAAGAACACTTAGCACACTTAAAATACAATAGAACAGAAAAGTCTAGCATTGCCGAACATGCTTTTGAAGCTGATCATACTGTAACATTAGATAATCTAAGATTAATAAAAAATGTATCCGATAGGAGATTATTGAACGCATACGAAAGTATGGAAATCATAAAATGTAAAAGTAGTTTAAATAAAGACAGAGGACCTATTCCTTATAGTCCTCTCTACTGGTTACTTGACTGGAACTGATGGCCTTGCCTATGTCATTAGTTCCGCTTGAGTAATTCAAGGGTTAGGCTAAGTATAAATAGGGTAGATTTGTAGTTTAGCTTTAGTCAATCATTGCTCCTGATGAAGCTAACATGGTTAGCGAAACGCGCGTCGAGGACAAAAATAAAGTGTTTGGTATAGTAGTGATATATACTGAGTAGTATCATTGTGCCAAAGATTCCACATTCCCAACTTAGTCTAATTTTATTGCCAACCTAACAACATTCGAATGATAAAAAATAAACTTTTCACATTTTGAATAATAAAATGTGAAAAATTGGTGGGTGATACGACTTTTTTATAATTATTTTCGGAGTCAGCACACCAAATAACATAGAAATCAGGTAAAATTATTAAAAAAGTTTTTTCATCGTTCGCCTATGTTTTGGCCCATTTCGCTCCTACTTTCGAATATTGGCCATTTCTGGAGTCTTTTTTTGATTTGATTAATCTAGAACATATTTTTGCAAAAATTTCTAACGGAATTTTATGCTTTTTGATAATTACGAATATGATAATTCGAATAGCATTTATTTTTACCTATATAATTTTCACCATTCTTTCTTAACAATTTCCTTAGAGTTGTTGAAAATACAGTATAACTTTTATATGTTCTAGTCTAATTAAATCCAGAAAAATACCAAAAATTAGCCAAACATAACCGCTATTGGAAAGTAAGATCAACTTGTTTCAAAATAATTATTATATTCGTAATTATTAACTCAAAAACATAAAATTCCCTTAGAATTTTTCGTAAAAATATGTTCTAGACGAATTAAATCAAAAAAAGACTCCGGAAATGGGCAAAATGTCCAATATTCGAAAGTAGGACCAAAATGGGTCAAAATAATTATTATATTCATAATTAGCAACACAAAAAACATATAATCCCGTTGGAATTTTTCGTAAAATCATGTTCTTGTCAAAATGAGTCATTTAAAAAACGCAAAAATAGAATTTTTTACTAATTCCACCCTCGATAATTCCTAATCTATCCATTATTGAACTTTGTGTCCATGGAGACTTTTGATCAGAATGGCATACCACATTTTCAGCCAATTGGACGGGGAACCAATTTCCATAAGATTAGTGCTTGAAGCTTGGCCTATTATAGATAGTAATAGCGACACACCGCGGCTTCATACGGGTATTGTGTTTCTGTTTAACTCTTTCTTATAATTTAGTGTAGGTAAAAATAGCATGTTTAAAATATTTTTTCAAGGTGGTTTAAATTATTTCTTTATATACCGGGTGCCAGAACAAACACACACACATTCTGTTTAGATGTAACACGTCACAAGGCCACGTATAACTGGCCATGCAAAAAACATTGAAGGCTAAGGTCTAAACCAGCTATGTTTAGTGTTTGTCCTTGAGTTTTATTAATCGTCATCGAGAAACACAGTTTCATAGGAAACTGAGGCCGTTTAAACTGAAACGGGAAATCGGTTGGCATCATGAGATTTTTGAAAATAAAACAGTTTCTCCTGCTTCACACCCTGTCAGAATTATGCATTCAATCAAATACTTTTAAAGGGATTTTATTTGTAATCGAATGCATAATTTTGGTGCGTTTAAATTACGCAGCCATATTATAGGAGCCTTTACTCTCAGAATGTGTGTGGCGGAGTTTCGGGAGATCATCTCAGCAGCGGTGGCTGTGGCTCGAGTTCAGAAACACCCTTGTAAAATCTAAATTACTCATCTAATTGTTAGGATTTAAAGGCAGTTTTTATCTTCGTTAAATGCACAAAACAAAGAACACATTTAATTTGATAAGTGTTCATATTTTCCTACTTAAATTACTTTCCTTAGTTGAATAATAATGATAATTTGGGTTAACATTTGTAGATAGATATATAGGTAGACTTTTTTGTAGAACTATTTGAGGCGAATAATATTCCTCTCCGACGATTATATATCTACACCTTCCTCGTGAAAGACTCTGTCCATTAGTAAGAACTGGAATAAAATCCGTTCAGTAGTTACTAAGAAAATCGTGCACACACAAACAGACAAACGTGATGGGGGACTATAGTGATTTAATAAATCACGAAGGAAAAAAAATGTGACACTATATTAGAGTTAATTGAAATCTGAAGTTCGAAACCTCATTTTGGCCCCGTTTTAGATTTAGATTCTTTTAGTGTATAAAGAAACAGAACGTTTTTTCACATTTGTATTCTTTAATGAAATATCAATGTAACGACACTTTAGTAACTTGGTCATATGGTTAACAATCTCTTCAAAGTTTTCTCACTTATCTCAACTCTTTACATCCCAAGATCCACTTCACCTTTGACATTGAAAATAATAATACTCTCCTTTTCCTAGACATTCTTATTAATCGACAGTTAGATATGACTTTGGGTCATTAAGTATACAGGGAACCCACTCACATGGATAAATATTTAAATGCTTTCTCGCATCGCTATCCCGCCTAAATCACACAACTGTAAAACGTCATCAATAGACTGAGGTGGCTCAGGGGCAGGAAGTCCCGGTCCATGTCCTACCGGCCGATTAGCTGAAGTAAAGTTAGGATAGACAATTACTTTCTTATCTTTGGAGTTATATCCAGAAACATCAACGCTGCAGAAATAATAATCATTTGAATGATTTTCTTGCTCTCTCCATACCATGGGTACTGCAAATCTAAAAGCTTTCTTTTCTTTCTTATACCATTTCCTAAGATCCTCGACACAAACATATTTTGTGAGGAGCCCAACATTTTTCTTGATTACCGATTTCTACACCAAGATATGCAAAGTATAAGTATACTCAGTAATAAAGTATAAGTATAGTCAGTAATGTTTCCTAAGTTGGGAATGTGGAATCTTTGGCACAATGATACTACTCAGTATATATCACCACTACACCAAACACTTTATTTTTGCACTCGACGCGCGTTTCGCTAACCATGTTAGTTTCATCAGGAGCGATGATTGACTAAAGCTAAACTACATATCTACCCTATTTATACTTAACCTAACCCTTGAATTACTCAAGCGGAACTAATGACATAGGCAAGGCCATCAATTCCGGTCAAGTAACCAGTAGAGGGGACTATAAGGAATAGGCCCTCTGTCTTTATTTAAACTACTTTTACATTTTATGATTTCCATACTTTCGTATGCGTTTAACAATCTCCTATCAGATACATTTTTTTATCAATCTTAGATTATCTAATGTTACAGTATGATCAGCTTCAAGGGCATGTTCGGCAACGCTAGACTTTTCTGTTCTATTGTATTTTAAGTGTGCTAAATGTTCTTTAAATCGTGTTTTAATTGACCTTTTAGTTTGCCCAACATACTTTTTGTCACAATCATTACAACTAATTTCATAAATTCCACTTTTCTCACACGAAGTTGAGAACAAAGGACAATTGCCTTTTCTAGATATTTTAATTATTAAAAATAATAATAGATTAGAATTTGATATCTATAGGAAGGACACAGTAACAGATAGATATATACCTAATGATTCATTTCATTGCAAACAACATAAATTAGCCTCATTACATTTTTTAGTTCATCGTTTAATCACTTTCCCTCTGAATAGAGTAAACTTTAATAAAGAAAGGAATCGTATTAGAAATATAACTAGAGTTAATGGTTATGACGACGACTTAGTAAATAAGCTAATAAATAGACATAAGTTTAGGTTTAATATTCAGAATTCCACCTTTTTTACACGCGAAGAAAATAACACCAAGTATGTCTCCATACCATATAATCCGAAATACAGCAAGGGACTCAATAAGGTATTTAATAAGGTAGGCCTCACCTTAGTCTATAAGTCATCAGACAATCTGAGGAATATCTTAGGAAATCCCAAAGATAAGATTCCTAATTGTGAGAAAAGTGGAATTTATGAAATTAGTTGTAATGATTGTGACAAAAAGTATGTTGGGCAAACTAAAAGGTCAATTAAAACACGATTTAAAGGACATTTAGCACACTTAAAATACAATAGAACAGAAAAGTCTAGCATTGCCGAACATGTCCTTGAAGCTGATCATACTGTAACATTAGATAATCTAAGATTGATAAAAAATGTATCTGATAGGAGATTGTTAAACGCATACGAAAGTATGGAAATCATAAAATGTAAAAGTAGTTTAAATAAAGACAGAGGGCCTATTCCTTATAGTCCCCTCTACTGTTACTTGACCGGAATTGATGGCCTTGCCTATGTCATTAGTTCCGCTTGAGTAATTCAAGGGTTAGGTTAAGTATAAATAGGGTAGATATGTAGTTTAGCTTTAGTCAATCATTGCTCCTGATGAAGCTAACATGGTTAGCGAAACGCGCGTCGAGTGCAAAAATAAAGTGTTTGGTGTAGTGGTGATATATACTGAGTAGTATCAGTAATGTTTCTTTGATGTTTTTTCAAATTCACCACATATATAGCAAAAAGTGTTGGGAGAGTTTTTACAACCATGATAAGCCATACTTTGAGTGTGAACTAAAGCACATGGATTAAACACTGCAATAGGAGGTTATATTACCTGGAAGAAAACAAACAGCTGTGACATTTATCGGAACTGCCAACTTAATAACATTTGATTTTACTGCCAACCTTATAAAATTCTGATTTTATTGCCCACCTAATAACATTCGAATGATAAAAAATAAACTTTCCATATTTTAAATATTAAAATGTGCAAAATTGGTGGGTGATACGACTTTTTTATTATTATTTTCGGACTGAGCACACCAAAAAACATAGAAAGCAGGTAAAATTATTAAAAAAATTTTTCATCGTTGGCCTTTGTAAACCAATCAAAGACGAAAGCTTTTATCCAGAAGGCTACGGGTAATGCAAATTTTTATTACTCTAAAATAATATTATTTATCTTTTAATAGTGCGCCATCTCCTCTTTTCATTTTTACTTAAGGGGTTACAAACACATCGAATTTTCAAAAATTCGCTATTATTTTACGGATTACAGCAGCACTATGAGGGCGGGCGTTGTCATTGAAAAGAACTCCAGAAATGTTCACCATATACTCGGCTAATTCTTCGATATATTTCCACTGCACTATTCCTTTTTGCTTAAAGAAACCAAATTACACTACGCAACTTGCACTTGGCGAGAAAATCAATAGTAGCAGCCATATTTACGTGCCTAAAACTCTGCTCAAGATGGCGTAATGACGTTGAAAGTGGCAGAGGTTATAGTGGGGGAGATGCGCCTCCGAACATCCCTGACTTTTAGCAGTCGATTGGCTGTTTACAGGCACGATTCGAGGTTCAAAAAAATGGCTCTCGTAATATAAAAACGGTTTGTGCGAGTATTACATCATATATATATTTTTGAACTTGTGTTTTCACAAGCTTTCATTTGACACCCCTTAAATTTTTTTTTTCACGCCCCAAAATTAATCTTTTAGGTCAAAATTTAACTTTCAAAACTACACGACTGTGATTAGGCCATCAATTTATATAGTTGTGACAAATTTCAACTTTCTATCTCAAATAGTTTCGGAGATAATCGGCTGTGACGGACAAACAGACAGAAGTGATTCCACGTGTTCCGTTTTTCGATTTTGGTACGGAATACTAAAAAAGATAACACTAAAGATGCTTGAGAAGCTGACACCTAGTTTTAAATTTAAGAACCCGATTATACACACAATTTTAAAATCAATTATCGGGGAGGGGGAGATTTTCCACAAAAAAGAACCCTTTCCTATAGTAAAACTAAAAACTTAAACCCAAGAGTAAAAAAATGGTTTCACATCTTAGGGTTTTTAGACCTTAAAAAACATATTTTCTCATCTTTGTCGGTCTATCTGTTGATCTGTTGGCACATATTTACTTACTCTTTAATTGAAAGAGTCAAATTCAGTACTTATTTTAGAACTATGTGTTTACAAGGAAACTACTGGGTAAAAGACCGTACCGTTTTTTAAGTTAGTTTTACACTACATTAGACCAAAAATAATACTTTTTCAGTGGTGTTTTAGAATTAAATTTTATTTTCCAATGTACCTTTTTAATAATGTTCAATTAAATAGTTCTTATACTATCATCGAATCGGTACATAACATATATTATCACAAAAGGCACAAAATAAAATTTTTGCTTATGATGTTTTACAAAAATCGTCGTCTGGAATGACTTCTGCTAACAGGGAGACGAAATCATCATATGGACAGAAGGCTTGACAGCCGGGGATTGTCAACAGTCTTGGTTGTCTAGTGCTCCAGTCTTGATGATAGACCTAGAAAAAAATAACATTTTTCTATGTTATGAATTCCAAGATAAATCATCATATTTAAATTAGATGGCAGTTAAAAAAAACAGCCAAGTGCAAATCAGACTTGCGAAATTAGTGTTTCATACTGTGATTGCTTTTAAAATAAAATTTTTTGAAGGTTTAAAATGATCACTGACGGTAATTTCTAAAAATACGATTTTTTCGTTTTTAGTTATACCAATACTTCGAGCAGTAAGCTCAAGAAAGGGGCGTTTCTGCAATAAGTTGCCAGCAGTGCTGTGCCGCTCTGCTTGAATAGACTTAGTAAGTCACCGACAGAGTGCAGTATAAGCATCTATTTGTTATAGTTTCCCGAAGCTAATTATACTGTAACGTTAGATAATCTAAGATTAATTAAAGATATATCTTATAGGAGGTTGGTGAACGCATACGAAAGTATGAAAATTATAAATTGTAAAAGTATTTTAAATAAAGACAGAGGGCCTATTCCTTATAGTCCTCTCTACCGATTACTTGATCAGAACTGATGGCCTCGCCCACGTAATCAGAGACTTATATACAAGTATGAAATATACAGTCAGTCCAAAAAGTCTTCATACACCACCTGCTTTCTATACTATTTTTCTGTTATGTTTAACCAATTAACTGGAACTACGAGAAAACATGTTTAAATTACCAATAAAACTACTTAATTACTTTGTTAACTGTCACTAAATATATTTGTAAAGATTTTACAATTGCGTTATCGCGATTTCGTAGTACAACTACATTGTCAAACGCTTAACTAAGACTAAAACAGATTTTCGGTATTTTATGTTTATATGATGAACAGATGTGGGTCTATTATATGTTAAAAAAGTTTGAACAAAGGAGAATTTGCTACGTCTAATTGACTATTCAGTAAATTTATATTATGGTCCTTTGAATGTCTGTAAATTTCTATAGATTCTAAGAAGTTGAGTTTTGACCCTTTAAGTACCATATGGAGTATTTGTAAACAATCGATATTGGGAAAAGTATGGCCTGTTTCTAAGAAGTGTTTAGCAAAGTGTGATTTTTCATTTTTTAGCCTATAAGAGGCATTGTGTTCTGCGAATCTTGTCTTGAAATTCCGTCCCGTTTGGCCTACGTAACAGCTATTGCACTCTTGACAATTAAGTTTATAAACTCCTGATTTATTGTATTTATTAGTTTTATCTTTGGCATTAAAAAATATATTGGATAATTTTTGAGCGGGTTTTAAAGCTATTCTTGTTTTTTCGGTCGTGAGAACTTGGGATATTTTATCCGAGATGGGACCAAAATATGTCAGAGGTATGAATGTTTTCTTTTGTCGGTATTCTTTTACGGGGTAGATTAAGCTGAAAGAGATTTGTTTTCGTTTACGGTTTATTAAGGTATTAATTATTTTAGGTTGGAAGCCGTTATTGAGTGCTATATTTTTGATTGTGTCCAGTTCTTTTTTAAAATTATTTTTACTAAGAGGGATATTGAAGGCTCTATGGATCATAGATCTATAGGCTGCCAGTTTATGGGAGTTAGGGTGTATTGAGGCAGCTGGGATGGTGACATCTGAAAAGGTTGGTTTGCGGAAGATATCGAATTTTAGTCTATTTCTCTTTTTCAAAATTGTAATATCTAAGAAATTTATTTTATTATCGGTTTCCTTTTCAAGTGTGAATTTTATGTTGGGGTGTAAATTATTTAGCTGATTTAAAGTGGAATTTAGTTCAGTATCATTTCCAAGGAAACATACTAAGATGTCGTCCACATATCTAAACCAAAAGAGAATATTTTTCGCGTGTCGAGTTTTTAGAAAACTGTTTTCCAATTCTGACATAAAGATTACGGCTAGCAAAGGACTAAGTGGAGACCCCATGGCAAGTCAATCTCTGTTGTATTATTATATTGACGTTGTTTTTTTGTAACATAGTTTTTATAATTTCTAAACAATCTTTATTTGGGATATTGGAGAACATATTTGTTACATCGAATGAAACTAGAAGGGCGTTATTTGGGATGGAGATATTTTTAAGTTTATTTGTAAGGTCTATAGAGTTTTTTGTGTTGTATTTTGGATTGAATTGTGTAATTTCTTTGAAGATGGTGTTGAGATGTGTTGCTAGATTTTTTAGGGGGGTGTTGCTGTACGATACTACTGGTCTTATTGGCGAGTTTTCTTTATGTATTTTTATCAGGTCATAAAGTTTTGGTGATGTAAACCAAAATCCTACATTACCAAAACTTTATGGCCTGATAAAAATACATAAAAGAAAACTCGCCAATAAGACCAGTAGTATCGTATAGCAACACCCCCCTAAAAAATCTAGCAACACATCTCAACATCATCTTCAAAGAAATTACACAATTCAATCCAAAATACAACACAAAAAACTCTATAGACCTTACAAATAAACTTAAAAATATCTCCATCCCAAATAACGCCCTTCTAGTTTCATTCGATGTAACAAATATGTTCTCCAATATCCCAAATAAAGATTGTTTAGAAATTATAAAAACTATGTTACAAAAAAACAACGTCAATATAATAATACAACAAGATATATTGAAACTGTTCGAATTTTGTATATCCGGAAATTATTTTCAGTTCAATAATCAATTTTTCAAACAAAGAGATGGACTTGCCATGGGGTCTCCACTTAGTCCTTTACTAGCCGAAATCTTTATGTCAGAATTGGAAAACAGTTTTCTAAAAACTCGACACGCGAAAAATATTCTCTTTTGGTTTAGATATGTGGACGACATCTTAGTATGTTTCCTTGGAAATGATACTGAACTAAATTCCACTTTAAATCAGCTAAATAATTTACACCCCAACATAAAATTCACACTTGAAAAGGAAACCGATAATAAAATAAATTTCTTAGATATTACAATTTTGAAAAAGAGAAATAGACTAGAATTCAATATCTTCCGCAAACCAACCTTTTCAGATGTCACCATCCCAGCTGACTCAATACACCCTAACTCCCATAAACTGGCAGCCTATAGAACTATGATCCATAGAGCCGTCAATATCCCTCTTAGTAAAAATAATTTAAAAAAAGAACTGGACACAATCAAAAAATATAGCACTCAATAACGGCTTCCAACCTAAAATAATTAATACCTTAATAAACCGTAAACGAAAACAAATCACTTTCAGCTTAATCTACCCCGTAAAAGAATACCGACAAAAGAAAACATTCATACCTCTGACATATTTTGGTCCCATCTCGGATAAAATATCCCAAGTTCTCACGACCGAAAAAACAAGAATAGCTTTAAAACCCGCTCAAAAATTATCCAATATATTTTTTAATGCCAAAGATAAAACTAATAAATACAATAAATCAGGAGTTTATAAACTTAATTGTCAAGAGTGCAATAGCTGTTACGTAGGCCAAACGGGACGGAATTTCAAGACAAGATTCGCAGAACACAATGCCTCTTATAGGCTAAAAAATGAAAAATCACACTTTGCTAAACACTTCTTAGAAACAGGCCATACTTTTCCCAATATCGATTGTTTACAAATACTCCATATGGCACCTAAAGGGTCAAAACTCAACTTCTTAGAATCTATAGAAATTTACAGACATTCAAAGGACCATAATATAAATTTACTGAATAGTCAATTAGATGTAGCAAATTCTCCTTTGTTCAAACTTTTTTAACATATAATAGACCCACATTTGTTCATCATATAAACATAAAATACCGAAAATCTGTTTTAGTCTTAGTTCAGCGTTTGACAATGTAGTTGTACTACGAAATCGCGATAACGCAATTGTAAAATCTTTACAAATATATTTAGTGACAGTTAACAAAGTAATTAAGTAGTTTTATTGTTAAAATGTACTGTCACAAAGTAACGGACCACTCAATCAACTCTTTAATGTTTAAATTAATATTTGAAACTTAATCAACGAGAATTAGTATTAAAAACAACTACGCAACATTTTATTTAGAAGTTACATCATTGTTTAAAAATGTAAACCAAATTAATGTCAAAAAAAGTCTCCATACACTCAAGAACTGCATTAAAAAAACACGTTATAGTCAGCCGCGTTTTATCACTCTCTTGCTTGTTAAACTGAAAACAAATGAATAATTTTCGGCCATTCATTATAATCTGTTTCTTGTTGCTAGTAATTTTGCAATGGGTTTTCAAAGTAGTATTAAAAATGAACGAGAGAAGTTGTGAAATTTCATTTGAAGTTCGAAAGATTCTAATTGATTTGTGAAAAGATGGAAAATCGTACAGAAATATAGGAAAAATTGTTAAAAAGTCGCATGCTACTGTTCAGTATATTGTAAATCAGTATAAATCAACGGGTTCCTATAAAATTCGACCACGCTCCAGTCGTCCCAAGAAACTGACTCCACGTGAAGAGGCCAGTATTATAGATTCCAAGAAAAGTGCACCAAAATTAAAAGAAGTGCGGGAACTATTTTCGAAAAATGTTTGTACATGAACAGTGAGAAATTGTTTACACAGGGTAGGCTATAAGGGGTGTGCAGCCAGGAAGGAGCCGTTAATTTCGGAAGCTAATCGCAATAAGCGGTTAGCTTTTGCTAGGGAATACGTTACTACACCTCCTAAATTTTGGAAATCCGTAATCTTTAGTGATAAAACTAAAATTAACCTTTTTGGGTCTGATGGCAGAACTAAAATTCGGAGAAAGAAGAATACCGCATTCGATATTAAAAACATCAAGGGGGTGGTAGTGTTCTGCTTTGGGGAAGCATGTCCCCTAGAGGGGTTGAAAATTTACAACATCAGCATGTTTATCTGAACATTTTGAGAGATGATTTAAGAGAAAGTATTCAAAAGTTAGCACTCGAAAAAAGATAGATTTTCCAACAGGACAATGATCCGAAACATACGGCAAACTTGGTGCGAGAATGGAGGAATGTTTCAAATAAAGAAGAATTAAAAAACAGAATATTGGACGAATGGGAGAACATGCCAGCAGGAGTTACTAGAAAGCTGGTTCCAAACATAACAAAAAGGTTACAGGAGATTATCAAGGCATGCCAACTAATAAATGACGTTGTTATTTTCCGTTAAACTCCGTCAAACTATTATGGGTAATTGTTAAGTATATGGAGACTTTTTTGACATTGATATTAATTTAAACATGTTTTCTCATAGTTCCAATTAATTAGTGAAACATAACAGAAAAATAGTATAGAAAGCAAGTGGTGTATGGAGACTTTTTGAACTGATTGTGTATTAAAGTTTGTTTCTGATCTTTGTTTTTATACACCAGATAAATTATCAAAGGTAATGCACTCGTGATAATTTTAATTCAATCTACACCCTATGGAGAATATTTCAGAATTTTTCGAAATTATTTAAGTAGTACTCTTAGAGATAAATAGGGCGTAGGGATAGCGATTTTTGTCAATTTTTTAAAAATAACCTAAAGAAAAATATGCGCGCATCATATATTTTTTTGAGCTTGACACCCTACTCGATGACTTAATAAAAGTTTTTACCTCCCAAAACTAACCCTTTAAGTCAAAATTTAATTTTTAAAACTGTAATTAGGCCATCAATTTCTAGATTTATGACAATTTAACTCTTTATGTCAAATAGTTTCGGAGAAAATCGACTGTTACAGATAGACAGATATATAACGAAGTGTTACGTTTTGCAACTTTGGTACGAAACACTAAAAAATAAATATTTATTATACCTTAAAACCATACACTCCTTTGATCAAATGAAGTTCTATCAAAGTGTGGGATCCATAAGCCGGTATTTTGTCATCATATACACCGAGTGTTAACAAAAACTTGGCCACGTTTAATTCATGAGCTGAATATATGAACATTTTTCTTGATTGGGGGGTAAGAAGTCCGTCTATTTTTGCTTTTGAATCGTTTATGATTTTCTTTAAGAGGTATCCTGTATAAAAAATCACAATGTATATCACATGCAGAGTAAAATAATTTTCTCTAATTAAGAATCTTATGAATAATTAGAAAACAAAAACATACCTCCAGCAACCTTTTTAAGATCCGTAGTATTGGTGCCGATATAGTAGACATCCTTGGTCATTTTTTCCAAAACTGGCATAACAGGTTTTATCCATTCTTCGAGTGGATATCCATAATCTTCCTATAAGGGAAAAGAATAACATGTAATAACTTTACGAAACTTCTACAGGTTACAGAACTTACAGTAGACCATGAGGGCGTCCCGAAATTTTGATTTCTCGACTAACCATCTGTCTAGTTGTTCCTTCTATCGAGTCGAATAAAAGTGTTTAACGTTGATTTTGCGCCCCCCCGTGTCCAAGACAAAAACGGTTTTTGGCTGGAAAAATTCGAAAAAACGACCGTTTTTTGGCTGGAAAAAGCGAGTACAGCTTCGTCCTCCGGTATTGGCAGCGTCTGTCTTTTGCAGATTCCCTCTTATTTTACCAAGAACAAACTAAATTTATTGATTTTATATGGTTAAATGACTCGGCGGCGCCTGCCCTTTGACACACTCTACTTTTTTAGTGTCCATAAATGTTATAGCCCAGTCGTCAAAGGCAAATTTTGACAAAAAGCTCTCATTAAATGTTAACAGGCTGCATTTTGACATACAGGTATTTTTTTGGACGTAGAATACGATAAAAAAAAAGTTTTCTGCTCTAAAGTGTACGCTAAGTCTACAAAATCGAAAATAGAATGAAAAATTCGGTTTTTCGCAAATATCTCGAAAAATAAAAAAGATATCCAAAAACTAATAGCACCACGTGAAAGAACGGGAAATTTTAAATAAAATATGGATTTTTTAGTTTTACCATAATTTAAAAAAAAATAATTAAAATAAAATAGGTGGTTTAACTGCTGTAGTAGAAATCATGCTTCCAAGCTCATTTATGATTAAATTAACGTTTCTGTATACTGTTAAAAATTTTGAAATTGGCTATTAAGGGGTTTTCAGGGTGCTGATTAAGAATCCGATGACAGATTTGGAAAATTCAAAATGGCGGATCGATCCCATATGACAGCCAGAAGGTACGTAGTTGATTTAATTTCCTCGTGAAATTTAGAATTTTTGTGTTTTCAATAACTATTTTCTTTGTACGTGGATGTTTAAATGAAATATAAATACTTTATACTTAAAGCTTAAGCTTTTATCTTTCATTTCCCACCTTTAAATACTTTTTTATTTTAAGTTTAAGTTGTATGATTAATAATAAGCACAAAATTCGTTTATCATGTACAGGGTGGTCCAAATGGGATACTTTTAAAGGTAAACCCCTTTATCTTAAGGAGATGGACAAAAACGGCGGCTGAGGCTCAATTTTTATGATAAACTCAATGGTGAAAACCGCATATCGATATCTAGTACCGTTTCAGATATACAGGGTGTTTTTCAAAAATCTGCATTTTGGAAAAATGTTTATAATTCTTTTCCTATTGAAAATTTTTGATTTCTGTAAAAACATTCTCAAAGCACTTTTTCACGTGGATTTCAACAGTGTAAGTTACATTTTTTTACAACTAATATTTTAATAGTTATTAACGCAAAAATATATTTTTTAAATGGGATACCCTGTATATTTTTCCTTACCCAAATAGAACCATTCTAAAAATATAGCACACTTTATATTTTGTTTAAATCTACTTCAAAATATAAAGGTTTTTAGTTTTTACGCCAGTTTTAAATGCACATTTTGTGAAGTAGGCTTTGGACGGAACGGCCATATGGTTTAATTCAATTGTTTTACTCGTAGTTGTCAAATTTTACTTCAGAATCAGTTATTGAATTGTCAAATAAATCGCAATGAAGTTTGAAAATTATGAAAAATGGGATATGATAGTCTGTTTCATACAAACTGGAGAAAATTCGGAAGCGGCAAGTAATTTGTACCACGAACGGTATCCAGAGAGGCCTCAATCCTTCAAGGATATATTCGCTCGATTGCAACATAACCTAGTTAATAGTGGCCAGTTTGAAAAGAAACGACCCAAAAATTATGCATCAAACAGGGATAAGGAGTTAGAAGAAATAGTAGTTTTAGGAACTATCGGAAATATCACCATAAAGACGGAGATTTTCAACGGCGTATGAATTTTTGCCAATGGTTTCTGGAGAATTGTAACCATGTTCTGAATTTTTCATTAAATTGCATTTGGACAGACGAAGCCTATGTAAGCAATGCAGGTATTTTTAACCGTTACAATTCTTATACGTGGGTACAAGAAAATCCTCATTTAGTTGTGGAGCAAAGAAATCAAGGCAGATTTGGATTTAATGTGTGGGCAGGAATTTTTTCAGAGGTAGGGTTATAGGTCCATTTATTTACCAAGGAACACTCACCTCTCAGAGATATTTAGAAATTTTAAGGTAGCAAATAGAACCTCTTGGTGATGAACTGCCGTTAATGAACCTTAGAAATATATTTTTTCAACACGACGGGTACCCCCTCATAACGTAGTAGTTATCAGTAATTTTTTATCGGCTAATTTCGACAATAACTGGATAGCCAACCAAGGTCCGAACCGTTGGCCGGCAAGGTCACCGGATTTAACACTCATGGACTTATATCTCTGGGGAAGACTGGAAGACCTAATTTTTAAATTCCCAACAAACACCAGGCAAGAGTTAGAAGTCGCAGTGATACAAAGTTTTGCAGCTGTAAATGAAACTGGTCGACATTTCGAACATCTCTTATAGAAAATTGCTTTGCTTTAGTTCGCTCTACTCGGAATAAATTGTTTTATGGTTGTTTTATTTTATTTTCTACATAGTTTAAAGTACTATAGCCTTTAATAAATTTCATTGTAGTTATGACTCTTAGAGTTACTTCTGGGAATTTTTTTTACGATTTGACTGCTATCGGTAAACAATTGATATTGCCGCTCCGTCCAAAGCCTATTTTACAAAATGTGCATTTAAAACTCGCGTAAAAACTGAAAACCTTTATATTTTGAAGTAGATTTGAGCAAAATATAAAGTGTGCTATATTTTTTAATGGTAATTTAAAGTTCTGTTCGGATAAGGCTCGAATTATCATATATATAATTATCAAAAAACATAAAATTCCGTTAGAATGTTTCCCAAAAATGTGTTCTAGATTAACTAAATCAAAAAAAGACTCCAGAAATTGCCAAAATGGCCAATATTCGAAAGTAGGAGCGAAATGAGTCAAAATAATTACACAGGCCAACGATGAAAAAACTTTTTTAATGATTTTACCTGATTCCTATGTTTTTTGGTGTGCTGAGTCCGAAAATAATAATAAAAAAGTCGTATCACCCACCAATTTTTCACGTTTTAATATTCAAAATGTGAAAAGTTATCATTCGAACGTTGTTAGGTTGGCAATAAAATCAATATTCTGATTTCATTGCCAACCTAACAACTAAGGTTGGCAGCAAAATCAAATGTTATTAGGTTGGCAGTTCCGATAAATGTCACAGCTGTTTGTTTTCTTCCAGTTAATATAACCTCGTATTGGAGTGTTTAATCCATGTGCTTTAGTTCACACTCAAAGTATGGCTAATCGTGGTTGTAAAAACTCTCCAAACACTTTTTGTTATATATGGTGGTGAATTTGAAAAACATCAAAGAAACATTACTGACTTTGTAAAAAAGTATACTTTGCATATCTTGGTGAGAAATCGGTAATCAAGAAAAATGTTAGGCTCCTCACAAAGTACGTTATGTTTGTGTCGAGAATCTTAGGAAATGGTATAAGAAAGAAAAGAAAGCTTTTAGATTTGCAGTACCCATGGTATGAAGAGAGCAAGAAAATCATTCAAATGATTGTTATTTTTGCAATAATTATCTATCATAACTTTACTTCAGCTAATCGGCCGATAGGACATGGACCGGGACTTCCTGCCCCTGAGCTACCTCAGTCTATTGATGACGTTTTTTACAGTCCAGTCGACCGGATGATGATGAGTTTCAATGTTCTCCAGAAAATTTAAAACCCCAGTTGTTTACACAAGCTGAGTTAAATGATTTAGTGAGAGATTTGGGTTTGACTAAGGAAAAAGCAGAATTGCTTGGTTCTAGGCTGAAATAAAAACATTTACTGGAATCTGAAACATCTATTTACCATTATAGAACAAGAGATCAACAGTTTGCTCAATTCTTCAAGCAGGTTTACTGCCATGATATTGGTACTCTAATGAACGAATTTGGTATTGAATACAAGAAGGAAGACTGGAGGCTTTTTATAGACTCATCAAAAACTAGTTTAAAAGGTGTTCTGTTACACAACGGAAATACTTATGCTTCACTGTCTGTTGCTCATTCAGTCCATAAGAAGGAAACTTTTAACATGATTTTACAGAAAATTAACTATCCAGCTCACGATTGAATGCTATGTGGAGATTTAAAAGTTGTCTCCATGATCCTTGGTCATCAAAAGGGATTTACAAAGTTTCCATGGTCAACATTGGTCCAAAAAACAATGGCCCGTAAGAAAAACTTTAACACCTGGCGAGAAGAACATTTTGCATAAAACTTTAGTAGACCCAAAAAAGATTTTTCTACTACCACTACACATCAAGTTAGGCTTAATGAAACAATTTGTGAAAGCCTTGCCTAAAGATGGTGAATGTTTTAAGTATTTGTGTAAAAGATTTCCTCATTTATCAGAAGCCAAACTGAAAGAAGGGGTTTTCGTTGGGTCTGATAGTCGTAAAATGATGTTCGATTCCAACTTTGAAGCAAGGATGATTATAAAGGAAAAGGAGGCTTGCATATCATTTAAAGAAGTTGTGACTAAGTTTTGGGCAATGTAAAAGACCCTAACTATGGACTTATCGTAGCTAATATGATAGACAAGTTCAAAAATTTGGGTTGTCTGATGAGCCTTAAAGTCCACTTCTTGCACAACCATTTTAACTCTTTTCCTAAAAACGATGTGAGTGAAGAGCAGGGGGAACGGTTCCATCAGGACATAAAGAAGATGGAGAAATGGTACCAGGGACGGTGGAATATCAACATGATGGGTGATTACAGTTGATCACTTCACAGAGAACAACAAAATGCATCACATCGGAGAAAAAGCTATATAAGTAACTTCACAGAGAAAAGAGAAAGAAAATACAAAAAAATAAGCACCTAAAATATTCGCATTGAGGTGAAATATGTTATCGTGAGTAAAAATTGTAGCCTAATCAAATAAAAGTACGGTTTAAGTTTTTATTTTTTATGTATCAAATTTTCTCTATTTTAAAATTTAATCGATGTCATATTGTGAGAGAACTGTGGGTGATACAAAAAAACATACCAGATACGGTTTCAACACCCAAAAACATATAACACTTAGATGTATTAGCTCAAAAAGTTTTTACAGATATTTTTTTTGTTGGCCTGTGTTTTATTATATTCATAATTAACAACCCAAAACACATATAATCCCGTTGGAATTTTTCGTAAAATCATGTTCTAGTTAAAACGAGTCCTTAAAAAACGCAAAAATAGCGGTTTTTCTAATTCTACGCTCGATAATTCCTAATCTATCCATTTTTGGATTTTGTGTCCATGGAGACTTTTCATCAGAATGGCTTGAAGTATGACATATTACATTTTCAGCCGTTTTCACCGGGATCCAATTTCCATAAGGATAGTGCGGGGTTCTTTGGTTCAGTTTTTCCACGATGTTCACTTGATTGTTGCGCTAATTCCGGATCACATGAATAGATCCAGTTCTTATTACCAGGAATGCATTTTTAAGTGGATTTATCAAAAGAAAGCATATCTTTAGTAATCCAAACACGATGGTAATACAAGAGACAAACTCAAATCTTTCTTCAACACCAATTGTAATGATCTAAAGGTTTCCCTAAGGTATGTTGAATTATAGAAGTCGAAAATATTTGGTAAGTTTAGATAGTTTCCGGTTGTGTGGCATTAAAGAAGTACTGTACGCATAGTCTCGCTCCAAAATGAACATCAAAATTTTTTATACTCAGTTTTATTTTTTAATAAATAAACTCCTGGACAAAATTAACGCAACAATCTGAAAATTAATTTATCTTTTTCTTATGTCAGTTTTAAAGTTTAACGAGTATTTGAATAGTAGGCTATGCATATTTTGTTTCGTTGTTCATGACAGAAATCAAAACAATTCGTTTAGATTTACAGTTTTAAAGAATCTTTTAGAAGATAAACAATTTTCTGTAATGATGCGATAGATTTTCTTTAAAAGTAAGCTTATAAATTGTTTCCTTTTTCAAAGTAATACGTTTTTGTGGTAGACTGTTTTATTTTTGACCCCGAAGAATTAGAAAAATGAATCGAACAAGGAATGTAACTGAACACGAGGTAGTGCGAGCCTCAGTTTTATTGGACGAGGGATATTGTCAGAGTTATGTTGCCAATTTGTTAGGCAGACATCGTTCCACAATAAATCGCATGGTAAGACGCTTGAATGAAGTAGGAACTTATTCTAGTAGGCAAGGGCAAGGGCAAAAACGATGCACTAGTGACTTAGATGAACGTTTTATAAGACAATATGCTTTAAGAAACAGGACTGTCACTAGTTCTATAATAAGAAACGAACTAGAAGCTGTTCGCAATGTCACAATTTCTTCTAAAAAAGTTAGAAGACGGTTATATGAAGCTGGATTAAACAGTAGGAGACCAGCCACTGCGCCCTTGCTTACTAGAGAGAACAGAGTTGCCAGGTTACGTTTTGCTCGAAATCACGAAAACTGGTCTGTGGATGATTGGAAACAAGTTTTCTTCACAGATGAAACTAGGGTTAGTCTAAAACATCCAGATGGTCGTGAGCGAGTATGGCGAAGACCAGGAGAGAGGTTTGCTCCTTGCAATATTTCTGCCAGGATTCCATTCGGCGGTGGCTCTGTTATGTTCTGGGGTGGCATCTGCTTTGATGCTCGCACAGAGTTAGTTTCTGTCCATACGAGATCCATGAATGCTGACTACTATCTTGAGAATATTGTAATAGAATATGTGATGCCTTTCGGTCACTTTGTGGGGCCCAATTTCCTGTTTATGCAAGACAACGCTCGACCTCACGTGGCTAGGGAGGTACTCGATTATCTTAATCAAGTTGATATACCGATTATGCAATGGCCACTAAAAAGCCCGGATCTGAATCCGATATAACATGTATGGGATCACCTTAAGAAAAATGTGAAACGTCATATACCTGCACCTAGCAACCTGAGGGAACTTGAAAATGCAGTTATCACAGAATGGGGGCAAATTCCTCAAGATTTTATCCAAAATTTAATTAGAAGCACGTCTAGGCGCATAAACGCTGTCATCCGAAGTAGAGGAGGCAACACACGCTACTAGTGTCCCAGTTACACCATTAATTTTGCTACTAGTGTCCCAGTTTATTTTTTTCATTATTACATAATTTCAACGATTTTGTTATTAGGTCTTAAGAATAATTTTAATTCGAATCTTATAGAGAAATTTGGTAGCTAATTCACTTTTAAAGTATCCGAATAAGTTTTTTCTAACTTTTAGTGTAACCAATGTTCGTAAAAAATTATTAAAATTAATTCATTATAAAGATTTGTATGATTTAATATATTGTTGCGTTAATTTTGTCCAGGAGTGTATTATGTTTAATAATTGTCTTACCTGAGCTATTTGTTCAAAATAAAGACGAAATGCATCATTAGGCGAACTGAATGTGTCACCAGTATGATTAGAAATATAATCGTAGTACTGCTTATATACTGACAATAGTTCTTGAATTTCATCAGAATTCAATACTGCTTTATTCAAAGTCTTGTAGTTGGTGCAGATATATGTACCACTAAGTTCCTAAAATATGATAATACTCATTGAGAAATTGGAGAAACATGAGATAATTACTGGCAATATGTCGATGTTTTGAATCAAACTGTTGGCAATATAAAGAGAAGTTATATTTTGATGTGCAATTTCAACCGTATGTGAAATGAAAATATTTTTTTATTGAATGCAAGTTTGCTTGCTTTTTGCGTATCCGGATAAAGAATACAATAGATTACGAATATCGATTTCAGATTTGGTATGCATAAAATCCTTAAAGAAGTAACAGGAGTTTAGTTTTTAAGCGATATCACTTCAGGGTTATGGGATGAAAGAGATGGAGGTCGTTAAATGCCATACAGTGTCAATGGTAATATGGAAGGTTTCTTGGTTTTTAGTCGCAATAATGAACAAATTTTCAGCATAATTATTTAAGTTACGGGGTTACGTACACCTCGAATTTTCAAAAATTCGATTTTTCTTTACGGATTTTTATTCTCTATACTTCTAAGAAAAATTCAAAAGAATTTTTTTTAAGTTTCATTCTATTACAAAGTTATAGCATTAAATGTGACCTGGCGTCGGATTGGGACCGCAACCTGTTTCAGACACCGTCTGCAATATTACTAAGTTAATTCTTGATATTTTTTTAACTTTTTTTTTAAATTAAATAATCAGTTTTTCTACAAAATGTCGAGAGGTTTTTTTTTTAATTATTTTAACAGACAATTTTTTATAAAAAATTAAATATAAATATTTTGGTCGAAAATTGCATACTAAATTTTGAAACACCGTAAATTAACTGCTACGTTAATTTAGAAGATTAATTTTTATTTTCGCATATTGGATCATTTTTTGTGAAGTTATCCTGTAGATAACGAGGCGCCATAGTTTGCAACAGTGGCCCATTTAACCTAATAAAAAATAATGTTAACATTTAAAACATATTTATAAAAAAATTCTTATAATTTAAAGTATAATAAAAATATATAATCGCCAATCTTTTGTATTATTTACTTAATAACCTTTAAAATATCTTTTTAGTGTTTCGTACGGAAAACTTATAAGATCACTTCGGTGTCTGTCTGTCTGTCTGTCCGTCTGTCACACCCGATTTTCTCCGAAACTATTTGTCGTAGAAAGTTGAAATTTGGTAATAATATAGGAATTGATGGCCTCATTAGAGCCATGTAGTTTTGAAAGTTAAATTTTGACTTAAGAGGTTAGTTTTGGGGGGTGAAATCGAAAGTGAAAAAAAAAATTTTTACTAAATAATCGAGTGTGGTGTCAAATGAAAGCTTGTGAAAACACGAGTAATATATATATATATATATATATATATATATATATATATATATATATATATATATATATATATATATATATATATGTATATACTTGCGCGCACTTTTCTTTGTATTATTTTTAAAAAATCGCGAAAAATCGCTGTCCACCATCTCGAAAAGTACTGATCAAAAAATTTTGAAAAAATTCTGGAATATTCTCCACGGGGTGTAGATTGAACGAAAATTATCACGAGTGCATTACCTTCAATAATATATCTGGTGTATAAAAAAAAAAAAAATTTCAAGGTAATCAATTTTCAGTAAAAATTGGAAACAAACTTTGTTGAAAACTCATTTGGGGTGTGTTTTGTGAAGTAAACGTACGGAACACTAATTGCGCAAGTTCAACTTGCACTTGACCAGTTTTTTAAATATATATGCTTTATGCAGCCCACTGTGGTCCAAGAATTTAATTTTTCGTTTAAAATCTCTACAGATCTTAATTTCCAATCGATTTGGATAATTTTTTTTTTAAATACTCTTACCTATATTTCCAAAAAATCTCTTGAAGCCAATTTTTGAATTATGGCTAGTTTTTAGTTATTTTTCTATTATTTTTGGATAATCTTTAGTAATTTTTTTGAAAATTTCAATATTTGAATGAACAAACCAAAGCAATCTATGTTTCTCGGTCCACATAATGTGAAATTTGTAGTTTCAAGACCTAAAGGTCGCAAGGTGAATTAACGTGGCCATTTTTCGGCTATTATTTGAACATGTTTTGACTATTTATTTTTAGCCAGATTTACCATATTGATTAGAACCAATCAAAGCAATTTATGTTTGAAAAATCGCTATGTTGATTCACCTTGCGACCTTTAGGTCTTGAAACAACAAATTTCAGATTATCTGGAACGAGAAACCTAAACTGCTTTGGTTTGTCCATTCGATTATTGCAAACCTCGAAAAAATTACTAAAAATTATCCAAAAATCATAAAAAAATAACCATAAATTGGCCATAATTCATAAATCCGCTTCAAGAGATTTTTTGGACCTTTGGTTACGAATATTTTGAAAAGATATATCCAAATCGGTTAGCAATTAAGGCCCGTAGATAATTTTGAACGAAAAATTAAATTCCTGGACCACAGTGCAGCGCCCAGAATTATAAGTCTTGGATTTATTAATTATTTAGCATACTTATATTTGCTCTGGAGGTACTGAGTCAATCATTTTATTTTTATTGCCTTTTCAAATCTTCAGGAATGTTGATATCCTACGGAGAATTTTATTTTCCGCACTAGTGGTTATTGTCAAACGAATGATTTCCGAAATTTTTCAATGATTTTGCCAACCTTACACTTTCCGAAAAATAAAAGAGTAACCGCAAAAAGGTGTGAATTTTAGCCCGTTTTTGCAACCTTCATAACTTGGAGACAAAAAAAGCAAACTTAACGTCAAAGGTCTTAAATTAAAGCTAATTAAAAATCTAGAAGAATTATTTTTCAATTTTTTTATTTATTAAATCAACTTGTGAATAATTTGGAATTTTAACAATTTTTAGCTCTAGTTGTGTTACCCATCTATATTCCATTTATAAAAAAACCGGTCAAGTGCAAGTTGGACTTGCTCAATTAGAGTTCCGTTCTGTGATTGCCTTAAAAATGAAAATTTTTGTTACGGATGTATAAAATGATTAGTCCCTTCACAAAGCACACCACAACTGATTTCTCAATAAGATAAAAAGTTCCTGACATGTATATATCTTAAGATCCAATATGTATTTTCACGTTTTTTCTTAGTCAAAATCTAGTAACAAAAGTGTAAAACAAGTATTTACTACCTAAATGTTTGTTTAATTATAAAGAAATAAAATAAAATTATTTTGTCTCGGTACTTATCCGTTGTTTACCAGCGTGTGTACCGAAAAGTATATTTAAAAAAAAAATTCCATCGTACTGTCAAATAATTTTTTTTATACCAGATAAATTATCAAACTTGCGATAATTTTCTCTCAATCTACACATTATGAAGAACATACTAGAATATTGGGGGTTAAAAGTGTGAAAATAAATAAAGTTTTTAACAGAATAATATTTATGTAAGTCCTGAAAACAGGTCAAGAATTTCGAGTATTTACATATTTTCAACCCAATACCGCATAATAAATTAAAAACCTCCCTCTAAAAGTAGGTTGCAATAAGAAGGGTATTTTTAATTTATATTAATTATTCCTTTGTATTTTTTCCTAGTCTTGGGAGTCATGTTTGTGAGTATGGCAGGATTATACGGTATTATAGCAGAGAATATGCAAAAAGCTAATTAAAGTGACCTATTTTCATGAATCAACATAAATATTTTTTTTATTTTCTATTAAAAACTTATTTATTTTCACACTTTTAACCCTCAAAATAGGGGATAGTTGCTCCTAAATAAAAAAAGAAATAGAAAAATATCTCCTAGATTTTTAATTAGGTTTAATTTAAGACCTTTTACGTCGGGTTTGCATTTTGGCCCCAAAGTTATGGAGGTTGCAAAAACGAGCTAATTTTACGGTCACTCTTTAAAATACAATGATCTACAAATTCGAAAAGGGGATACATAGCGGGCAAGGCATTGAAACAAATAATACTTGAGTTGCTTACCTTATCTTTACTCAAATAGTTATAAGGAATAGGTTGCCAGTTTAACCCAGGCTGGAAGCTTTGGACACGACTTGGAGGCCAGAGACCTGCCAACATGAGTTGCAGTGACATTTTTGTTCTGTTGACATTAGTGGTTCTAGCTTCGATATAGTTGATGTTCCAAATGGGTCCCAAGAAGCGATTGTAGCGTTGACGTAGAGTTGTTCCAATGCGGTATTCAGTCGTTTTCCCTCCTAGTTAATAAAATAATTTATTTTATAGGGAGTGTCAATTAAGCTCCGTTACACTTTGTAACAACATTTTTACTTACAGTAGTTAATTGCCCAAAACCTTCTGGATAGTAGCTTTCGTCGTCTATTGGATTATTAGTGTAACCTTTGCTATTTGGTACCCTGTTTCCATGGCGGAAGAGCTGAAACAGATATAGTTTTCTGTATTTCTCATAGATCAACATTTAAAGGGAAAGCTAGAGGCTCTAGGTTCAAATTCTAGTCCCGGAATATAGTAAAAAAGTGCCGCAGATACTAAAATACCGCATAAAAACGAATGTATTACTTACAGTATGGACCAAAACTAATGTGTCCCCTCTGGATGGTTGACCACTGGCTATATGAACATAGCTAAAGGCCGAAATGAGCACAACGATTAGGATGAGGCAGTTCATGATGAATGCTTGCCTTTGGTCAAACTTCCATTACTTTTATATTGAAAACCATTTTATTAATTTGTTTATTATCTTTTGATAATAATTTAACTTTTTATCTACTTAAAATATTTTCGTTTGTTAATAGCAACTTGACTACTTGATTTTTTAATTGCAATAAATAAATGTTATGGGGATCTATTGGAAGATTTAGGGGGTTTACGCGTAATTACTTTAGCCACTTCGCTATAATTAAACATCTAAAAATATGTTGCAAAAATAGTTTAATTTTTTATTGCTCACGATCATAAAACATGGTCACACCGCCTGCAGTGTTGATGGATGGATTGAGTAGTTCATCAACACTGTGGTCGGTCCCAAGCCCGGATAAAGGAGGAGGGTTGTGGCGTTAGGAGTTAGCACCCTGACACACGTAAAAACTAAACTGGGAAATGCTAGTTGTTTTTGAAAAGTAGGATGAAAAATCACAAAATAAGCAAAAATCCCCGGGTGGCAATCCACACCTTCGAAGAAGGGAGCCCCATCGGATACGGGGGGGGGGGGCAGTTCTACTTCAAAGCGAATAGTTAACCCAAGCTTAAAACTCAGCCAAACGAAGAAATCTCGAAACTGCTCTCGGCACCTGGAATATACAGGGATGGAGGACAAAGAACATCGAAGTCATACAAGTGTTTAAGAAGATGACCATAGACATTTGGAAGAAGAAGAGACAGTGGAATAGAAGAAATAGATGAAGTGATGCATTGTTGGAGTGGAGTAAAGAAGGAAGAAAGAGCAAAGGCAGGAGTTGGAATATTAGTAAAAAAGAAGTGGAAAAAGAAAATAACATCTTGGGAACCCATCAATGAAAGAATCATAAAACTAAATATAACAATGCTAGGAAAAGACATGGTAATATTAAGAGTATACGGCCCAACAGAAGACAGCACTATAAGAGAAAAAGATAATTTCTTGGAAACACTAGAAATAGAAACATAAAAAGTAAAGAAAAACCAAGAATTAATAATAATGGGAGATCTGAATGGGAGAACAGGAAGGAAAACAAAGGACAATACCGTAGGATCATTCGGAGAAGACATTACTAACGACAACGCAGAGAGACTAATAGAGCTGTGTGAACTAAACGGCCTCAAAATAACAAACGGATTCTACAAACTTAAAAACATCCACAAATATACTTGGATGCAAGAAACACGAAACTTAAAATCAATAATAGACTACGTGATAATTAAAAACTATACCACTATCAAAATAAAAGACGTAAGACTAAAGAGAGGGGCAGAATGTGAAACAGACCATAGACTATTAATAGCAAATATAAAAGTACCGTGGTACAAGACAATAAAGCAAAAAGGAACAATAGATAAAGAAAACAGAAATACTAATGAGATAACAGAAAAAGCAGGCAAAGAAATAAAATACAAAATACACTTACTGCAAGACGAACCGATAAGAGACCTGTATAGACGACGATTAGATTAAAAATTAAATGAATTTAACTACGACAACCTCCAACAGATGTATGACCACATAAAAGAATGCATCAAACAGGCGGCCCTAGAAGTATTAGGTAAAGAAGACAACGAGAATAAGAAACATAAAATTAGTATCTGTGAAAAAACCAAAGAATCTATAAAGGAGAAAAAAAGACTATACGAAAAATGGCTGAATTCAAAATCAGAAGAAGATCTACAGAAATATAAAGAGAAAAATGCAGAAACGAGGAGGATGATAAACAAAGAAAGGAACGAGAGATGGGAAAAATCGTGCGAACATGTAGAACAGTATATAGGAGGAACTAGAAGCACAGATTCATGGAGAATAATTAAAGCATTAAGGACCAACAATAGAGAGAAGACGTATATAGAGTACATCCCAGAAACCGAGTGGGAAGAATATTATAAGAAGCTGCTAACAGAAGACAGACAAGAATTCCAAGAAGAGAACCCTGAAGAAGAACAGAATAACGAAATAAAAGAGATAGAACTAAACTATGAAGAAGCAAAGAAGACAATAAAAACACTTAAAAATAATAAATCTGCAGGGCCTGGGGGTACATCGAATGCTGAGAAAATTACATGTTCCACAGAGCCATAAATGGAGAAAAAAATATCAGAGGAATGGACAAAAGCTTATATAGTATCTATATTTAAAAAGGGAGACCGCAGGAAATGCACAAACTATTCAGGCCTAAGCATAATATCGAGTTTGGGACGTTTGTATGCAAAAATTATTAAAAATATCATGGAGGAAAATATAAAAGGAAAAATTGGAGAAGACCAAGCAGGCTTTCGGCCGGAAAAATCATGTATAGACCACATATACACTGTAAAACAAACAATGGAAAAAAAAAAAACTGGCAAAAAATAGAGAAGTTCATCTAGCCTTCATAGACATAAGAAAGGCCTATGACTCAGTACCAAGACAAAGATTATGGAACGCAATGAAAGAAATAGGCGTTGACAAAGAACTAATATACGCAGTGAAAGCTCTCTACGAAAACAACACAGTGAACATAAAAATAGGACATAAAATAGGGAAGAGACTCCAAACATCAAAAGGCCTATTATAAGGGTGCTCTACATCCCCAACACTATTCAAAATATACGTCGAACAAACATTAAAAAAATGGAAGCAAAAATGTAGTGAAATGGGAGTCCCAATACGAGAAGATTACTTATATACTCTAAGTTTCGCAGATGACCAAGATGAGGAAGACCTCAGTTATATGGTAAGAAAACTGAAAGAAGAATACACTAAAGCAGGATTTGATAAAACGGAATATCTAACAACAAAGGAGGGAAACGTGGAGAATCTAGAAGTCGATAACGAAACAATAATCAAAGGAACCGATAGATTTGAATATTTAGGAATCATCATTTCAAAAAAAAACGCAACAGCAGAAGAAGAGATTAAAGCTAGATTAGGACAAACGCGGACATGCATAAGACAATTAAATTCGATCCTGTGGGACAAGCACATTACAAAGAGAAACAAAACACGCATATACAAATCAATAATACAAAGGCATAATGACATACGGGTCAGAAACATGGACGATCAACAAAAGAAATAAATCTAAAATTAACGCGGTAGAGATGGAGTATTGGAGAAGATGTTGTGGAGTGACACGTATGAAGAAAATAACAAATAAAGAAATAAGAAGCAGAATGAACATCAAAGAGAACGCAATAAACACCATTGAAGAAAAACGATTAAAACAATATGGACACATAAGACGGAGCGAAGATAATAGGTGGATAAAGAAAATAACGGAGTGGAGCCCTAGAGGGAGAAGAAAAAGAGGAAGACCCAAACGATCGTGAAGAGACGATGTGGACGAGGCTATGGAGGACAGGAGTCTAACAGATGGAGACTGGGAAGATAGAAACGGATGGAATCACAGGCTCAGAGAAGGAAGACAGCGTCAGCTGTAGAAAATCCTTGATATATATACTGAGTTCATGGTAGCTAAGTTAACTCCATAGTCAAAGTTATTGATCAGAATAGACTAAAGTGAGTTAAACTACTGGCGCTAAACTCTTCGCCAGTCTGTATGGTACGACCAAATAATTAGAGGTTCTTTGTCAGTTGCAATTCTTCTACTTATATTCCAATTCCAATATTTCGAAACTGTCCCACGGCATATCGTCAACGGTTTAGTCCACTATTGTCCAACCCTAATTATTAATATGAAGGAAGAGAGATAGATATATCAAAATCAAATCAAATCAAATAAAGTTTTATTGTAAAAAAAAGCTTGTTCCTTTGTCTAAAAAGCTATCTAACCTAATAACATGGAGTATAAGTGAGTCATTTACATCAATACAAAAATAAAAAATATAATATAAAAATAAAATAAAATATGAGTCATATCAGTTCAAGTTGAATAGCAGAAACAATACAATGTCACTACATCAATCAAAATATCAGTCAGTATGAAAACAATGTAGAAATAAGAAGGTGCCAATAACATAATACAGAAAAGATATATACACCTACACTCCATACACATACTCAGCAATCAAAGAGTGTCATCAAAAAACTCCGTAACTGAATAGTAGGCCTTCTTAATCAAGAGCTGCGGAACTTCCCTCCTAAATCGGTTATTATTTAAAATTTTCCTGACGTTCAAAGGCAAGTGGTTGAATATTTTTTTACTCATATATATTATAGAGCCCCTTATTAAAGCTGAAGAGGGAATGGGTAGTGAGGCCACATAAGTTGAACGCGTCATGGACGCACAAGAAGCTTCTATCTCTCCTTCAAACTTATTATGTATAAGGCCGGTTGTTTCAATAACAAATATATTTACAAGGCAACGTCAGAATTCCCTTAGTAATAAACACATTCCTGCAGGATTGCCGAGAACTTAATTGGGACATATAACGCAGGCTCGCTTTTGTAGCATAAAGACCTTATTCAATAATTGGTTAGAGCAGGAACCCAGAAACATACCCCATAACGGAGGTGCGATTCAATCAGAGCAAAGTATACATTTCTCGCGATAGAAACATCCAATTCCCGAGACACTACTCTCAAGGCAAAACATCCCTTGGCAATCTTTTTACAAAGCTGCAAAATGTGAGTAGAGAATCTCAATTTAGTGTCTATAAACAAACCCAAAAATTTGTTATAAGTCAAGCCTTCAATAATTTGCGAATCAAGTGAAATATCGTTCAACTGACATTTAAATGAAACAATGTTAGTTTTAGAAATATTCAGGGTTAAACAATTTGAATGACACCCATCTACGATTTTCACTATATCCCCACTGATGTCACATTCCAACTGTACTACGTCTCTATTTTGCCACATCACAGTTGTGTCATCCGCAAACATCGTAAATACCCCTCTAACATTAAGTTTTGAAAGGTCATTAATATAAAGCAGAAATAATAGAGGACCCAAAAATGAGCCTTGTGGAACTCCACAAGTGACACTCAATTCCCACTACTCATCACCGTTAAAAAAGACAGATTGATAGCACAATGATAAATAAGATGCCAACCAGGCCAACGCCACAACTCTGAAACCGTAGATTTTAAGCTTACTCAGCAATATCCCATGATTCACACAATCAAAAGCCAGGTCACAGAACAGCACCTCAGCAACTTCTCCATCATTTAACTTGCCATATAGGTTTTCTAGACGAAAAAATCTCGTCATTAGTGTTTCTGCCAGCCCGAAAAGCAAACTGAGAGGTGCTCAACAAGCTTATGCTTAAGGGCGAAATGGAGAATACGACCCCTCACGAGCCTCTCGACCACCTTAGCCAACGTAGGAAGCAATGAGATTGGTATGTAGTTAGAGGATAAACTAGTTTTACGCCCCTTTAAAGAGCGTAATAACTCGTGCCTGTTTCAAAGAAGGAGGGAAACGTCCTACAAGAAATGATTGATTGATTGCCTCAACAAGCATATGCAATGCTGCGTCAGGCAAAGCAGAAATAACCTTTATTGAAATATTATCGAGGCATTCCTATTTTTCACTTCAAGAAATATGCTCTTCATTTCGTGAATATCCGTAGGATAAAAATGAAACGTGTCATCCACCCGTAGATCATCAAGATATACATTACTAACAGGTGGCGCAAATACTTACAGCAATTAGGCCTCTTATGGATCCTTCTTTTGGAGTTGGGGAAGACCCATATACTTTTAAAAGGACGGTAACCTCTTCGATTAAATCTCCTTAACAGTCTAGTGGTCTTCCATTATTAGAGAATCCTGGTGAGTTTGTCTAGTCCTTGTGATTGTCTGATAAGACGTAATGAAATGAAGAGCTGTTTCTTGGTGCTCTAAGCACCATCTGTCTGTCTGGATCATCTTTATCGCAATGCCATAGTGGTTTTAATTCAAGTGGCAGTATACTGCAAGGATTTTTGTCACTATCTTCACGTCTTTTCTAACTAATTTCAGCAAAGACGTGGTATATTTGGAATTAAGTCTCCATACAAGGCTCTTTGAATGCCTCATCCCTGGTGACTCATACCAGTTCTTGACGGGTTCCTCAAAAGGGTTTAGGTGTTGAAATGCCAATTAAAGCTCCCTGTTTAGCGGGTATATCGGTTCATTTCCATGATACTGGCTTACCGGTTGTGAGCTTACCCTACCCTGTTTAGGGGACATCAGGGAGGCTCTACTGGCTGAGTGAATATATATGACATATAAGCGTTTGGTTCTATTTCTTCATCTGCAACCACAAATGAGGATGTTTAGATTTCTGCCTGGAAGACAGATGCTTATGCGTTTAGACAGGTTGATAATTCGAATTCGAAAGGTATATGAAAATTGATTCTACATTTAGATAGGTAATTATTCGACTTCTGCTAATATTTCTTAATAATGATAAATTATAATGTATATCTTTAAGTAGCGGACACACATATTCTAAATTCCTTTCAGGGAGGTAATCGCTGAAGTAGTTTTTGTTGTTTTTAATTCTCGAGCTCATTATCACAGTCACACGATATTCATGTTACCTATTATACGTGAAGAGCAGACACACTAGAACCAAAAATTGGAGTGAGTGCGAACACTCAATGTTCTTCTGGAAAAGATGTTTGGATATAAACTAGGACATGTATGCTTATTTTATCGATTCTAATACAGCATTCGACAAAGTTGGCCACAGCTAACTGGTAAAATGTTGAAGAAAAGAAATTAGATTGTAGAGACATTAGACACCAGAATAATAATCAATCTATGCTGTAATTACTAAGTTATTATACAAGTTGAAGAACAAGCTTAAGATGAGATTTAAATCAGCCGTGCGACAAGGATGTGTTTTATCGCCAGCAGCAGATTTACTCTGAACAGGTATATATGGTAAATAGCAGACCAATAAACAACACACGATATGAAGATGATACAGTTCTTTTAGCGTATAGTGTTAATGATTTTCTGAACTCTCCTCAACAAAGTAGTAGGGAAAAGTGAAGAGTTTATGCTTACTCTCAATGCAACCTTTATAAAAGTAAAAAGAATGTTCTATAGTCGAAATCTTAGCCTAGATTTAAAAATTCATTTTTTCATTGTTGAATATAGATAACAGTCTGATGGTGCCAGATCTGGCAAGTATGGGGGTAAAGAAAAAGTTCAGACCTCAAGGATACCAATTTCGCATTTGCCAATGCATACTAGTGAGCTGAAGTGTTGTCAGGAAAGAAAAACACTTTTTTCTATGGTATTGTAGATCATGTGTTATCTTCATCTTTCTTCTGAAAAAGCCGACTTTAACGGATTTTTATTTAAGTTAGTTTTTCACGACATTATAGTAAAAATAAAACTGTTCCAGTGATGTTTAAAATTGAAATTTTATTTTTGAATGTAACTTTTTATATGTACAGGGTGGTCCAAATTGGACACTTTTAAAGGTAAACCCCTTTATCTAAAGGAGATACACGAAAACTGATGTCAGTGTCTGAGGCTTAATTTTTATGATAAATTCAATGGTGAAAACCTCATATCGATATCTAGTACTGTTTTAGATATACAGGGTGTTTTTCAGAAATTTGCATTTTGGAAAATGTTTGTAATTCTTTTCCTATTAAAAATTTTTAATTTTGTAAAAACATTCTCAAAGCACTTTTTCACGTGGATTTCAGTGTAAGTTACATTTTTTTACAACTAATATTTTAATAGTTATTAACGCAAAAATATATTTTTTAAACGGGGTACCCTGTATATTCTTCTATTTTCGAATAGAGCTTTAAATTACCATTCCAAAAATATAGCACACTTTATATTTTACTTAAATCTACTTCAAAATATAAAAGTTTTCAGTTTTTACGCGAGTTTTAAACGCAGATTTTGTGAAGTAGACTTTGGACGGAGCGGCAATATCAATTGTTTACCGATAGCAGTCAAATCGTAAAAAAAAATCCCAGAAGTAACTCTAAGAGTCATAACTACAATGAAATTTACTAAATGCTATAGTACTTTAAACCATGTAGAAAATAAAACAAAATAACAATAAAACAATTTATTCCGAGTAGAGCAAACTAAAACAAAACAATTTTCTATAAAAGATGTTCGAAATGTCGACCAGTTTCATTTACACATAGGCGGCACCTTTTCTGGACACTTCTTACCGAGTTGATTAGTTCAAGAGGAGTGAGAGCTGTAAAACTTTGTATCACTGCAACTGTAACTCTTCCCTGGTGTTTGTCGGCAATTTAAAAATTAGGTCTAGGTGTTAAATCCGGTGACCTTACCGGCCAACGGTTCGGACCTTGGTTGGCTATCCAGTTATTGTCGAAATCGATAAAAAATTACTGATAACTGCAGCGGGGTGTCCCGTCGGTCGTGTTAAAAAAAATATATTTCTTAGGTCCGTTAATGGCAGTTCATCAACAATAGGTTTTATTTGCTGCCTTAAAATTTCTAAATATCTCTGAGAGGTGAGTTTTCCTTCGTAAATAAATGGACCTATAACCCTGCCCACACATTAAATCCAAATCTCCCTTGATTTCTTTGCTTCACGACTAAATAAGGATTTTCTTGTGCCCACGTATAAGAATTGTAACGGTTAAAAATACCTGCATTGCTTACATAAGCTTCGTCTGTCCAAATGCAATTTAATGAAAAATTCATATGCCATTGAAAATCTCCGTCTCTAAGGTGATGAACTTTTCTTGTCCTATATGGCCTGAATTTGTGCTTCTTCAAAGTACGACTTACATTAGTTCTTGGTAGTCCAGTGGATTCTTTTAAAATAGTGTGGGATTATTTCCGATTTAAAAAACTATATTTTGCTTCTAACTCCTTATCCTGCTTGAATAACTATTAAAATATTAACTAAGTTGGGAATATGTCCTTGAAAGTCTTTGGCACAATGATACTACTCAATTTTCTCCGGTTTATATCAAACACACTATCACCAAACACTTCATTTTATTTGACACTCGAATAACGATCCGCGTTTAGACAACTCGAGTAAACTTGAACCATATGATGTTAAAGCCTACATCACAAAATCATCGCTCGCGTAAAAAAAACTGAAAACCTTATATTTTGAGGAGAGAAGCAAAATATAAAGTGTGCTATATTTTTAGCGAAAAAGTTCGTCGAGTGCAAAAATATAAAGTGTTTCCCATGTAAAAAATGGTGATATATACTGAGTAGTATTAAAATACTAGTTGTAAAAAAATGTAACTTACACTGTTGAAATCCACGTGAAAAAGTGCTTTGAGAATATTTTTTACAGAAAAAAATTTTCAGTAGGAAAGAAATTACAAACATTTTTCCAAAATGCAGATTTGTGAAAAATACCCTGTATATCTGAAACGGTACTAGATATCGATATGCCGTTTTCACCATTGAGTTCATCATAAAAATTGAGCCTCAGACATCGACATCAGTTTTCGTCTATCTCCTTAGATAAAGGGGTTTACCTTTAAAAGTGTCCAATTTGGACCACCCTGTACAACAGTTATTATACAATCATAAACAAAATTGATATCATAAAATTCATTTAATAGCATTTTTCCTTGTGATATTTATGTGTGTCACAAAAATCGTCTGAAATGATTTCTTCTAATAGAGAAAAATTCAACTAGACAGAAGGCTTGACATCCAGGAATTATCATCAGTTTAGGTTGCCTGGTACTCCAGTCTTGATGATAAATCTAGAAAAAAATTAAATTTTTCTACGAGAGTTAAGTGGCATGACTGCTGATAAGCGTGGTTCTTGTGACGGTGGTGTTTTTTAACAAATGCAACGCGTAGTTGTTTGTTGGCAGTTATCGTAAGTTATCGGTATTACACACTTCATAAAAATGGATAAAGCCGAGTACTCTAGCACTCAAGATTATTTGTTACTGGATAAATAAATTTAAACAACACCGTACGCGCACTGCAGATGCGGCACCGTTAGGACGAGTGTTAGTAAAAAGTTGGCCACGTTTTTCTCATGAGCTGAATAGATGAACAATTTTCTTGATTGCGGTAATAGGGTTCCATTGATTTTGGCTCTGGAGTCGTCTTATGATTTACTTTAGGGGGTAACCTGTGAAAAAATTTTACAATATATACTACACACTCATTAAAATGATGTTGTCTGCTTAACAGAGAATGTTATGATAATTACGAAACGAAAACTTACCTCCAGCAATCTTCTTAAGATCCAATGTAGTAGACATCTTTGCCCATTTTTTCTAAAACTGAAAACATTAGCTCTATCCATTTCTCCAGTGGATACCCATAGTCTACCTACAAGAGAAACAAAAGGGTATAGGACACGTACAAGGAGCGACAAACTGAACCTTATGTCGATGTATTATCACGATGTACTCCTGGCAGACACCGTATCACGCTAAATGTCACTCCACATGGCAGGCCACCGTTTTGGAGGAACCGCTAGTTTAATTGCCTTTCCGTAGGATAGGTCGTTGAAAAAGCTACAGAAAATTGAATCGTTTTAGATACTGATGTTAATTCACTCGCCCGTTTTTTTTTTTGGGTAAACACTAGCGCATAGCAGAAAGGAATTCCCTTTCCGTAGTAGGTTGAAAAATGTTACAGAAAACTAATGTTAATTCACCCGAGCATTTTTTAAGCATAGCAGATATTCCCTCCAGTGGAGCACAGTGAGAGAACAGTGCCATTTTTTGGACAAAAATTTGTTGACAGTCGGTATTTTATCCGATTTGAATAAATCAAACGGGAAAAATATTCGTAAAATATTGTACTTTAGGATAGTACTGCGACGAGGAAGGTTAAAAATAACATAACCTATAAAAACATTCCCTAGAATACACATATCGTGATTATTAAAAAAAAAGAGTTATGAACAAAACAACTAAAACAATTATTGCTCATAAGACTTTTGTTTACATGCATTAGATGTGCAGTATTGTCAAATAAAAAATATAATTCACAACGTTATTATTTCCTGCATTAGATTAGAACTGAATTAAAAGTATTTATATTTATGGGTTAGGTTTTGTTAGGTAAAAATTCTTAGTTTGTAGTTCTGTAAATTATAAATTATTAGTCCCAATTTAATTTAAATTCCTAGGTGAAACTGAAAAATACTGTTTGTAACATTACTATTTTATATGCACTAGATGATGTTAATTGTAAAATTTATGCACTAGAAAATTTTAGTTCAGGTTATAAGAAGATAATCAAAGAAATGGATGAGAAAGAAAGAAATAGGAAATAATTACCAAGTTAGTAAATTGGGAACACGGAACTTTAGGGGTATAAACGGAAAAGAGATTAGATTGAGAACATAGAATGTTAGGGGCATAAACGGAAAAGAGGATGAACTGACAGAAGAAGTGGAAAAATTACAAATGCATTATGTAGGAATCACAGAAATAAAAAGGAAAGGGAATAGATGCAAAAGATTACTTAATGGATATTAGATGTACTGATCGGGAGTAAAAGAGGAGGAAAATGCAGGGGCAGGAGTGGCAATGGTGGTCAAAGAAGAGAAGAGGAAGAATGTAAAAGGAGAAAGGGTTGTAAATGAGAGAATACTCTCGATAGCAATAAAAGAAGATGGAGCGGACGAAGACTGCACTTTGATTGTATGCTATGGACCAAATGACAACGTAAGAATTGAGGAGAGGGACAAATTGTTCAATCATTTGCAGGAAGAGATAGACAATACAAACAATAGATAATAATAATGGGAGTTATGAACGGAGTTCAACTTCACGGGCCTTACACCCCTAAAGGGGTAGAAAGGCATAGGGATTAAGTAAATAAGTAAAATTTTAGTTTCGATACGCTTGAAATTATTATTATTATTTTATAAATTAGGTTATGTTAGTTTTATTACTACTATTGTATAATTTGAAGAATTATATAATATGTAGTATAATAATATGAGACTACCGAAAAATTATTTATGACAACTTTGCATTGGGTTTTCCTAAAATATTGTAAGGTTGGTAAATATGTGATTGCGCTTAATTTATACATCTAAAAATATTCTGTATATTATTAAACGTTTCGATTATTTAATAATAAACTTTCAAAACTTTTTTTTCTGAATTATTTTATTGAAATTTATCTGTTAACATAAACGTATATTGCGTTTGTTGTTTTGTTCATAACTCTCTTTTAGTTCTTTTAGTTTCTGTACGGAGCACTTATAAGATCACTTCGGTGTCCCGTCTGTCTATCTGACTGTCTGTCCGTCCGTCGGTCTGTGTGTCCGTCTGTTCGTTCGTCTGTCTGTCTGTCACACCCGATTTTCTCCGAAACTTTTTTTGGCAATAATATACGAAGTCTTATCAGAGCCGTGTAGTTTTGCAATTTAAATTTTGACTTAATGGGTTACTTTTGGGGTGTGAAATCGGAAGTGAAATTTTTTTTTTATCATGTCATCGAATGGGGTGTCAAATGAAAGCTTGTAAAAAGACGAGTTTAAAAATATATATAATGTAATACTTGCGCACAATTCTTTTTGTCTTATTTTTAAAAAAGTGCGTAAAATCGCTGTCGCCCCCAGCCTATCTCGAAAGGCACATCAATCAAAAAAAAATTCTGTTCGTGTGTAAAACGAAAATTTTTTGTTTAATAATTTATCTGGTAAACTCAAGGTTTCTAGTTCGGAAAAAAAAAATGTGTTTTGTCAAGCCACTGATCATTTTTATACTTCCGTAACGAAAATTTTTATTTTAAACGCGATCAACGTACGGAACACTAATTGCGCAAGTCCAACTTGCACTTGACCGGTTATTTTATAATCACGAATATGTGTATTCTAGGCAATATTTTCTAGGTTATGTTAATTTTAACCTTCTTCGCAGCTGTACTATCTTTAAATATAATATTTTATGAGTATTTTTCCGTTTGATTTATTTAAATCGGATAAAATGCCGACTGTCAACAGATTTTAGTCCAAAAAATAGCATTTTTCTTACACTGTGTGGCGTAGCTAGCATGGCTGGCACCCGGGGCGGACATCAATGGTGTCACCCTATGAAAACTGTCAAATTCAACGTTAAGTAAAATAAAAACCCGATAAGTGTAAAGTACGATTTTCCTAAAACATGTATAAATAAACATTTATTCTTATTTATAAAAGATTCATTTATTAATAGAATTGCAATATTGAAAATATTTAGAAGATATAGAAAGAAATGATTTTAAAATCTCTTCTTTCTAGCTTTAACAGCTGCAGACTCACATCACATCTTCAAAATCACTATTGGGGGTCGTCTCATGTTCAATCGTCAAAATTTAAGATAAATATCTCCTTTTTCTTTCAATACTCCATTCTCCTTTCTTAGATCCTTCATCTCTTGTTGGTAGCTCTTGTGATCTTGTTTTATATCCTTTATATCTGACATTAGCTCTCTGATCATTTCTATCAAATCTCTATCTTATCTACTTTTCGTTTTTCTCTTTCTGTGGTGTTTTTATCAGGCTTTTTACTCTCTTGAATAATCCCACTTGGCTCTTCTGTTTCTTCGACTCTTTCTCTTTTCGAGTCTCCTGAGGTATAATCATCGCTATCATTTGTTTTTTCTGTTATAAAAACTTACGTGTGTTCCTCTCCACAAAACGCGGGAGAAAAAGAGAAAAAAATTGTTGTTTATATTTCTTATTACCGTAAACAGTAAAATGATCAAGGTCGTCGCTTATCGTTTCCTAAGCTTCATACGGTTTCACAAAATTATTCTCATAAATCTCCAAATTTTTTTACTTATTGTCTTAATCTAACACTCTGCTTTATTTCTAGTCCCTCTCGTTTGCAATTAACAAAATAATTAAATAGATCGAAACACTGCCGTAATAATGTACGTTGAACGAGTTGACTATTGCCGGGCCTTCGATTCACGTGTATACACATCGCGATCCGAAACTCAACTCCTGACCTAAAACTTATATTGTTTATAACAATTATAATAATCAACATCAACTGAAAATATTTCAGAGCTTGTCCAATATTGTTTTTAGATTTCCGAAAAGTCGAGTTGGAGGTATTCCGTCTCACCAATTTTCACCCTGGGTAAATCACTGTACCATTTTTAGTGTTCCATACGGAATACTTCTCGTCTGTCCGTCTGTCATATCCGATTTTCTCCGAAACTATTTGACATAGAATGTTGAAATTTGGCCCTAATATAGGAATTGATGTCCTGGCCTGTGTAGTTTTGAAAGTTTTTGTTAGTTTTTTTGGGGGTGAAATCAAAAGTGGAAAAAAAAATTTTTTACCAGGTCATCGAGTGGGGTGTCAAATGAAAGCTTGTAAAAACATGATTTCAAAAGTATATATAATGTAATACTTGCGCACACTTTTCTTTGTATTATTTTTCAAAAAACTGCGAAAAATCGCTGCCCCCTCCTTATCTCGAAAAGTACTGATTAAAAAATTTTGAAAAATTCTGGAATATTCTCCACAAGGTGTAGATTGAATGTAAAATATCACGAGTGCATTACCTTTAATAATTTATCTGGTATATAAAAAAAAAAAAAAAATTTCAAGGTTATCAGTTTTCATAAAGATCGGAAAAAAACTTTGTAGAAAACTTATTTGGGGTGTGTTTTGTGAAGTCATTGTTCATTTTATACCTCCGTAACAAAAATTTTTATTTTAAAAGCAATCAACGTACACTAATTACGCAAGTCCGACTTGCACTTGGCCGGTTATTTAAACTAATTTTAAAACTATATTAGACTAAAAATAATACTTTTTTAGTGATGTTTTAGAATAAAATTTTATTTTCCAATTTACCTTTTTATATGTCACTGCTTATACTATCATTGAATAGATACATATATTATCACAAAAGTTACAAAACAAAATTTTTGCTTATGATGTTTCACAAAAATCGTCGTCTGGAATGACTTCTTCCAACAGGGAGACGAAATCATCATACGGACAGAAAGCCTGACATCCGGGGATTGTCAACAATTTTGGTTGTCTAGTGCTCCAGTCTTGATGATAGACCTAGAAAAAAATAACATTTTTCTTTGTTATTAATGGCAAGATAAATCGTCATGTTTAAATTACATGGCAATTAAAAAAAAGAGACATCTATTATACCTTAAAACCATACACTCCGTCGATCAAATGAAGTTCTACCAAAGTGTGAGATCCATAAGCCGGTATTTTGTCATCATATACACCGAGTGTTATCAAAAAGTTGGCCACGTTTCTTTCGTGAGCTGAATAGATGAACATTTTTCTTGATTGGGGTGTAAGGAGTCCGTCGATTTTTGCTTTTGAGTCGTTTATGATTTTCTTTAAGAGGTATCCTGTATAAAATATCACAATGTATATCACATGCAGAGTAAAATAATTTTCTCTATTTAAGAATCTTATGAATAATTAGAAAACAAAAACATACCTCCAGCAATCTTTTTAAGATCCGTAGTGTTGGTGCCGATATAGTAGATATCCTTGGTCATTTTTTCCAAAATTGGCATAACAGGTTTTATCCATTCTTCGAGTGGATATCCATAATCTTCCTATAAGAGAAGGGAATAAAATGTAATAATTTTACAATAACTAATTTTGATATCAAACTTCCACAGGTTACAGAGCTTATAGGTATTAAAACAGTGCCTTACGGATTTTGACCTCAGAATCTAATTACTTTAGATAAATTAGTGTAAGACATTGTAAATTATGTGTTTTGGACAAAATACCAATTTTTTTTTGCTGCTATTTATTTATTTTTCTTAGTAATTGCAGTTTTTCCATTTTAAGAAAATAATTTTGATAGTACCATATAACCGTCATTTAACAAAAATAGACATTAGGAAACTTCTTTTAAAGATGCCCGTTATTCAAAAAGGGTACCAGATGCAAAGAACAGGTAGCAAAAAGTGTAGGGAATAACTACAAATGTTGCTGCATAGGGTGAGTCAACGATAGAGTAAAGTTCATTATCTCATTTGTTTCTGGAATGACGAAAAAATGTTAAAATAGTTTTAGGGAATGTTAAGGTGCACAGTTTAAAATTATTTTTGAATATACAGGGTATTTCAAAAAAGTGTGGCCGATATAACATATGTTTTTTTTTAAATGGAACATCCTAATTTCTAATTTATTTTTAAATTCTGCATAAATTTTATAACGTTTTTATTAATAACACAGCCCCACAAAAAAAAAGTGGAGTATACTTTTGATGCGATATATCAGATCCGTAGTATTTTTGCCCGCTGATCACGAATCTGACGTCAGAATATCGCCATCACATCTCAATTTTTTTCTAACCTCAAAAAATAGGTAAAAATTAGTAAAAATTAAGAAAAATATACTCCTAAAAAATTGATTCAAGCTTTTTCATGAATCCAAAGATGTATTAATATGTATTCGGACACGCTAAGCTAATATTCATCGGTTGGATTAAGCCATACAGTTCTGTTTTCTCTCTAACCTCAATAAATCAGACAGATATAGTGCTTCTCGATGCAAAAACGAATTCAAATTAAAATTCAACCGATTCTTACCAAATTTGGTACACGGGGGTTTTTTGGGTTGCTGATCATGAATCTGAGGTCGGATTTGCAAAATTCAAGATGGCGGATCCAAGATGGCGGATCCAAGATGGCGGATCCAAGATGGCGGACAAAATTTTTGAAAACCAACCGATTCCTACCAAATTTGGTATACAGTTGGGGAATCCTCAAACCTGATACTCTTAAACCCTAAACCCTGAAACCTTATACTCCCACACCCTGTAACCTCAAAAAATAGACCTCAATAACCCTGTAACTTTAAAAATGAGACCCAATAAACTCAAAACCAGGACTTTTAAACCATATACTCTCAAATAGTAGACCCTTAAGCCCTAGAATTGCGAAAGTTAGACCTGCGCCTAACTTTCCTTTTTTTGGCTGTATCTTGTTCTTTTTTCCGCGAATGACCTATTCAAAGGCTTTCTGCCCAAACGCTTTTGAGGACTTGTTTCTCTTTTTAGCGACCAGCAATAGTCCGCTAGCATATGGTCATCCCATCGTCCTTGATACCGATTTTCTATGATTTTCAGATCTTGGTGAAAACGTTCCCCTTGCTCCTCACTGTAGTCACCAAGATTATCTGGGAAATCATCGATGTGGGAGTCCAGGAAATGTAATTTTAGATTCATTAAGCAACCTAATTTTTTTACCATTTTCTCGACTATTTCTTTGTACTTAGGACTTTTATTATTTCCCAAAAAGTTTGTTGCGACTTCTTTAAAACTGAGCCAAGCAGCTTTTTCAACTTTATTCATTTTAGTAACAAATAATGAATCTTGAAACAATTTTCTTATTTGTGGCCCGTCAAATACGCCTGCCTTAATTTTAGCTTCAGAAAATTTCGGAAATTTTTTATGCAAATATTTGAAACATGGGCCGTTTGTATCTAATGCTCTCGTGAATTGCTTCATAAGTCCAAGCTTAATGTGAAGCGGGGGAATAAAAACTTTTCCTGGATCTACCAATGGTGGAAACAATACATTATTTTCACCAGGAATTGTGAACGATTCTCTTGTTGACCAAATTTTTTTCTTATAATGACGTTCCCTGTCTCTGCTATTCCACAGACATTTATAACAGGGATAAAGTGTAAACCCTGACTGTTGGCCAAGCAATATTGTTACAATTTTCAGATCTCCACAAATTTTCCAGTTATGATCAGCATATTTTATTTTTATCAAAAGCTGCTTCATTTTTTCATATTGCTCTTCCATAACTGTGGAATGAGCAATCGGAATGGGAGCGTAAACGTTGGTATTATGCAGCAAAACTGCCTTAATGCTCCGTTTAGAAGAATCAATGAACAGTCTCCATTCTTCAGGATCATATGAGTTATTTTGAAATTCATCCATTAGACCTTTTACATCGGTACAATATGAAAGTGACAATTCCTCGTCCATTGTGAAATATTTTCGAAATTCTTCATCTCTGTTTCTATAATAAGAAATCGTAGCTTCTGGCTTAAGTAAATGTCTTTTCTTTAAAAAGGAAGCAAGATGCTCTGAACCATCTTTGGATAAGCCTAAATCTCTGACTAGATCACTAAGTTCTGACTGTGATACGAGTATTGGTTTTGGTTTACGGTTGTATGGTAGAAATTCTTTATCTGTGTCACTAGTATATGATAGGTTGTCACTAGAACATTCATTAGTAACAGTGTTTGAATCTTTTTCGACAGTCTCAATGTTTTCGGCATGAACTGATAAGGTGAAATCATTTGTTTCCATAACATCAGCATCAAGTGGTTCAGGAGGCGGAATTAGTTTAGTTGGTCTTGTTACTGTCAAAACATCGTTATAAGTAATAGTGCTTTTATTTTTTCGGTTATGCCTAGATACAACATTCATACAAAAGTAGCAATCATTTTCACTGTATGGTCTATTCCATATTGCTGGTCTGGAATATTTAATCGCTTTCTTATTGATGTACAACATTATTTTGCAAGAACTGCAAATGATGTGGGGAACCCAATCTGTATCCTGGTGCTGTATTTCAATGTTAAAACAATCCTTATATAAGTTTTAATCTTATCCGTTATCGGTGACCCCATTTTACTCAATACGTGTTGACAGCAAATATAACAAAATGAATCACTGTTTTTATCGCACTTATGAAAAGTCCTTGTACCGTGAGACCGTTTTCTTGTAGCATTATACTCTACATGAGCCAAGTCACCCACACATGAAGAGCTACGGTCGCTGGATGACGACGGCTGCGGGCCCGCTTTCCCACCCTGACCAACCGCCGATACTGGGTTTCCGAGTCCCTGCATCGTAATTCTCTTTCTTCTACCTGCCATGACGGCATCTAAGCCGTTATCCAGGGACTCTGCCGGCTAGTGGAGTAACACCGTTGCCCACCGTCACCACGTGGAGGTGCCCTGGATGCAGGTAGAAGAATAAAAATCGACCGATGAATTTTCTCGGCGTTCAAAATGGCGCGAAAACATCTGCCATCTTGAATTTTGCAAATCCAACCTCAGATTCGTGATCAGCGACTCAAAAAATCCCCGTGTACCAAATTTGGTAAGGATCGGTTGAATTTTAATTTGAATTCGTTTTTGCATTCGAGAAGCACTATATCTGTCTGATTTATTGAGGTTAGAAAGAAAACAGAACTGTATGGCTCAATCCAACCGATGAATATTAGCTTAGCGTGTCCGAATACATATTAATACATTTTTGGATTCATGAAAAAGCTTGAATCAATTTTTTAGGAGTATATTTTTCTTAATTTTTACAAATTTTTACATATTTTTTGAGGTTAGAAAAAAATTGAGATTGATGGCGATATTCTGACGTCAGATTCGTAATCAGCGGGCAAAAAATACGGATCTGATATATCGCATCAAAAGTATACCCCACTTTTTTTTTTGTGGGGCTGTGTAATGTTATATACCTAAACCTAGTAGTTTTTCTAATATTTCATTTTTTTTTTTTAAAAAAATACTAGTTTTTAGTTTTGTAAAAAATTGCCAGTACCGCCATTGTTTCTGAAGGTGGAATACTCATAATTGGTACGAGCGTTCTATAGAGATGAAAAAAGTTATATGTAAAGAAATTTGAGTTAGATGCTACAGGGTGTTCAAAATAAATTTATGCATTTCGACTACAGTCGAAACTGTTTATAGTGAAACTCTATATAGTGAAAAACTCTTTATATTGCAATTTTTTCAAGACCTAGAATATCTTACATACATAGCAATATATACGGATTTTCTCTTTATATAGTGAAAAACTCTCTATAGTGAAATTTCGGTCAACATTTTGGTCTTTCACTATATAGAGTGTCGACTGTATTTTAAATTGAAAAATCTCAAATTTTCTAAATGAAACATCCTGTATATTATTATTTTTTCTGATAGATTTTACAAAACCCTCCAACTTTTACTAAGTATGTCATATACCTATTTCTAATAGTTTTCGCTTTATTTTTCAATTTTTACTCTTTCTACTTGAATACACATGTTTAGTCGTTTTACTATATTTTCCTTCACTTTCCTTAGCATAAAGGGCGTTATTGTCCTACTGGTGTTGTAGGGGGATTCACATAAACACAATCTTTAATGTAGACCCACAAAAAGAAGTTAAAGGTGTTAAGTCACATGATCGAGGAGGCCACTGAATGAATCCATCCCTACCGATCCATTTTTGTGGGTAATGATCGTTTCAAAATTCCCGAACTTCCCGGTGGTAATGACAGGAGCTCCGTCTTGTTGAATCTATATTTGTTTCCTTTCAAAGTTATTAACTTCTTCAAGAAGCTGGGGTAATTCGTTTTGCAAAAAATTTAGATACCTAGGCCCGTTAAGCGGTTTGCGGAAAAAATATGGACTAATAATGCGAAAATTTAATATTCCACACCATACGCAAAATGGATTAACTGTTAATAATATTGCATGTTATGGCTGTTAACTGCTGCATTACTGCGAAAAATAGCTTCATCAGAAAACATTATTTTGGATAAAAAAATTTTATCAGCCTCTATTACTCCATTCATGGTGGTACAAAAGTTTACTCGTCGTTCAAAATCACGGTCTTGAATTTCTTGGTGTAGTTCCATATGAAAGGGATGATACTTGTATTTTCTTGTGGTGCGATTAGCCATAGATTGGGATGTGTCAGATAAGTCAGCTAGTTGACGGCTGCTAACCTGGGGATTATCTTCAACATGAAGTAAAATCTCCATTTCGTTTTCCTCACTGGTAGCATTTTGTTTACTACTTTCCGTTTCGTATACTCAACGCTACCACTATCATTAAACCGTTTCATTAAGCACTGAAAAGATTTTCTAGATGGTATACGTCTATTAGGGTACTTCGTACTTCGTATATAAACCATATCAATTAATTCATTTTTAGGAAAATCCATAACTATTACCTTTATACGTCACTTACTACAACAAATTAAACTATTTTTACTTGCTTAATAGACATGTCAAAATTTGACAATGCCTACATTTTTGTTTTGTCTCGGCAACTATGATGTTATAGCGTAAGTGTATTACGAAGAAGAATAAAAATTGAAAAATTCAAAATAAATCGAAAACTCGAATGAATACTATTAAAAGAGGGTTTTGTAAAATCTATCAGAGAGACTAATAATGACAGGGTGTGCCATTTAAAAAATTTGACTTTTTCAGTAAAAGTTGGAAGGTTTTTATAAAACCTATCAGAGAAATTTCTTTAATATATATACAGGCTGTGCCATTTAAAATTTCCACCTTTGAGATTTTTCAAAACTGAAAACTAGCATTTTTTTAAAATAGTTGAAATGAAAAACATAGATTATATTATTAACAGTTTGCCCAGACATTTAAAAAAACGTTTTTCGGCCACACTGTTTTGAAATACCTATTTAAAAATACACGTGCAGTGTCAAAACAAATTTTTTACTTTATCGTTGACTCACCCGTACAACGGAAGTTTTTCGTTTAAATCAGTTTGCCCAAAAACGTGCAGTGAAAAATTTTGTAAAAAATGGAAATAATATATAATCACTTTGTAAGTATTTAAAGAATAATTACGGCAGAAATGTGTACGTACTATATGACGGTTGCAACAAAGACAGTATAAAAGCCGTAAAAAATTGCCATGCCCTCAAAAATAAATCTGCAGAAATCAAGAAATTATCTGACAAGAATATTTTTACGTGTCAAGTAAAAAGTCACGCAGATAGATTAATTGTTGAAATAGCAATTAATTTATAGTCGGCAAATGTTACTATAGTTTCTGAAGACATTGACCTATTACTTCAATTACCTGCACTAACTCTAAAAGATCGTGAAATTTTCAGAATAGTATAGCGTAAGACAATCAGTGCTGCTACTGCATCATAGTCATTAATACCACGTCAGGGAAATGGAGGGAGAGAGAGAGAGAGAGAGAGAGAGACATGCTCCATAAGATTTGGTTCACTTTTTGCAAGACGTTCACTTAATTATTGCGCTATTTCCAGATCATATGAATAGATTCAGGTCTTAATACCAGTAATGCGTTTTAAAGCGGAGTTATCCAGAGAAAGCATCTCTGTAGTAATCTAAACACGATGGTATTATAAGAGTCAAGCCCAAATCTTTCTTCGACATGAATTGTAATAATCCAAAGGTTTTTCTAAGCTATGTTGAATTACAGAGGTGGAAAATATTCCTTAAAATAATTTCTGGTTATGTGGCATAAAACAAGTAGCCTACGCATAGTCTCACTGTGAACATCAAATTTTTTGTACCCAATTTTATTTTTAGTGTTCCGTAAGGAACACTTCGCTGTCTGTCTGTCTGTCACACCCAATTTTCTCGGAAACTATTTGGTATAGAAAGTTGAAATTTGGCACTAATATAAGAATTGATGGCCTCATCAGAGCCGTATAATTTTGATAGTTAAATTCGGGGGGTGAAATCGGAAGTGAAAAAAAAAAAATTTTAACCTGGTCATCGAGTGGGGTATCAATTGAAAACTTGTAAAAACAAGAGTTCAAAAATATGTATCATGTAATACTTGCGTACACTTTTCTTTGTATTGTTTTTAAGAAATTGCGAAAAATTGCTGTCCCTCCTTATCGCCAAAAGTACTGATTAAAAATTTTTTAAAAAATTCTGGAATATTCTACACAGGGCGTAGATTGAACAAAAATTATCACGTATCTTTAACAATTTATCTGATATATAAAAAAAATTCAAGATCATCAGTTTTCAGTAAAGATCGCAAAAAAACTTTGTCGAAAACTCATTTGGGGTGTATTTTGTGAAGCCATTGAGCACTTTATACCTCCGTAACAAAAATTTTTATTCTAAAAGCAATCTACGTACGAAACACCAATTGCGCAAGTTCGACTTGCACTTGACCGGTTATTTAATAAATATTATGTTTAAAAATTGACTTACCTGAGCTACTTGTTCAAAATATAGACCAAATGCATCACTAGGGCCACTGAAATCATCACCAGTATGATTAGTAATATAATCGTAGTACTGCTCATATACTGACAGCAGTTCTTGAATTTCATCAGAATTCAGTGCTGCTTTATTCAGAGTATTGTAGTTGGAGCAAACAGATGTACCACTAAGTTCCTAAAATATGATAATACTCGATGAGGAATTCGACAAACAAGAGATAATTACTGGCAATATAGTGGTATTTTGAATCAAAATGTTGACAATATAAAGAGAAGTTAAAATTTTATGTGCACTTTTAACCGTATGTGACACAAAAAAATAAAAGTTTATATCATCCTCCTCCTAGGTTTTTGTCCTTCTTCACGTGATAGGTTTCCTAGACGACAAAAAACGTATGTGTCGGTCTGTCTGTCGCACTTTTGGTATAATAACTCTCGAAGAAAATGAAGTCTCGATTTCAGATTTAGTACACATAAAAAGAAAAAAGAAAAAAGTTCTACAATTTTTAAGCAATATCTCTTTAGGGTTATGGGGTGAAAGGGATGGAGATCGATAAATGCTGTACAGTTTCGATGGTAATATGAACGTTTTCCTGGTTTTCAGTAGCGATGATGAACAAATTTTGAGCATAATTATTTAGAATTAAATACATAACAATAAATATATTTATGTGTTTTCTTCCGATCTTTAGGCATGTTGATATCGTACGGAGACTAGTACGGCAAGGACTGTTTTTCATTGAAAGGTAGTGGTTATTCCCGAATGAATCTCCAAAAATTTTTTTTTTGATTTTGACAACCTTATGTTTCGAAAAATGAAATTTAAAATAAAAAGGTTTATGTATTCGAAATGGAAAAATCCAGTGGTTGAAGTGTTGAAAAAAATAATACTTGCTTACCTTATCACTAGACAAATAATTATAAGGAATAGGTTGCCAGTTTAATCCAGGCTGGAAGCTTTGTTCACGACTTGGCGGCCATAAACCTCCCAACATGAGTTGCAATGACATTTTTGTTCTGTTGACGTTGGTAGTTCTGGCTTCGATATAGTTGATGTTCCAAATTGGACCCAAGAAGCGATTGTAGCGTTGACGTAGAGTTGTTCCAATGCGGTATTCAGTCCTTTTTCCCTCCTAGTTAATAAAAAAAAAATGTTATTATAATTTATTATACAGGAAGTGTCAGTTAAGCTCTCGTTACACTTTAGAACGACATTTTTACTTACAGTAGTTAATTGCCCGTAACCTTCTGGATAGTAACTTTCGTCGTCTATTGGATTATTGGTGTAAGCTGCGCTGTTGGGTACCCTGTTTCCATGGCGGAAGAGCTGAAATAAATATAATATGCTGTATTTCTCATAGATCGACATTTAAATAGAAGGATAAAAGTTCTAGGTTCAAATCCTAGTAGCGGATTATAGTAAAAAAATGTTGCAGCCTCTAAAATACCATTTAAAAACGAATGTATTACTTACAGTATGGACCAAAATTAGTGTGTCCCCTCTGGATGGTTGACCACTGGCTATGTGAACATAGCTAAAGGCCGAGAAGAGCACAACGACTGGGATGAGGCAGTTCATGATGAATGCTTGCCTTTGACCAAACTTTTATGACTTTTATATTGAAAATAATTTTATTGATTTATTTTTATTTTCTTCTGATAATAAGTTAATTTTTTATCTACTTAAATAATTTCAATCGTTAATTGATTAACTGATGTTAATAAATTTTATGGGGATCTATTTGAAGATTTAAGGGATTTACGCGTAATTATTTTAGCCACTTCGATGTAATTAAAGATGTACAATTATGTTGCAAAAATAATTTAATTTTTTATTACTCACGATCATAAAACGTAATCATTGGGTTCTTGGTAGCTAAATTAACGTCACAGTCAAAGTTATTAATCAGGATGGACTCAAGTGGGCCAAACTACTGGCGCTGAACTCTTCGCCAGGTTGTATGGCACGACCAAATTTCTTTATCAGTTCCAATTCTTCCACTGCTACAATATTTCGAACTTGTTCCACGGAATATGATCAGTGGTTTAGTCCACTGTTTTTCATCTTTAGTTATTAATATGAAGATAGATAAATAGACATACTACATGGGGTGAAAAGTCCCGATATTTTTGAAGAAAAAACAATGTTTTTGCCAAAAATCGATTTTATTCTTCAACATAGTTTCCTTCAAGAGCCATACACTTATTCCAGCGATCTCAAAACATTTGGATACCTTTCATATAGTACGATTGTCGAGCTCTTGAAAATAAGCCTCAGTTTCCTATTCAACGCCCTCATTTAAGCCAAATCTCTTTCCCTGGAGCCCCCTTTTGAAATTTGGAAAGAGGTAATAATCACAGTGGGTTCACTTGTGGACAATTCTTCAAGAAATTAGGACAGCTGATCATCTAGTCTTCTAAATCCACAAATTATACAACAACATAGCTTATGTAAGAGTTGAGAAAAATCTGTCTAAACCATTCTAAGTCGGAAAGGGGGTGAGGCAGGGTTGTATCCTGACCCACTGCTCTTCAATGTATACGGAGAATGGATTATCCGCAAAGCGACGGAAGTGTGGAATGGAGGGGTATCAGTAGGAGGCAAAAAGTTCTCGAACTTAAGATACGCTGAGGATACTACAATAATGGCTAGCTCCAAGGAAGAAATGGTTGCACTGCTGCCTCGAATCGAAATGGTGAGCTCAATGGTGAGACCAATAATTCTTGAATTTGAAACTGAATACTGTTATACGGAGGATAACTAAATTTTAATTGATAACCTCGAAGACTTTCAGTCGAAAATGGTGACAATTAGCAGTCAACACGATGTTAGTTCTCTTACCATCAACGGAATATAACTGAAGGAGTTGCAAAATTCAAATACCTTGGATTTCCTTCTAACGAAAAGTGGGACTGTGATGAGGAAGCGAAGGAGAGAATTGGTTATGTAAAGTTAGTCTTTTTAAACTCAAAAGTTTCCTAAAGGAAGATTTGTCACTGGGTGCTATGAATACTACATATGCCAAATTCTCAATATCTGTCTTTCACTAAATCGAAAGAAATGTTCTCTTCTTATAGTTAAAATTTTGCCTCCTCGCAGTGAAATTAACGATAGACCACTGAAGACAGATATTATATACTTAGGCGCCAGAACTTCTAACATGTGGGGCTGTGAAGAAAAAAAATTAAAAGAAGGACAAAACTGCAATAACAAGCCTAAGCAAAATATAGAAATATCGCAGAATAAATAAAATTACTAAAAAAATGCTTGTCAATTCATTAATATTCCCTATAGCCACATACGGAGCCGAAACATCTCCTATTAATGCAACATGTCGTAAAAGAATAGAGGTTTTCGGAACTACATGCTACAGGCGGAGCGGATGCTCAGAATTTCCTTGACAGCTCGTAGGACAAATACGTCTGTTCTGAGTAATCTTAACATCCAAAATAGTGACCGGCTGTTACCATCGATTCAAAGAAAAAGTAGTATCATTTTTTTGGTCACATAATAAAGAAGAACTGCACTGGCATGGAAAGATGAATTATCATCGCTCCTGATGAAGCTAACATGGTTAGCAAGACGCGCGTCGAGTACAAAAATAAAGTGCTTGGTGTACTGGTGATATATACTGAGTAGTGTCATTGTGCCAAAGATTCCACATTCCCAACTTAGTTCATACATTCTGTTGCTATCTTCACGATGTTCACGTGGTTCACCGACGAAATCACCCTAGCGGTAAAAGAAAAGCACAAACTATTCGAATCATAAGAAATCCCGAAACCTTTCAGATTTAGAGGCTTATAAGGAAATGAGAAGTTTCGTTAAAAAATGCATCGACGTGGAGAAAATTAGTTCCCGAAAATGGTTGGAAAACAGAATGGTCTGAAAAATAATATGTGTGATGAAGACTTCTTTCGTAAGATATTTTCTAGGAATGGGGTCAAACTGTATATTAGCGGGGGTTTTGCATGGGTTAGACACTAGTGGAAAAAAGTATCCCTCTGTCGATTTTAAAAATCCTTGCTGTCGAGACTCCGAAATTTTGTATATAAAACAACGAATATATCGTTGATCTAATAGTAATATACATAACATGTAGGCTGAAAACTTTTTGGTCTAGCTACTTAAAACACTTTTTTTTGCAAAATTGCTTCTTGGAGAAGGATTTGACTTTGCCTTCAAAACAGGCTTCAGTTTCGGCGATAACTTCTTCACTGGAGCCAAATCTCTTTCCCGCTAGAATTTTTTTTGCGGTCTGCGAATAGATAGTAGTCGCTGGGGGCCAAATCTGGAGAATACGGTGGATAAGGAAGCAATTCGAACTTCAATTCATGCAGTTTTGCCATCGTAACCATTGAGTTGTATCACGGTGCATTGTCTTGATGAAAGAGCATTTTTTCTTGTTCATTTGGGGTCGTTTTTTTGCAATTTCTGCCTTCAAACGCACCAATAACTTTATATAATATTTGCTATTGCTGATTTTTCCCTCTCAGCATAGTCGATGAAACTTATTCCATGCGTATCTCAAAATACAGAGGCTAAAACTTTCCCAACCGACTATTGTGTCTTTGGTCGTTTCGGGTGGTTTTCAGCGCCTGCTATGTACTCAACTGATTGCCGATTTGATTCCCGTGTGTAGTGGTGGATTCATGTTTCATCCATTGTCACATATCGCATGAAAAAATCCTTTTTATTGCGCTTAAACAGGTCCAAACAGCGCTCAGAATCATCAACGCGTTGTTGTTTTTGATCCACTGTGAGCAAACGCGGTACCCATTTCGGACAGAGCTTTCTCATGCCCAAATGTTCATACAAAATATGACCAACACGTTCTTTTGATATTTTTAGGGTGTCACCTATCTCACGCAATTCCACTTTACGATCATCCAAAACAATTTTGTGGATTTTTTTATGTTTTCCGGTGTAACCACACCATTTGGGCGTCCAGAGCGTTTAGCATCATTTGTGTCTGCACGACCGCATTTAAATTTAGCATACCAGTAAATGATAAGTAATTTTCCAGGAGCAGAGTCCCCATAACACTTATTAAGCCATTGCTCTGCTTGAACGGTATTTTCTCCCATCAAAAAACAGTGTTTAATCAACACACGAAATTCAATTTGTCACTAAAACCACTGTAACATGTAAACTATTCGTCGAAATGTCATGAAATTTTGACACGTATCGTTTGAATGTTGGTACTTCCAAAGAATTATATGGATTTTTTGAAAAGGGCGACATCTGTCAGTCCAAAAACTTTTCATCCTACGTGTTACGAATACATTTCTTCATTATCATTTTATGGTTTTATTTATTGGGAATGTTGATACACTTACATAAAACTAAGAAAAAACTTGCACATTTTAATAAAAGTAAACATTAGAGCCTTTAACATTATATATCATCATTTTTACAAGTTAATAATAATTAAATTGTATATAGTAAAGCTCACTGAAATTTTGGATCATTTTTCCTGCTATAAAGTATTAAATTATAGTAAGAATTTGCTTTATTGTTACAAGTAAATTTTTGTTAACAAAGCCGCTTAAAGCTGGAACGTAAGTGGAAAACGTATATTTTTTTATGGGTCCCTAAAGCGCTTCAGGAGCGGCATGTGTGCGGAAAAAGCGATTCACGTTGTTCTTGAATCGCTGTAAATTGTACTCGGTGGGAAACACAGGGATGATGTTTTCCATATAAAAGACTGCTTGAAAAGCGTTGTACGTGGAGTAACAAGCTGAACCTCATACGGATGTGGAGTATTAGCGCGATGTGTATTTCTAACATGCACCACTCTGAGAAGAATTAAGCGGGCTACATCCTTCGAACACTTTCCATGAAAATACTTGTAGAACAGACTCAAGTCGCCAACCGTTCTTCGATGTTCCAGCGAATTAGGGCTGCCGGTCAGTTCCGGGTCTTCAATCAGACGAACAGCTCTTCTCTGAACAGAATTCAAGAAATGCAGTGTGTGTTTGGGAGCGGAGCCCCAAACATGGGAGCAATATTCCATAGTTGGTCGAATTTGAGCTTTGTAAAGAATTAAAAGTTGTTGTGGAGTGTAAAGCTTTCTGGTTCGAAATAATATTCCCAACTTTTGAGAAGCTCTCCTTGCTATGTCTGCAACATGTTCATGTCAGGACATATTTGCTCCAAAATTAACGCCCAACAAATTGAGTGACGATGTTAGGAGAATGAAGTGCCCCGACATGACTATGTCGGGTTCAGCAACGTTAACCTTTTTAGAAAAAACTGCCGCCTGGGTTTTTGTAGGGATAAATTCCACTTGGTTCTTGTCACCCCAAGATAGAATTTTTTCCAGGTCTTTGTTAAGTTGAATGACCTCCCGCTCTCTGCGGATATTCGCCTGAGTAGCCGATGTCCGAGCGTTCAAAGTGAATGAAGAAATAAGCGTACTGTCATCTGCAAAGCTGTAGCTTGGATTCCAGGTCTTTTCCAGCAGATCGTTAATGTAAATGAGAAAGAGAGTAGGAGACAGTATGGAGTCTTGGGGCACACCGGCGTTGACTCGTAAAGAACGCTCTCTGAGGAAACATGAGAGCCACCAACAGAACTTGTCAGACATACCATAAGAGCGTAGCTTAGCCAACAGTCCATCGTGCCAAACACTGTCGAATGCCTTGGATATGTCAAGAGCAACCGCTCGAGATTCTCCGAAGTGTTCAGTTGCGTTGTTCCAAACATGTGTTACATAAGTCAGAAGATCTCCTGTTGATCTATGTTTACGAAAGCCATATTGGTGATCGCTAATAATGTTGAATCCTTCAAGATATTTTAGAAGATGCTGATTGATAACCTTTTCCATGACTTACGATATTATTGAAAGCAGTGCGACTGGTCGGCAGTTTTTTGGCAAGGTCTTCTTGCCTTTTTTAGGTATCGGCTGAACTGTGGCACATTTCCAGCAGGAAGGAAATATTCCCTTTCTGGTGTTAGTTCCCTCGCACAGTTTTTGAGAACTATGGCAGGTATTCCGTCAGCGCTAGAAGCCTTTTTGGTGTCTAGCTTCATTAAAATACGCTTTATAATACGGTTTCTGAAGACAACATCGGGCATCCTTGACTGTAATATGGGAATAGTAGGTGATGTTTTTCCTTGGAAATCGACAGTAGAATTTGAAGCAAAGAGTTCAGCCAACAAGTTCGCTTTCTCAAGAGGTGTCGTTGCAATAGAATTATCTGGCCGTATGAGCGGTGGTATGGTAGATTTGGTGAAATTTTGACTAACTGCCTTAGCGACTGCCCAAAAGGACCCTGAATTGCCGGGACAGGCGAGAAGTTTGTTTCTAATCCGTTCTAATTCGTTGATTGTGTGCCTCCTTGGTTTCATCAATAATTCCTTTGCATCTGTTCCGGGCACGAACAAAGGTGTTACGATTTATGGTGTTAGGATTTTCACGCTATTGTCGGTAGGCAAGATGTTTAGATGCTACAGTTTCTTTGCATTTTCGGTCAAACCAAGGCTTGCCTTTGGAGGGGTATTTCTTCGAAAAAGGGATGTAAGCTTCCATACCAATCAAAATAAAATCGGAGACCTCCCTGGCGCAGTGAGATGGGTTATCGTATTATAAGATAAACTGTGTAAAACTTGACAGTTAGATGGTAATTTACTGCCACTGATTTGATGAGACATGTCACCGATTAAATACACCATTTCTATTTGCCTTGAACTTGAACCCCAACAAGCATGGCTCGTTAATGCTGTAGAAGACATTGTCCCTCAAACCTCACAGAAAAGTTACTAAACGAACGTTGTTGAAATGCTTGAAAGACAAACGTAAGCTAAAACTCTCTGTCTTCTCCCCGGGCATCCCAGACAAGAAACAAAAAAGAAGGGGTGTCGTTTATGACACTCCAGGTAGAATTCTCTGATAAAAGGGTCCTTAGGAATAGCTTTTTTGCAACAAAAACAAACATTTTAAAGAATAGAACTAAATATCAGGTAGGTACCCACTACCTTGCAATTCGTAAAATTATTTATAAAATTAAAACAAATGACAATTTTATGTCTTACTATATATTGTATAATAATGTATTTGTATAATTGTTTATAATACAAAGGAAACAACAAATTATCAAAAGTATTTAAGTTAGGTATCTTTGTTGGCATTTTTCACTTTCGTTTTCTAAACAGGTCGAATTTAAGGATTCGAATCATGTCCAGTCTTGGATGATGAATATCTTCACCTATAAAAATTTTAACAAAAATGAGGTAGTAGTAAAACTTTAAGAGAACAACATTTTCTATGAAATGAAATAAGAGTCAGGTTTCTAGGTCGAATGGTTTTTCATTTTATGAGGGAAAGACCACGATTTTTTGCAAAAATCGAATTTTATAGCTTTAATTTTGATGAGGCACAGGTTAATATTATCTAATTGTGCTAAAACTGTGCAAATCTTATTTTTTAGACAAATGGCCAATTTTAGAGGGGACCCGCCGGCATTACGATGAAAATATTTTTCCCCACTATACCTTGTGACCACCATGGGCGCTGCAAAAAGTATGTATATTTAAAAAAAAGTACTTTAAAGGTTATTCAGTGAATAATACAAAAGAATGCCGATTATATATTTTTATTGTACTTTAAATGATAAGAATTTTTTTTTCTAGATCTGTTTAAACATTAACATTATTTTTTAACGGGTTCAATGGACCACTGATGAAAACTATGGAGCCTCCTTGTCTACGGGATAACTTCACAAAAAATAATCCAATGTGCAAAGATAAAAATTAATCTTGTAAAATAATGAATTGGTTAAAAATTGTCGACGGGTTTTTTTTAAAAAAAAAAAAAAAAAATTGTGCTCTTTCAAACATTGGTATGCAATTTTCGACAAAAAAATTTAAGTTTAATTATTTATAAAAAAAATGTCTATTAGAAAAATTAAAAAAAAACCTCTCGACATTTTGTAGAAAAAGTAATTATTAAGATTTAAAAAAAAAGTTATTAAAATTGACTGAGCAATATTGCAGACATTGCATTGAGAGAAGTAGCGGTCCTTATCTGACGCCAGGTCAAATTTAATGCTGTAATGGAATGGAATTTTCTTAAAAAAAAATTTTTGAATAATTCTTAGAAGTATAGAGAATAAAAATGCGTAAAAAAAAAAACAAAAACGAATTTTTGAAAATTCGAGAACCGGATTCGACCCAAATTAGAAACTATTTCAAACTTTTAAAACATCTGTTGGTAATAAGAAGTAAAGTATATAAAATAATATTATAAATTAAACCAATTGTTGTGTATCTTGAAGTAGTAGATGATTATTTTGCTAAATTATTTCCATTGTAATAGCTAATCCATTTTTTTATTTCATCGTTATTCATGCCACGCGATATTAATGTGCACAATGTAGATTAAGTTCCTACAATCATTGTTTATAGGACTAGATTAGTGATTGCGCAACACTTTAATTACCGGTCTATCTAGTGTGGTTATTACGCTCTAGTATAAATAAAATCATCACAACTGGATTAGTAGATCAATTGACAAATAAAATTACATTTAGACAATATACTTTTCTATATTATATACTTTTTTCTACACAACAGTTATGACCATTACAGTGAATACCTTAGTTTTGAACTAGACGCGCATTTGGCTAACCAGTCTAAAAGTCATTTTCTTTCAATGGACCACCCATTAGAAACCTGAACGAGTGTAAAAAATATCATATGCTTACTGATCGCTGGTCGACGATAAACTGTTCAACAATGTCAATTATCGCTCCTGATGATGCTAACAATATTAAAGAGACGCACATCAATGGCTAAAATAAAGTAATTGGTGTAGTGGTGATATACAGGGTGATCGTTTTTAGACGCCCGGCCCCGATTTATGGAAAATTGTTGGATTTTTTTTTTAATGTAAAATGGTATAGTGCATGTCAAGGAGTATACTGACGTATTTGACATGTGGTAGTGAAAACGACGCTGGGCGCTGCGACGCCAAACAACTTTTTTTTTCATCGCATACCTTAAGTTATTTGGGGTGTGTTTTGTGAAGTCACTGTTCATTTTATACCTCCGTACCAAAAATTTTTATTTTAAAAGCAATCAACGTACACTAATTGCGTAAGTCCGACTTGCACTTGTCCGGTTATTTAAACTTATTTTAAAACTATATTAGACTAAAAATAATACTTTTTCAGTGATGTTTTAGAATAAAATTTTATTTTTCAATTTACCTTTTTATATGTCTTTGCTTATACTATCATCAAATAGATACATATATTATCACAAAAGTTACAAAACAAAATTTTTGCTTATGATGTTTCACAAAAATCGTCGTCTGGAATGACTTCTTCCAACAGGGAGACGAAATCATCATACGGACAGAAGGCTTGACATCCGGGGATTGTCAACAATTTTGGTTGTCTAGTGCTCCAGTCTTGATGATAGACCTAGAAAAAAATAACATTTTTCTTTGTTATTAATGTCAAGATAAATTGCCATGTTTAAATTACATGGCAATTAAAAAAAAGAAACATCTATTATACCTTAAAACCATACACTCCTTCGATCAAATGAAGTTCTACCAAAGTGTGAGATCCATAAGCCGGTATTTTGTCATCATATACACCGAGTGTTATCAAAAAGTTGGCCACGTTTCTTTCGTGAGCTGAATAGATGAACATTTTTCTTGATTGGGGTGTAAGGAGTCCGTCGATTTTTGCTTTTGAGTCGTTTATGATTTTCTTTAAGAGGTATCCTGTATAAAATATCACAATGTATATCACATGCAGAGTAAAAGAATTTTCTCTATTTAAGAATTTTATGAATAATTAGAAAACAAAAACATACCTCCAGCAATCTTTTTAAGATCCGTAGTGTTGGTGCCGATATAGTAGACATCCTTGGTCATTTTTTCCAAAATTGGCATAACAGGTTTTATCCATTCTTCGAGTGGATATCCATAATCTTCCTAGAAGAGAAAGGAATAAAATGTAATAATTATACAATAACTAATTTTGATATCAAACTTCCACAGGTTACAGAGCTTATAGGTATTAATACAGTGCCTTACGGATTTTGACCTCGGAATCTAATTACTTTAGATAAATTAGTGTAAGACATTGTAAATTATGTTTTTTGGACAAAATATCAATTTTTTTGTTGCTATTTATTTATTTTTCTTAGTAATTCGAATTTTTCCATTTTAAGAAAATAATTTTGATAGTATAACTGTCATTAACAAATATAGAGATTAGGAAAAATCCTTTAAAGATGCCAGGTATTCAAAAGGTTGTCTGTAGAACGGAAGTTTTCGTTTAAATCAGTTTGCCAACACACGTCTTCTGCTCCTATTGTACACGTGCAGTGAAAATTTTGTAAAAAATGGAAATAATATGTAATCACTTTGTAAGATATTTAAAGAATAATTACGGCAGAAATGTTACGTAGTATATGACGACTGCAAAAAGGACAGTATAAAAGCCGAAAGAAGTCGCCGTGCCTTCAAAAATAAATCTGCAGAAATCAAGAAATTATCTGACAAGAATATTTTTACGTCTCAAGTAGAAAGTCACGCAGATAGATTAACTATTGAAAAAGCAATTAATTTATAGTCGGCAAATGTTACTATAGTTTCTGAAGACATTGACCCATTAGTTCAATTACCTGCACTAACTCTAAAAGATCGTGAAATTTTCAGAATAGTATGGCGTGAGACAATCAGTACTGCTATTGTATCATAGTCACTAATACCACACCAGGGAAATGGAGAGAGAGAGAGACATGCTTCATAAGATTTTACTCACTTTTTGCAAGACGTTCACTTAATTATTAGATCCAGGTTTTATTACTAGTAATGCGTTTTAAAGCGGAGTTATCCAAAGAAAGCATCTCTGTAGTAATCTAAACACGATGATATTATAAGAGACAAGCCCAGATCTTTCTTCAACATGGATTGTAATAATTCAAAGGTTTTTCTAAGCTATGTTGAATTATAGAGGTGGAAAATATTCCTTAAAATAATTTCTGGTTATGTGGCATAAAACAAGTACCCTACGCATAGTTTCACTGTGAACATCAAATTTTTTGTACCCAATTTCATTTTTAGTGTTCCGTACGGAACACTTCGGTGTCTGTCTGTCATACTCGATTTTCTCGGAAACTGTTTGATATAGAAAGTTGAAATTTGGCACTAATATAAGAACTGATGGCCTCATCAGAGCCATAGTTTTGATAGTTAAATTTTGAGTTAAGGGGTTAGTTTTGGGGGGTGAAATCGGAAGTGAAAATTTTTTTTTTAACCTGGTCATCGAGTGGGGTGTCAAATAAAAGCTTGTAAAAACAAGAGTTCAAAAATATGTTTTTAAAAAATTGCAAAAAATTCTGGAATATTCTACACAGGGTGTAGGTTGAACAAAAATTACCACGCACCTTTGATAATTTATCTGATATAAATATAAAAAAAAAATTTGAAGATCATCAGTTTTCAGTAAAGATCGTAAAAAAAACGTTGTCGAAAACTCATTTGGGGTATATTTTGTGAAGCCACTGAGCACTTTGTACCTCGTAACAAAAATTTTTATTTTAAAAGCAATCAACGTACGAAACACCAATTGCGCAAGTTCGACTTGCACTTGACCGGTTATTTAATAAATATTATGTTTAAAAATTGACTTACCTGAGCTACTTGTTCAAAATATAGACCAAATGCATCACTAGGGCCACTGAAATCATCACCAGTATGATTAGTAATATAATCGTAGTACTGCTCATATACTGACAGCAGTTCTTGAATTTCATCAGAATTCAGTGCTGCTTTATTCAGAGTATTGTAGTTGGAGCAAACAGATGTACCACTAAGTTCCTAAAATATGATAATACTCGGTGAGGCATTCGACAAACAAGAGATAATGACTGGCAATATATTGGTATTTTGAATCAAAATGTTGACAATATAAAGAAAAGTTAAAATTTGATGTGCACTTTTAACCGTATGTGAAACAAAAAATTAAAAGTTTATATCATCCTCCTAGGTTTTTGTCCTTCTTCACGTGATAGGTTTCCTAGACGACGAAAAACGTATTTCTTAAAGAAGAAAAAGGATCTACAATTTTTAAGCAATATCTCTTTAGAGTTATGGAGTGAAAGGGATGGAGATCGATAAATGCTGTACAGTTCCAATGGTAATATGAACTTTTTCCTGGTTTTGTGTAGCGATGATGAACAAATTTTGAGCATAATTATTTAGAATTAAATACATAACAATAAATATATTTATGTGTTTTTTGTTCCGATCTTTAGGCATGTTGATATCGTACGGAGACTAGTACGGCAAGGACTGTTTTTCTTGAAAGGTAGTGGTTATTTCCGAATGAATCTCCAAAAATTTTTTTTTTTTTGATTTTGACAACCTTATGTTTCGAAAAATGAAATTTAAAATAAAATGGTTTATGTATTCGAAAAGGAAAAATACAGTAGTTGAAGTGTTAAAAAAAATAATACTTGCTTACCTTATCACTAGACAAATAGTTATAAGGAATAGGTTGCCAGTTTAATCCAGGCTGGAAGCTTTGTTCACGACTTGGCGGCCATAGACCTCCCAACATGAGTTGCAATGACATTTTTGTTCTGTTGAAGTTGGTAGTTCTGGCTTCGATATAGTTGATGTTCCAAATTGGGCCCAAGAAGCGATTGTAGCGTTGACGTAGAGTTGTTCCAATGCGGTATTCAGTCCTTTTTCCCTCCTAGTTAATAAAAAAAATGTTAATATAATTTATTATACAGGGAGTGTCAGTTAAGCTCCCGTTATACTTTATAACGACATTTTTACTTACAGTAGTTAATTGCCCGTAACCTTCTGGATAGTAACTTTCGTCGTCTATTGGATTATTGGTGTAAGCTGCGTTGTTGGGTACCCTGTTTCCATGGCGGAAGAGCTGAAATAGATATAATATTTCTCATAGATCAACATTTAAATGGAATGATAAAAGTTCTAGGTTCAAATCCTAGTAGCGGAATATAGTAAACAAATGTTTCAGACTCTAAAACACCATTTAAAAACGAATGTATTACTTACAGTATGGACCAAAACTAATGTGTCCCCTTTGGATGGTTGACCACTGGCTATGTGAACATAGCTAAAGGCCGAGAAGAGCACAACGATTGGGATGAGGCAGTTCATGATGAATGCTTGCCTTTGACCAAACTTTCATGACTTTTATATTGAAAATAATTTTATTGATTTGTTTTTATTTTCTTCTGATAATAAGTTAATTTTTTATCTACTTAAATAATTTCATTCGTTAATAGCAATAGAATCTGATTAACTGATGTTAATAAATTTTATGGGGATCTATTTGAAGATTTAAGGGATTTACGAGTAATTATTTTAGCCACTTCGGTGTAATTAAACATGTACAATTATACTACTCAGTATATATCACCACTACACCAAACACTTTATTTTTGCACTCGACGCGCGTTTCGCTAACCATGTTAGCTTCATCAGGAGCGATAAGTCAATCATCGCTCCTGATGAAGCTAACATGGTTAGCGAAACGCGCGTCGAGTGCAAAAATAAAGTGTTTGGTGTCCTGGTGATATATACTGAGTAGTATCATTGTGCCAAAGATTCCACATTCCCAACTTAGATGTACATCTATGTTGCAAAAATAGTTTAATTTTTTTATTACTCACGATCATAAAACGTAATCATTGCGTTCTTGGTAGCTAAATTAACGTGACAGTCAAAGTTATTAATCAGGATGGACTCAAATGGGCCAAACTACTGGCGCTAAACTCTTCGCCAGGTTGTATGGTACGACCAAATTTCTTTGTCAGTTGCAATTCTTCCACTGCTACAATATTTCGAACTTGTTCTACGGCATATGACCAATGGTTTAGTCCACTGTTGTCCATCTTTAGTTATTAATATGAAGATAGATAGATAGATATACTACACGGGGTGAAAAGTTCCGATATTTTTGAAGAAAAAACAATGTTTTTGCCAAAAATCGATTTTATTCTTCAACATAGTTTCCTTCAAGAGCCAAACACTCATTCCATCGATCTTAAAACATTTGGATACCTTTCATATAGTACGATATACTACTGAAGACAGATATTATATACTCGTACTTAGACGCCAGAACTTCTAACATGTGGGGCTGTGAAGAAAAAATTAAAAGAAGCACAAAACTGCAATGACAAGCCTAAGCAAAGTATAGAAAGATCACAGAATAAATAAAATTACTAAAAAAAGGCTTGCCAATTCATTAATATTCCCTATGGCCACATACGGAGCCGAAACATGGACTATTAATGCAGCATGTCATAAAAAAATAGAGGCTTTCGGCGCTACAGGCGGATGCTCAGAATTTCCTTGACAGCCGTACGACAAATGCGTCTGTTCTGAGCGATCGTAACATTCAAAATAGTGAACTGTTACCATCGATTCAGAGAAAAATAGCATCATTTTTGGTCACATACTAAAGAAGGACGCCATGGAAAAGTTGCTGATACAGCGGAAAGTCGACGGTAGAAAAAAAAGAGGTAGCTCTCCCAACAGATACATCGATCAGATCATGTCTACAATGCACTTGGAGTTACCGGAGATGATGAGAAGTGTCGCAGATAGAGAAGCCTGGAGGGCTGTTGTAAATTCTGTGTAACAATGCAATAGAGGTCACGACGCTCGGAGCCGAGCAACGATGCGAAAGAATAATCACTAGGGGCCAGATCTGGTGAATACGGCAGATGACGAAGTAATTCATAGCCTAATTGGTCTAATTTTACAATTAGTTTTATGGACCTGTAAGCTCGTGCATTATCTTGATGAAACACACGGTTCCAGCCACTCTGTGGATTGCCTGTTGGTCTCAGACGTGTAGTGGTAGATTCAGGTTTCGTCCATTGTTACGAATCGACGCGTAATCTACTTTGCATTAGACCGAAATAGGGCCAAACAGCGTTCTGAATCTTCGACAGGTTGCTGTTTTTGAGCAATCGTGAGAGTGCGCTGCACCCGATGGGTGCAGCGCACTCTCCCATATATTTTTTCATATGCAAATGTTCAAGCAAAATATGCTTCACATATTCTACTCACTTTATTTTTGCACTCGACGCGCGTTTCGCTAACCATGTTAGCTTCATCAGGAGCGATGAACCATCATCGCTCCTGATGAAGCTAACATGGTTAGCAAAACGCGCGACGAGTGCAAAAATAAAGTGCTTGGTGTAGTGGTGATATATACTGAGTAGTGTCATTGTGCCAAAGATTCCACATTCCCAACTTAGTTCACACATTCTGTTGATATCTTCACGATGTTCACGTTTTTCACCGACAAAAAATCGCCCTAGTGGTAAAAGAAAAGCACAAACTATTCGAAACATAAGAAATCCCGAAACCTTTCAGATTTAGAGGCTTATAAGGAAATGAAAAGTTGCGTTAAAAAATGAATCGACGTGGAGAAAATTAGTTACCAGAAATGGTTGGAAAATAGAACGGTCTGAAAAATAATATTATGTGTGATGAAGACTTCTTTCGTAAGATATTTTCTAGGAATGGGGTCAAACCATATATTAGCGGAGGTTTTGCATGGGTTAGACACTAGTGGAAAAAAGTATCCCTCTGTCGATTTTAGAAATCCTCGTTGTCGAGACTCCGAAATTTTTGTATATGAAACAACGAATATATCGTTAATCTAATAGTAATATACATAACATGTAGGCTGAAAACTTTTTGGTCTAGCTACTTAAAATACTTTTTTTGCAAAATTGCTTTCAAAGCAGGTTTCAGTTTCGGCGATAACTTCTTCACTGGAGCCAAATCTCTTTCCTGCGAGCATTTTCTTGCGGTCTGCGAATAGATAGTAGTCGCTGGGGACCAAATCTGGAGAATACGGTAGATAAGAAAGCAATTCGAACATCAATTCATGCAGTTTTGCCATCGTAACATTGACTTGTGTCACGGTGCATTGTCTTGATGAAAGAGCACCTTTTTTTTGTTCATTTGGGGTCATTTTTTGCGATTTCTGCCTTCAAACGCATCAATAACTTTATATAATATTTGCTATTGATGGTTTTTCCCCTCTCAGCATAGTCGATGAAACTTATTCCATGCGCATCTCAAAATACAGAGGCTAAAACCTTCCCAGCCGACTATTGTGTCTTTGGTCGTTTCGGGTGGCTTTCAGCGGCTGCTGTGCACTTAGCTGATTGCCGATTTGATTCCCGTATGTAGTGGTGGATCCATGTTTCATCCATTGTCACATATCGTATGAAAAAATCCTTTTTATTGCGCTTAAACAGGTCCAAACAGCGCTCAGAATCATCAATACGTTGTTGTTTTTGGTCCACTGTGAGCAAACGCGATACCCATTTCGGACACAGCTTTCTCGTGTCCAAATGTTTATGCAAAATATGACCAACAAGTTCTTTTGATATTTTTAGGGTGTCACCTATCTCACGCAATTTCACTTTACAATCATCCAAAACAATTTTGTGGATTTTTATGATGTTTTCCGATTTAACCACCCCATTTGGGCGTCCAGAGCGTTTAGCATCATTTGTGTCTGCACGACCGCATTTAAATTTAGCATACCAGTAAATGATGAGTAATTTTCCAGGAGCAGAGTCCCCATAACACCTATTAAGCCACTGCTCTGCTTGAACGGTATTTTTTCCCATCAAAAACAGTGTTTAATCAACACACAAAATTCAATTTTTTCCATTGTCACTAAAACCACTGTAACTTGTAAATTATTCGTCGAAATGTCATCAAATTTTCACACGTATCGTTTGAACGTTGATACTTCCTAAGAATTATATGGATTTTTTTGAAAAGGGCGACATCTGTGTGTCAGTCCAAAAACTTTTCATCCTACGTGTTATGAATACATTTCTTCATTATCTTTTTATGGTTTTATTTATTGGGAATGTTGATACACTTACATAAAATTAAGAAAAAACTTGCGCATTTTAATAAGAGTAAACATTAGAGCCTTTAACATTATATATCATCATTTTTTATAAGCTAATAATAATTAGATTGTATATAGTAAAACTCACTGAAATTCTGGATCATTTTTCCTGCTACAAAGTATCAAATTATAGTAAGAATTTGCTTTATTGTTACAAGTAAATTTTTGTTAACAAAGCCGCTTAAAGCTGGAATACAATTTGTTAAAAATTTACAAAACCAACAAGATAACAGATAAAAACGTGGTCTTCAACAAAAAAAAAAAAATTCCGCCCACAAATTAGAATAAAAATCATTGTCGCAAACTTAAGAATTACTAAAAAAAAGTCTCGATAGGATATGACGTATTTTCAGTGGTGACATAGAATGGTTGTAATATGTTACACTCAGAGTTTCTTTACTGCTTTTATTCGTATTTCTCTCAAACAAGCTAAATTACCATTATGACGGCTTTTAGAAAAGCCTGATTATATTATTCAAGGAAGTTCCCATATTAGTATTAAAACTAAATTTACAAAATTTATCGACTCCCACTCCGTAATCCTCCTTCTCTGAAGGAATGTCGCTTAAAAACTATAAATTATTTTCCTGCCCCTAGTATTAAACGTGTACCACTTTTAAAGTCAATATTTCTTCTCGTTTCAGAGTTATAGTACCAATAGACAGATAAGAGACAAGAGCAGACTTGAAAAAATGAAATCATTTTGGGGCATTGATTCTAAAAGTACGAGTATATGGAAATTGGTTCAGGTTAGTTCGTATTTCTTCGAGAACCAAACTCTTGTGCAAGTTTAGGTAAATATTTATTCGATTTCTGCTAATATTTATTAATAATAATAAATAAAAGTATATCTTTAAGTAGCGGATACACATTTTTAAAATTCCTTTCATTGAAGTAATCACTAAACTATTTTTTTTTGTTTTTAAGTCACGAGATTATTAGCACAGCCACGCAATATTCATGTTCACATTATACTTAAGAGCTGACTCACTAGACCTAAGAAAAGTTGCCTAAAACTAACTGATAAAATTATTGAGAACATAAATTAGATTGTAGAGACATCTGAATCATAACCTATCGATGCTGTAATTACTAAGTAATTATACAAATTGAAAAACTAACTTAAGATGAGATTGAAATCAGAAGAGGCGTACGACAATGATGTGTTTCGTCTCCAGCCTTATTTAAACTTAGCTCCAAGAAACATATATTAGTGTAAAGGGCAGATCAATAAACAACATACGATATGAAGACGATACAGTTCTTCTAGCGTACAGTCTTAATGATTTTCCAAACCCACCTCAACAAAGTAATAGGGGAAAAAGAAGGGTCGAAGCTTACTCTCAACGCAACCTTTTTTAAAAGTAAAAGGAGTGTTCTGTAGTGGAAATCTTAGCCTAAATTTAAAAAATCATTTTTTCATATTTAAATATAGATAGCAGTCTGAAGATGACAGGTCTGGCAAATATGGGGGTAAAGAAGAAGTTTAAACCCCAATGACACTAATTTTGCGTTTGCCGTTGCAGACCAATAAGTCATGATAGAAAAGCAGGTTTTAATGGACGTTTGTTATCGCTAGTTTTCTATCAAGTCAGTCAATAAGTTTTGAATGCCACACCTATGGAGCATCACTTGAACCAAATATTTTATTTATTTATTTTTTTTTAACGGACAAGCCAATTACAATAGTAATATAAAAACAAAATTACAATAGTAATATAAAAACAAAATAATGTTAAAACACAATGCACATATACAATTCATAACGTGAAAAAGGAGAAAAAAAAACAAGCATTACAACAGTTTAACACCTCAGATCCCGATCGCGTTTACAAGCGTCTTTAATTCGCTAACACTATAACTGAAGGGATCAAGGCTGTATGTATTAAATAATCGGCACATTCTCGTGAGAGGACTGTAATAGCCATAATTAGCACTGTGAAATGGAATACTGAGCAGTACACTGCCACGAATCCTATGAACAGTATTAAGTTGGACGCTCTCCAAAAGTGGTGGACAGGAAATAAAGCCATTCAGGAGTTTATATAGGAATAAAACATCTGCAAGATCCCTACGCTTCTCCAAAGTAGCCACACCAAAAGCTTCATAATAACCTCATAGTCAATATGAAAACTTGCATCTTTATAAATATTTATTCCAGCTTTAAAAGCTAAAGTTCGTAGAAATCTACGCTGCACTGACTTAATCTCAGCAATATGGCACTGGTAAGATGGTGACCACACTACCGAAGCATACTCCAAACCAGAGCGGACCATTGAAAAATACAACACTCTAAACGTGCTAGCCGACAATTGCTTACTATATCTGGTAACAAAACCAAATTTCTGAGACCCAGTCTCAGAATATTATTAATATGGCCACGAAAATTAAGTTGACTGTCCAAAAGCACACCCAAATCATGAATCTCCGACACCGGCTCAAGCAGGGCGCCGCTCAAACTATACCAATGACGCTCAATATTCCGCTTCCTACCGAAGGAAATGTAGAAACACTTTTTAATATTTAGACTTAAGCCATTTCTTTCTGACCAGTAATAGAGTCGATTCAGATCTTCCTGCCGACGCGTAACATCATTTACACTTTCTATTCCTCTGTACAATTTGAGGTCATCCGCAAATAAAAGATATTCAGAATGGTTGAACATCTCACCAATATCATTAATGAACAAATTAAAAAGGAGAGGCCCACAGTGTGAACCCTGCGGGACACCTGAACATACCGATATGTTTCTTGAAATATGATTTAATATGCGTATACACTTGCTACGTTCAGTCAAAAAACTCTTGATCCACCTAGTCACGCTCGTGCCGAATCCCAGGGCTCGAAGCTTTCCCACCAAAAGCTCATGATTAACCCTGTCAAACGCCTTCGAGAAATCAGTGTATACAGCATCAACCTGCATACCTCTCTCAAACGCGCCCAACAGATACTGCTCGTAACTTAGTAAGTTTGTGACTGTGGATCTTCCCCGAGAAAAGCCGGGCTGCTCGTACCTCACAAAGTTCTTACAAATCCATGAAAGTTGATGCGCGACAAGCTTATCAAAGAGCTTCGGTATAGCCGACTGAATACAAATACCCCTGTAATTGGTTATATCCTCACGATTTCCCGATTTATAAATGGGTGTCAAAAAGTTAGTCTTCCAATATTGCAGTAAATATTGAACACCATTTTGAAGCTGAATCTGTCACTTGAACACACCGTAAATTTCAAGGCGATCTGGCAAGTCATTCATTGTTTATCAGCTGGTTAAAGTAGACGTGTTTGAGTATTTTTTAAAAATGGAAAAAAATCTAATATTGTGCAATGATAAAATTCTTTGTTTTGGAAAGCTATAGGCAACTGAAATTCATTTTTTTCTATCGTTCGCTCCACCCCTGAGTAGAGATTTTACCCCTTTATCATATCCTAGGAATATCGGCGAGGAGGTCGTAATACCCGTCAACGTTCTCCAAGTGCCGAAACATACATTTTTTGTATTTCACGGTACCTTTTAGGCAACGCGGTAGTGCTGCCACGGGCGTATTGCTTTTTTGCAAACAACTACTACCTATGTACGTGGCTAGGCCAAATATACTTAAATAAATTAATAAATAAGTAATCGACCTGCCGGGATTGCAACCCGAAACCTACTACACCGCAAGCAAGTACTACGCCTCGAAGCCTTGAGCTACGGGTGTTAAGGAGGTTACATTAGGGTGGTCACAAAAAATCAATGTTCGAATTTTTTGGGGGGGACCCTCCTAAAAGTTGTTAATTGACTAAGAAATGAGATTGGTAAAGTTTCAGCTCAATTGAATAACGTTAACCCGTGCCTCACCAAGATTGAAGTTTTGACTTTTTATAAAAATTGATTTTTTTATAAAAATGTCTAAAAACATTGCAAGATTCAATTACATCGGCTCTCTAGATTTTATTTTATTTATTTTTTCCATATGTACATAAAAAAAAAGGGTTTAGTTAAAACTGTTTTCAAAAGTAAATAGAGCAAAATCCAAATTGAAAATGAAGGATTTAGGAGAAAGAAAAGCAAAAATGAGAAGAAATAATGTTCAAATCCATTTCGTTATTTAAATTTTTGTTATAAAGAGGAAGCAATATGACGGAAAGAAGTTATTATTTTTATTTACATTTACAATTTATTATCAGATCAAGGTGGTAATGGCTTAGATAAGGTGGCCTTTGAAGAGTCAGGAAATATTTTCCTACATGCAGATACAACTTGTAACAGAAACTGCCGTTGTCCTTCATCTTTCGTCAAACAGTAATTGAAGTCTTAAATTAATTTTACACTTCTTTCAGCTCTGTCATTAACAACTTTAAAACTGTTTACTATTTTGTTAGCTTTTAAATAGTGTGAATTGTCACTCCATTCATCGGTATCAGTATTTAAAAAGTTTGTATCAATTTCAAATCTCTTGAAAAAATTTAGAGTTTGATGTGAAACAAAATAATAAATTTTTTGTCCAATAAATCATCTATTTTCTCGATATTGAGCCTTGCTTTTCCATCCTAACATCGTAATTTTTTTCTACAATGAAAATTAATTTTAGATATTTTGCAGCCATGCTTGTTTTGACATTTTTTTCTAAAGTTCTATATCAATTTGTCTGTATTTCACAAAAGATTTTAACAATTATAGGTCTTGGTTGGGGGCCATAGTGGATTTGGGGGCATTGAATCTCACTTTTACATAAATATTGGTTGTAAATAAACAAATGTCTGTGACTTGAAAGCTTCTATTTTTTATTTTGTGCTGTGGTTTTAGATCTTTTATCGTTTTTTGTAGTTTTCTCCACTCTTCATACGTTTTTCTAATTTTGCAACACAATCTTTCAGGTGACTGGTTGGTATCTTAGTTTTCTCACAAAAAGTTAAAACTTTCTGTATTGTAAGTCTTGCAGCTTCTCTGGTGTTTAGTTTCACTTGCCGTATATTTTTTTTATGGGTCTAGCACACGTGCTACAGGGAAGTCCCTAAAGCGCTCCAGGAGCGGCATGTGTGCAGAAAAAGCGATTATCGTTGTTCTCGAATCGCTGTAAATTGTACTCGGTGGTTGGTACTTCCTAAAAATTATATCGGTTTTTTGAAAAGGAAAGGTCTTTGTTAAGTTGAATGACCTCCTGCTCTCTGAAGATATTCGCCTGAGTAGCCGATGTCCGAGCGTTCAAAGTGAATGAAGAGATGAGCGTACTATCATCTGCAAAGCTGTAGATTGGATTCCAGGTCTTTTCCAGCAGATCGTTAATGTAAATGAGAAAGAGAGTAGGAGACAGTATGGAGTCTTGGGGCACACCGGCGTTGATAGTGAAGGTGTTAGAAAGAAATCCGTCGACCGCCACTCGTAAAGAACGCTCTGAGGAAACATGAGAGCCACAAACAGAACTTGTCAGACATACCATAAGAGCGTAGCTTAGCCAACAGTTCATCGTGCCAAACACGGTCGAATGCCATAGATATGTCAAGAGCAACCGCTCCAGATTCTCCAAAGTGTTCAATTGCGTTGTTCCAAACATGCGTTAGATAAGTCAGAAGATCTCCTGTTGATCTATGTTTAATAATGTTGAATCGAAAGCCATATTGGTGATCGCTAATAATGTTGAATCCTTCAAGATATTTTAGAAGATGCTGATTGAAAACCTTCTTAAAATACCATGACTTTCGAGATTATTGAAAGCAGTGCGACTGGTCGGCAGTTTTTTGGCAAGGTCTTCTTGCCTTTTTTTAGGTATCGGCTGAACTGTGGCACATTTCCTGCAGGAAGGAAATATTCTCTTTCTGTAGGATAGGTTGAAAAGTCTACAGAAAACTGGCTCGTACAGGTTTTGAGAACTATGGCAGGTATTCCGTCAGCGCCAGAAGCCTTTTTGGTGTCTAACTTCATTAAAATACGCGCTTTATGATACACTGTCTGAAGACAACATCGGGCATCCTTGATTGTAATATGGGAATAGTAGGTGGTGTTTTTTCCTTGGAAATCGACAGTAGAATATGAAGCAAAGGGTTTCAGCCAACAAGTTCGCTTTCTCAACAGGTGTCGTTGCAATAGAATTATCTGGCCGTGTGAGTGGTGGTAGGGTGGATTTGGTGAAATTTTGTTTAACTGCCTTAGCGACTGCCCAAAAGGACCTGGACCAGCGAGAAGTTTGTTTCTAATTCATTGATTGGGTGCCTCCTTGGTTTCGTCGATAATTCCTTTGCATCTGTTCCGGGCACGAACAAAGGTGTTACGATTTACGGCGTTAGGATTTTCACGCTATTGTCGGTAGGCAATATGTTTAGATGCTACAGCTTCTTTGCATTTTCGGTCAAACCAAGGCGTATTTCTTCGAAAAAAAACGGATGTAAGCTTCCATAACAGTCAAAATAACATCGGAGACCTCCCTGGCGCAGTCAGATGGGTTATCGTATTATAAAATAAACTGTGTAAAGCTTGACAATTAGATGGTAATTCACTGCCACTGATTTGAAGGGACATGTGGTCGATTATATATACCATTTCTTTCTGCCTTGAACTTGTCCCCCAACAAGCATGGCTCGTTGACGCTGTAAACCTCACAGAAACAGAAAAGTCACTAAACGAACGTTGTTGAAATGTTCACTGCTTGAAAGGCAAACGTAAGTTAAAACTCTCTGACTTCTCCCCGGGCATCCCAGACAAAGAACGAAAAAGAAGGGGTGTGGTTTATGACACTCCAGGTAGAATTCTCTGATAAAAAGGTCCTTAGCAATAGCTTTTTTGTAACAAAAATAAACCTTTTAAAGAAAAGAACTGAATATCAGGTAGGTACCCACTACTTTGCAATTCGTAAAATTATTCATAAAATTAAAACAAATGACAATTTTATATCTTATTATATATTGTATAATAATGTATTTGTATAATTGTTTATAATACAAAGGAAACAAAATATTATCAAAAGTATTTAAGTCAGGTATCTTTGTTGGAATTTTTCACTTTCGTTTTCTAAACAGGTCGAAGGTCGAATTTGAGGATTCGAATCATGTCCGGTCTTGGAAGATGAATATCTTCAAATATAAATGTTTTAACAAAAAATTGGTAAGAATAAAACTTTAAGAGAACAACATTTCCTATGAAATAAAATAAGAGTCAGGTTTCTAGGACGAATGGTTTTCATTTTATGAGGAAAAGACCACGATTTTTTGCAAAAAATCGAATTTTACAGCTTTAATCTCGATGAGGCACAGGTTAGTATTATCTAATTGAGCTAAAACTGTGTAAATCTTATTTTTTTAGACAAATGACAAATTTTAGGGGGGACCCGCCGGCATTACGATGAAAATATTTTTCCCCACTATACCTTGTGACCACCCTAGGATTACATACACCTAGGCGCTGCAAAAAGTATGTATATTTAAAAAAAGTATTTTAAATAATAAGAATTTTTTTTTAGATCTGTTTAAACCTTAACATTATTTTTTAACGGGCTCAATGGACCATTGATGAAAACTATGGAGCCTCCTTGTCTACAGGATAACTTCACAAAAAATAATCCAATGTGCAAAGATAAAAATTAATCTTGTAAAATAATGTAGTGGTTAAAAATTGTCGAAGGGTTTTTTTAAAAAAAAAAAAAAAAAATTGTGGTGTTTCAAACTTTAGTATGCAATTTTCGACCAAAAAATTTAAGTTTAATTATTTATAAAAAATTGTCTATTAGAAAAATTAAAAAAAACCTCTCGACATTTTGTAGAAAAAGTAATTATTAAGATTTTAAAAAAAAGTTATTAAAATTGACTGAGTAATATTGCAGACATTGCATTGAGATAAGTAGCGGTCCTTATCTGACGCCAGGTCTAATTTAATGCTGAAATGGAATGGAATTTTCTTAAAAAAAATTTTTTGAATAATTCTTAGAAGTATAGAGAATAAGAATGCGTTAAAAGAAACAAAAACGAATTTTTTTTGAAAATTCGAGGTCCGAATTCGACCCAAATTAGAAACTTTTCAAACGTTTAAAACATCTGTTGGTAATAAGAAGTAAAGTATATATAATAATATTATAAACAAACCAATTATTGCGTATCTTGAAGTAGTAGATGATTATTTTGCTAAATTATTTCCATTGTAATAGCTAATCGTTATTGGTGCTACGCGATATTCATGTGCACAATGTAGGTGAAGTTTCCTACAATCATTGTTTATAGGACTAGATTAGTAATTGCGCAACACTTTAATTACTGGTCCATCTAGTGTGGGTATTACGCTCTAGTATAAATAAAATCATCACAACTGGATTAGTAGATCAATTGACAAATAAAATTACATTTAGGCAATATACTTTTATATATTATATACTTTTTTCTACACAACAGTTATAACCATTACAGTGAATACCTTAGTTTTGAACTAGACGCGCATTTGGCTAACCAGTCTAAAAATCATTTTCTTTCAATGGACCACCCATTAGAAACCCGAACGAGTATAAAAAATATCATATGCTTACTGATCGCTGGTCGACGATAAACTGTTCAACAATGTCAATTATCGCTCCTGATGATGCTAACATTATTAAAGAGACGCACATCAATGGCAAAAATAAAGTAATTGGTGTAGTGGTGATGTACAGGGTGATCATTTTTAGACGCCCGGCCCCGATTTATGGAAAATTGTTGGATATTTTTTTTTTTCAATGTAGAATGGTATAGTGCATGTCAAGGAGTATACTGACGTATTCGACATGTGGTAGTGAAAACGACGCTGGACGCTGCGACGCCAAACAACTTTTTTTTCCATCGACATACCTTTTGTAAAATGGCTGTAATTTTTTTAAACAATTTTTATTTAAACGGTTTTTTCTAATTTGTTTTGCAAAAAAGTTATGCAGCGAAAACCCTCTAAAATATTATTTTTTGGTCATTGCGGTTGCCATGAATCGTATGCCACTTTTGGAGGTTTTCAAACAATTTATCTAGTAGGTGGCTGTCATACTTTATTTTTTTAGTAATTCAAGGATCTTAGTTACTATGCTGTGGAGGTTTTTCCTTTAATAAAATATCATTGAATAATAAAAAACAAGAACACATTATTTCTATTAAAACCAAAAAAAAAGTATATAACTTTTAACATTATATAACTTACATTTTTATAAAATTAATTATAAAATTAAATGTTTGAACAAATTAGAAAAAAACAGTTTAAGGAAAAAATGTTGATAAAAATTAGGGCTTTTCAATGCCGTTTCACAAAAGGTATGTTGATGGAAAAAAGTTGTGTGCCGTCGCGGCGCCCAGCGTCATTTTCACTACCAAATATTAAATAGCTTAGTATACTCCTTGACATGCACTATATTATTCTACATTTAAAAAATAAATAAATATCCAACAATTTTCCATAAATCGGGGCCGGGCGTCTAAAAATAATCGCCCAGTACTGTATGCTCTTATTAAGGTAAAATACAACACATATAGGGTCGTAAGACGCCAATATTCAAGCACACATAACACGTAGCCTGAAAAGTTTTTGATCTGACCCATAGATGTTGCCCTTTTCAAAAAACCCATATGATTTTTAGGAAGTACCAACCTTTAAACCATACGTGTCAAGATTTCATGGTATTTCGATGATTAGTTTACAAGTTAGCGATCACCAATATGGCTTTTGTAAAAATAGGGCAACAGTAGATCGTCTGACTTATGTAATACATATTTGGAACAACGCAATGAACACTTTGGAAAATCTCGAGCGGTTGCTCTTGACATATCCAAGGCATTCGACCGTGTTTGGCACAACGGACTGTTGGCTAAGCTACGCTCTTATGGTATGTCTGAAAAATTCTGTTCGTGGCTCTCATGTTTCCTCAGAGAGCGTTCTTTATGAGTGGCAATCGACGAATTTCTTTTTAACAAGGAGAGCTTCTCAAAGTTGGGATTATTACTCGTATTTCGAACCAGAAAGCTTTACACACACACAGTATTTTCATGGAAAGTGTTCGAAGGATGTAGCCCGCTTAATTTCTCCCAGAGCGGTGCATGTTAGAAATACACGTCGCGCTAATACTTCTCATCCGTATGAGGTTCAACTTGTTACTCCTGGTATAACGCTTTTCAAACAGTCTTTTATATGGAGAACATCATCCCTTTGGAATAATTTGCCCAGGACTGTGTTTCCCACAGAGTACAATTTACAGCGATTCAAGAACAACGTGAATCGCTTTTTCTGCAGACGTGTCGCTCCAGTAGCGCTTTAGGGACTTCCCTGCAGCAAATGATGCTGAATGCTCTGGACGCCCAAATGAGGTGATTACACCGGAAAACATCAAAAAAATCCACAAAATTGTTTTGGATGACCGTAACGTGAAATTGCGTGAGATAGCTAACACCTTAAAGATATCAAGCGAACGTGTTGGTCATATTTTGTATGAACATTTGAGCATGAGAAAACTCTGTTCGAAATGGGTACCGCATTTGCTCACAGTGGACCAAAAACACAACATGTTGATGATTCTGAGCGCTGTTTGGACCTTAAACAGGTTAGCAATAAAAAGAATTTTTTCATGCAATATGTGACAATGGATGAAACATGGATTCACTACTATACCGAAATCAAATCGGCAGTTAGCTGAGTAGACAGCAGCCGGTGAAAGCCGCCCGAAGCGATCAAAGACACAATAGTTGGCTGGGAAGGTTTTGGCCTCTGTATTTTGGGATGCGCATGGAATAATTTCCATTGACTATGCTGAGAAGAAAAAAAACCGTCAATAGCAAATATTAATAAAGTTATTGGTGCATTTGAAGGCAAAATCGCAAAGTAACGGCCCCAAATGAACAAGAAAAAAAGTGCTCTTTCTTCAAGACAATGCACCGTGTCACAAGTCAATGGTAAGTATGGCAAAAATTGCATGAATTGAAGTTCGAATTGCTTCCTCATCCGCCGTATTCTCCAGATTTGGCCCCCAGCAACTATTATCTGTTCGCAGACCGCAAAAAAATGCTCGCTGGAAAGAGATTTGGCTTCAATAAAGAAGTTATCGCCGAAACTGATGCCTATTTTAAAGGCAAAGAGAAATCCTTCTACAAGAAAGGTATAGAATTGTTAGAAAAGCGTTTGACTGATTGTCAAACCTCTTGAAGGAGACTATATTGATGAATAAGGTCGAATTTTGCAAAAAAAAAAATGTGTTTTAAGTAGCCAGACCAAAAACTTTTCAGCCTACGTGTTATAGTCTCGGCGTTACTGCATAGGCTGTTTGCTATAAATGCGATGGTGTCTTGCTTTATTATGCGTTTTTATGTGACTAGGAGGATGAGGGTATCGTTTTTTTTTTTTTCTTTAGGGCGGTAGTTTTCTCAATTTTGATTGCTCCTAAGTGGGTAGAGAAACAACTGAAGCCAGCCGAACTGCGTTCTGGAAAATCATCCACCGTAACCACAGAAGAAAACATCAACAAAATCAAGGATTTTATACTTAGTAATAGCCGCTTGAGTATATCATTTTGAGGTCGTTGAAGAGATGTTTTCTTTTACTGTAAAATGTATTATCTGGAAATAATGAAGTAAATATCGTGCAAAAAGTGTACGAAAACCCAAAGAAACCAAATTCAGTCAGAAATAAAGCTCATGTTAACTGTTTTTTTTTTTATTACTGTGATGTTATACACAAAAAATTGCTTTCAACTGGCCAAAAAGTTAATAGCTAGGAATATTTAATCGTCTTGTGTCGTTTACGCGAGTCAATTCAAGGCTCTGAATTCTGGCAGGACGGTTCATGGATTTTCGATCATGATAATGCACCATTGCACAATCTTCGTAACTTTTTAAGTAAAAACGACACAATCACCGTTCCGCCAGAACCCTATTCACCAGATATGTCTTCGTCTACCTTTCCTGTTCCCCAATTATCACTTCGTTGACCCCATTTCGAATGCATAGAAGCTATAAAAGAGAATTAGCCGCCTTAAAAGCAATATCAGAAATCGAAAAACACGTTGGCATAAGTGACTTGCAGTGGGAGGTGATTACTTTGAATGGGGTCAAACAAATTAATAAGTTGTGTTTAATTTAATTAGTCATCTTAATTTATCATCATCAGGTATAAGTGCTAAAAACCAATAGCCAGCCTCCTATAAACAAGTCTTATCGCAAATCAAAGGTCGGTACAAATCTTACGACCTATAATGAGCACGTGAATGTCGCGTAGCAGGAATATCGCTCTCGTGAATTTTGAAAAAAATTGGATTAGTTTTGACGACAAAAATTTATAAAAAATGTACCTACTACTTAAAAATCTGCAACAATTAATTTAATTTATCATTATTATTTAAAAATAGCAATATACAAATAACTACTTATGTTATCTACATATGAAAGCGTAGTTTCCAACCGATATGCCATCGATGAGATTTGAAACAGGATGTTTATAATTTCCAGGCGAATGCCCCAATCAATTCGTCACATTTTGTTTTAAGTTTAAGCATACAACAACTGTGGAAGTTAAATTCGAATAGCGAAGGCCCGAGCCGCATTTATAAAGAACAAAAAATTCTTAACTTGTCACGACCTATCATTGAAACTCCGGATGAAAATGGCAGGCCCCTATGTCTTTCCAGTTCTCTTGTACGGCATGGAAGCGTGGACGCTAACTGAAGCAATGCTTAAACGTCTGGAAGCATTCGAGATATGGTTGTATCGACAGCTGCTAAAAATCAGTTGGATGGACAGAATTAATAACAACAGTGCTCTCACTCGTATGGAAAAGGACTTGGAGTTGGTTACGATCATGAAGCGACGGAAATTAGAATATTTTGGCCACATTATGAGACATCCAGAAAAATACGAAATCTAGCATCGGATTATAGAGGGAAAAATTCCAGGGAGAAGGAAAACATCGTGGTTGACAAATTTGAGGCAGTGGTACGGAAAATCTACGGTTCAACTCTTCCGAGCGGCAGTCAGTAAAACTATCATCATCAACATGGTTGCCAACATGATAGCTAACGATCGTTGAACGGTCATGGTACCCGAGAAAGAAGATAAGATGACACTACCTACATACAATATATTATAATATACTTATAATTTTTGGGGAATAGACCTGGGCCGAATAAGTCCAGAATAATGATGTTCCCCAAGATGAAGGAGTTCTTGATTAGAGTGTCATGATCACTATTTAATTAAAAGTTGTAAGTTAAAAGAAATATATTCTAAAGATGATTGAATTTTAGATTCGTGGAACCTTTGAAAACTTTTCTTTTTGTCGCCTCCCTGTTTTTCAATTGATGCCCCCCCTCTTCTATAATTTACTCCGTTTTTAATATTACGTTTTTTATTTAAAAAAAAATTATTGATCATAGAAAGGCTTGTTGAAGGAAATTGGGTAAACAGCGTTTTGTCGTAAAAGTATTGTATAGATTATACTACAGAGCAATTTACTGAAAAATAATACCTTTGTAATCATTATTTTTGTAATTATTTCATATTGAAAAGGAATTGTTCATTATTTATCGAATACGTGACCCTTAAACAGTAACACACTGTTTTTTACTGAGAGCTGAGATACTTGAAAAATAATGTTGTCAATGAATGTGATATTTCTTTGAATAAAAAACATTTTTTATAAGTGCTCTAATTTGTCTATTTATTTACAAACTTCTACATTATTGCTAATTACTTATAGATGTATTCTAACCGTTGATATAGTGCACAGAACATATGGACCGAACATGTTGAATTTAAAATGTTTGATGCAATACCACCACCATACTTGTATCCGTAGAACTTCCGAGATATTTAATGCACCATTTCTTGGTTTAAATTAATGGCCAACATGTTGATACATTTGCAGCGCATATAAATTAGCCAAAAACGAGTCGCATGTTCTTATTTTTTCCTTCAATATTCTATGCGAAAACCCCTTCTGATTGTCAGCGAGTGACCCCCTTGAGAGGCGTAGTATTCTTTTGAATACGTACATAATTTTTAAAACATAACTTTTAATCCGTGGCAACTACCTCTATTTTTGTTAATAAGTATATTTTAACTTACCTTCCTGTTCAACATTCTACAATCTTCATGAAAAACGCATTATTTTCATTATAAGTACACCTTAATCAAAGAAAGTTGCGTAATTCATAACAGGATTATGGGATTTTTAACTAAAACAATTACTGGCCAATTCAGTATGACATAGATTTTAGTAGACCAATTTTCCCGAAACCAAAAGTCTGTTCCCGAGAAATGGCAGCACAAACAAAAACAACGTGATATTCAGTTTGTGTCAACTCTCAGAAGATTCGTGTGAAATTTGATAATATTTTGTCCATTCGTTCGCGAGTTACAGCTGTTTAAGTGACAGTAATTTTGATTTTGGAAAACGATGGAACAAAAGAATTTATGGGTTAAGAGTGAACACCGCTGAAAGATGTTAAAAAAAAAATCGAATTTTTTGGTTTAAAGGTTTCTTTATGTTGTCTAGAATGTGGTACAGGTATTGCGCAGAATAAAAAATTTTTTATTAAATTACAACTAAAACTTTAAAGGCGTTTTTTTCGAACCACGTTTTTTCACCTTACCGGAAACATAACTCAAAAAGTTTTCAATCAATCGACTAAAAATTTTGTACTCTGCTTTAAGAGGTCATAACTCACGGAATGAAGTACGGATTTTAGTATTAATGCAAATTTTTTTGTAATTTTCAATTTAGTGAAAAATTTTTAGTCATTTTTTTTTATCGTGTTCATTTGCCTGCTAAATTAACAAAAATCAATATTTTTTCATTCGTCATTCCCTAGATTTTCACTTATAATATTAGAATATTTTTGTTTTCCATTCTAGGTCCATCTCTCTGTGAGAACTCTTTCCAGTAGTGCAAAAAGGGGTTTTTGTTCATCGAGGGCTACAGCCGCCATTTTGTATTAAAAAATTCTGAAAAAAATTCTATTTGTATAAAAAAATTTTTTAATCGCAAGTCGATATCTTGTAAAGTTCACCTTTTTTTTTTAACCTCTACAGTCTATCTTATTTTTATAGTATTGGGAAGTGTATAATGCGGTCGTACAAGCACCGTTGATGCAAAAAAAGGCAGTTATTAATCGCAAGTTTTTCAGAAAAACGCTGATAGAACTGTTTTGTAAAAATCCAAAGAAGTTCTTGCGTCAATTCATAAAAACAGACGAAACATGAAACCACCAGTTCATGCGTAAAAATTTAGAAAGCTGGAACCGCATGAAAGTCGACCGAAGCGTACAAAAACACAAAACATGTTAAAGTTTTGGCAAATATTTTTTGGGATGCACCTTTTTTTGACCTCTACAGTAGTGTTCAACCTTATTCATCTGATTAAAAACATACAGCCAGAAACCAGCAAAAAATATTGTTTTTTCTTTAAAAGTCTCGGCAATTTTCAACGAGTCAACGATAGAGTAAAGTGACTTGGGAACATCCTATTTTCTAATTTACTTTTAAATTCTGAAGTATTATGTATATTATTATTTTTTCTGAAATATTTTTACAAAACCCTCCAACTTTTATTAAGTATGTCATATACCTATTTCTAATAGTTTTCACATCTGCTTCGCAGAAAGCGACTATATGTCGCTTGTATGTAAGTGACGTACTTTAGTGAACTTAAATGCGGTCATACAAGCACCAATGATGCATTACGTTCGGGAAAGTACGACCAAAAAGAAATGAGGCAGTCACAGTCCAAAAACACAAACCCAATCTACGGCTAATCAAAAAAAACAAGTTCATCATATTGCTGTGAATGACCATAAAGTAAAAGTGAGAGAGAGATAACTGATATCGTGAAGATATCAACAGAACCGTGCTTAATAGATTTTGAGGTAGTGGTAGCGTTGAGATACGAAACGGAAGTTCAGAATGCTACTAATGACCAAAAAGACCTCATGTTGAAATATTTCCCAGGTCAGCAGTCGTTCACTAGCTGACCTTATCTGACACAACCCAATCTACGGGCTAATTGCCACCACGAGAAAATACAAGTATCATCCCTTTCTTATGGATACCCTAAGAACTTCAAACCGTGATTTTGAACAACGACTAAACTTTATAACTCACTATGAATTGAGCAACAGAGGCCGATCCAAATTTTTATCCAAATATAAAGTTTTTCTGATATTTTGTATTAGCGAACACCTTTAGACTTCTTTTGTGGAGCTACATTAAAGATCATGTTTATGTGAATCCCCCTACAACACCAGTAGATATGGAAAATAGGATACGGAATAAGTGTATTAAAAACGACGGTAAAAATTGAAAAATTTAGACAAGTTAAACTATATTAAAATTATTATTAACAAAATAAATGGAAATTAAAAACTATTAGAAATAGGTACTTACTTAATAAAAATTGGAGGGTTTTGAAAACTCTAATCAGAAAAAATAATAATATACAGAGGGTGTGCCGTTTAAAAAATTTGAGATTTTTCAATTTAAAATATTCGAAATGTATAAATTTATTTTCAACACTTTATAGCATCTAACTCAAATTTCTTTACATATATCTTTTTTTTCATCTCTATAGAACGCTCGTACCAATTATGAGTAATCCACCTTCAGAAACAATGGCGCTACTGGCAATTATTTTACAAAACTGAAAACTAGTATTTAAAAAAAAAAATTGAAATATTAGAAAAACTACTAGGTTTACGTATATAACATTATTAATAAAAAGGTTATAAAATTTTACGCAGAATTTAAAAATAAATTAGAAAATAGAATGTTCCATTTAAAAAACATATGGCCACACTTTTTTGAAATACACCTTAACATTTTTACCCTGTCTAAAACATTCTCTAAAATTATTTTATTTAACATGTTTTCGTTATTCCCGAAACAAATGAGATAATGAACTTTACTCTATCGTTGACTCACCCTGTATGTTATAAATTATCGTAGTTCACTAATAGGCGAAACACTAAGAAAAGCAATACCTCCGGTTCTATTTATCGTATAAACTTCGTTCTTTCTTCAAAAAGTAACCAATATAATGCAAAGCCAACAGAATTATTTGAACGGGCAACTGAGTCTCTTCCTAACATGTCATTGAAATTTACGAAACTAAAGAATATGGAAGAAGCACAAAAATTAGAGGCAAGATTTAAAATGAAAAATATCATTGCATGATACCAATCATGAAAAAAAAAGCAAAAGCGAAGAATTTTTCTTTGCAAGAACATTCAACTTAAGTTGAAGTTACTAATTTCTTACTTTGTAACATATCGTCGAAAATTATATTATATGATTATTATATCTTATTCATTGTAAATAAATGTGCTTACACAATATTTTATAGTCTCTTATTTATTTTAATACTCTGATCGTTTGTTATAATAAACAAAATCATATTCGATTTCAGTCTGAGTCTGTCTCTGTTCCAGTATTCAATAATTACGTTTCTAAGTTTTCAATGAGTTGAACATTTAGTCTAATAATAAGGATCACTTTCTAATTGTTGTTGGTTAATATATATTTATTATATATATATATTATATATATATATATATATATATATATATATATATATTTTTCATATAGAAGTACTGATATAAACGACTGACTTTTCAAAAGCAAGAAATGGGCGCAAACGTGAACGAGGCTCCCTTTTGAACTTTATGCGTGCCGCGCGACGCGAGCTCCAAATTATTTAATATTTTCCGACTTTTCAAAAATATGGTTTATTATATTAAAACATAGATACTTTTGCGAAAGCCAACATAAAGAGCACTAAAATGGCGGAAGAACGAAGTTTATACGATAAATAGAAGCGGAGGTATTGCTTTTTTAATGTGCCGCCGATTGGTGGATTACCACAATTTATAACTCCATATTCGGAAAAATATATATTTGGAAAAAAAATCCCCATACACGTGTCGACCAATTTCACGTATAAAAGCCATAAAAAACTTTTCAGGTAAATCGAAAATATGAAACCTTTTTTGTCCTCAAAATTTGTAATAGAATGACCCACATGCAAATAGATAATATAAATGAAAGGGTATTAAACCGAAGATAGAAAGGAACAATAGGAAGAAGCACGGGTAGACCTCGTAAACTTTGAAAAGACAATCTTTAAAATGTAAGAAGTAACAGACGGACAATCAGGCGTAGACAAAGGATGATGAAAAAGAAGAAGCAGAATAAGGAGAAATTCGCTTCTTATATAGGTATTATATTTGTTTTATCTAAAATGTGTTATCAATCTCGTGAATTTCAAAAACAATAATAATTACACCATAAAATTCTCCACTTAAAAAAATAAAGCTTGTTCACTAACGTCTAAAGTTCAATAAAATAATAAAGTACTTAACAATTATTATTGTAAAATTAGTACTTAAAATTTTTTTATAAATTCCTTCACATGTTTTTTTCCACGTGAACAACACGTTTTCTAAAATGATTTGTTTATTACTTTCGTGCGTCTGGATTTGTTTACGACACTTGATTATCTTTATGGGGGATTGACACTCCCCCCATAGAGATTTTTGCCAGTAGAAACATGCAGATAATTCAAGAAATACTTTAGGTACTGGAACTACATCCCTTTTATTTTTATAAAATCTGATTTCACCCAGTAAAATATGTTTTTCTGGTGTAGGCCTCATGGATATTTTTCTTTTTATCTGACAGACAGTAAAACTGTGTACTACATGAGGTGAAAAGTCCCGAGACTTTTTTATTCTTCAATATAGTTTCCTTCAAGAATGATATACTTATTTCAGCGATGTTCCAACATTTAAAAACCTTTTATATAGTACTAGCCGTGCCCGCGGCTCCGCTCGCGTGGACTTGATTCAATATTATCGTAACTGCTCATTCCTTATATTACCTCACGTAATAAAATATATCCTATAACGTGGCCAAAGAACATATGTATGAATTAAAAAAAAAACACGTAAATCAGATAAGTGGTTCTCGAATCATAAGCGCACTAACGGAAAGAGAGACAGAGAGACGTTACATTTTATATATATTATATAGATGTTCTTCTTTCTCACATTTGGTCAATGTGGTCCATGTTTGGCTGACGGGCCTAAGCCAAGTCAGCACAAACGCCATTACCATTGTGTATTAAGGAATGAGCTGACATGTTTTCAAAATAACTGACTTCTGAATATTTTTGCGTATGTTTGTATTGAGCCCAAATTGTATTAGGCGAGATGTGAATGTTGTTGGTTTTTATTTTATTATTATTGTTTTTGTTCTTCTTTCTCACATTTGGTCAATGTGGTTCCATGTTTGGCTGACGGGCCTGTGCCAAGTCAGCTTATTATTATTTTGGTTCTTCTTTCTCACATTTGGTCAATGTAGTTCCATGTTTCCACATTATATAGATTATTATTATTATATAACCTGGCCAGAGAACATATGTATGGATTAAAAAAAAACACGTAAATCGGATAAGTGATTCTCGAATGATAAGCGTACTAACGGACAGACAGACAGACAGAGAGACATTGCATTTTATATATATTATATTCTTTACTACATGATATTGTTTCATATTTAATGGTTTAGTCAGCGTATTGATTCACTATTATTGTCACTGCTTATTCCTTATGTTACCTAACGTAATAAAATATATCCTATATCCTGGCCAGAGAACATATATCTGTTTTAAAAAAAAATAAGGGGTCATCGAGTGATAAGCGCATTAACGAACAGACAGACAGGGAGACAGAGAGACGTTGTATCTTATATATATTACAGATAATCTGGCCAGAGAACATATGTATGAATTAACAAAAAACATATAAATCGGATAAGTGGTTCTCGACTAACAAGCGCACTAACGGACAGACAGGCAGGCAAAGACAGACAGAAAGAGAGATATTATATTTTATATATATTATAGATTATAGATAACCTAGCTAGAGAACATAGATATGAATTAAGAAAAAACACGTAAATTGGATAAGTGGTTCTCGAGTGATAAGTGCATTAATAGACAGACAGTCAGACATTGCATTTTATAATTATTATTCTTTACTTCATGATATTCTTCCATATTTAATGGTTTAGGCAGTGTATTGCAAAGAACACGCTAGCGCAAACTTTTTTCCGACTTGATTCACTCTATAAAATACGTAATAAAATATATCCTATCACGTAAATCGGATTAGTGGTTCTCCAGTGATAAGCGCACTAACGGATAGACAGACAAACAGACAGACAGAGAGAGATTTTATATATTATAGATGATTTGTCGAGCTCTCTAAAATGAGTCTCAGTCTGAGTTTTTCCCTGGAGCCACATTTTCAAATTTGGAAAGAGGTAAAAATCGTTTGGGGCCTGATCTGGTGAATATGGCGGATGATGAAGCAACTCATAGCCCAGTTGGTCCAATTTCACCATCGATTTTATGGAGTTGTAAGCTGGTGCATTACCGAGGTGAAACACTTTGTTCTTTCCTAAATGCGGCCGTTTTTTCTTCATTTGATCATTCAAACGGTCGAACAATCCAACGTAATAATCTCCGGAGATTTTTCGTCCCTTTTCAAGATAGTCGATCGCTGTTATTCCATGCGTATCCCAAAAAATACTTGCCTAAACCTTTCCAGCTGATGTTTGTGTTTTTGGACGCTTCGGTCGACGTTTATGCGTTCCATCCACTCTGCGGACTGCCTCTTGGAGGCAGGGTTGTAGTGGTGGATCCATTTTTTATCTATTATTACGAATCGCAAAAACTCCTTTAGATTACGCCGAAACAGTGCCAAACAGCATTCTGAATCTTCGACACGTTGCTGTTTTTTAATAATCGTGAGAGTGCGCGGCACCCATCGAACACACTGCTTTTTCATATGCATTCCTAAGAGTGCCCGGTATCCATCGAGCATATAGCCTTTTTATTATGCAAATATTCATGCAAAATATGCCTCACGCGTCCTATTGATATCTTCGCGATGTCAGGTATCCCTCTCACTTTCACGTTAGGGTGATTCAATAAGGTAGAGTTTTTGTGGTTCTTGGGGTGACTGCGTCATTGGGACGTTCGGAACGTGGTGCATCATCCGTATTGGTACGACAGCATTTAAGTTCACTAAACCATGGACTTATAGTTGTTTTCGACGGAACAGATGTGCTATATCACTTCTCAAGCTTTCTGGGGTTCTGGCTTTCATCGTTTCGAAAAAATCAAAAGTAGACTCACTCAGACAGCTGTAAGTCCCAAACTAATAGACAAAATGTCATGAAAATTTTACACGAATCTTTTGAGAGTTGACACTAACTGAAAATCCTATGGTTTTCTTTTTTGCGCTGCCATTTTTCGACGACCTAATGAACATATTTACTAGTTGTGCTTGTGACTGAAAAATAGAACTTGTCAAACATTTTGTGAACCTCTCGTGCCTGATACAGCGGAAATACAGGTAAAAGATGTAACATATATATTACCGAATCCTACAATTACTAGGAGCAGCCGAAGGCAAGTGTCTTTTTCTTTTGACGTATATTTTGATATGTTACTACTGAACACGCGTTAAAGAATTATTTTTAATATTTGTGTTTTATAGTTTATTTCCTGTTATTGTCATGAGATGACAAGACGTGTTTCTTTATTATGAATAGGTAAGTACCTAACAGTGATTATAATTATAAAAATTATTTACAATTACTAATTTCTTATTTAAAATGTTGAGACTGATTTCATGTACCAAAGTTAAGAAAGTTGTGACGAAATAATGGATCTCCTTAATTATAGGTGCTGATAATTATGTCGATTAAACGAGATAAGTGTTATGTTTTAGAAGTACTTTAATACCCGTTTTATAATTTTGAGTCTCTATTAAGAATATACAAAACTGTAAGATTTTAATATATAAATAGTTTAGGAACAATTTGTATTGGGTTTTAAGAGTCATGATGTGCAACTTCCTATTATTGATTTATTTGAAGTTACATCAAGGAAAATAACCTATTTTTGATTATTCTGTATGTTCACTTCATAATAAATAAAAGACAAATATCATAACATCTCGTATTCTTATTTAATAAATAAAATTCAATATATTTAATGGTTAAATGTATACACCATGGTTAAATGTGGTACACCCCATATTTATTTCTGAGGATACCATTAGTTAAATGAACATTTTTATAAATGCATTTAAGTAGCCAACTAACCTACCCCCTAACCAAAGCAGATAAATGTATGTTTTGAATGAAGAATTACGAGCTATGGTGGTTAGAAATTTAGGTGGTTAGCTGTTCAACAGGTCACCCTACAATTGGTTTGCAGAATTTCGTCATGGTCGTGCTTCCGTCAGCGATGAATTTCGCGAAGGTCGACCAAGATCGGTTGTTGTTACAAAAAACATTGATGCTGTACGCAACATGAGTAAAGAGGATCGGTATGTGACTTACTGTGAGATAGAGGCATCCTTAGGCATATCTAAGACTACAGTATATTCGTTTTTGCATGAACATTTAGCTGTGAAAACGATCTGTTTCCGATAGATTCCGCATAATTTAATTAAAAAAGAGGCTCGTGTCAGCTGGTTAAAGGAAATGCTAAAAAAACTCGACCAAGGATATACAAAATCCGTATACAACATCATAACAGGAGACGAAACTTGGATATATTTGTACGAGCCGGAAACTAAGCAACAATCAACTGTTTGGTTCGTTCGCGAAGCACTTCAAGAAAATGATCGCTTGATTCTTTGGTTATACTGGACATCGATTGAAGAACAGTTAATGCTGAATGGTATACAATGGTTTGTGGCTCTCGTGTTTCCTCAGAGAGCGTTCTTTACGAGTGGCAGTAGACGGATCTCTTTCTAACACCTTCACTATCAACGCCGATGTACCCAAGGCTCCATACTGTCTCATACTCTTTTTCTCATTTACCTTAACGATCTGCTGGAAAAGACCGAGAATCCAATTGCTTTGCAGATGACAGTACGCTTATCTCTTCATTCACTTTGAACGCTCGGACATCGGCTACTCAGACGAATATCCGCAGACAGCAGGAAGTCATTCAACTTAACAAAGACCTGGAAGAAATTTTATCTTGGGGTGACAGTAACCAAGTGGAATTTAACGCTACAAAATTCCAGGCGGCAGTTTTTTCTAAAAAAGTTAACGTTGCTGAACCCGACATAGTTATGTCGGGTCACTCCATTCCTCTAACATCGTCACTCAATTTGTTGGACGTTAATTTGGGAGCAAATATGTCCTGGCATGAACATGTTGCAGGCATAGCAAGGAGAGCTTCTCAAAAGTTGGGAAATATTATTTCGAACCAAAAAGCTTTACACTCCACAACAACTGTTAATTCTTTACAAAGCTTAAATTCGACCAACTATGGAATACTGCTCCCATGTTTGGGGCTCCGCTCCCAAACATACACTGCATTTGTTGGATTCTATTCAGAGAAGAGCTGTTCGTCTAATTGGAAACCCGGAATTGACCGGCGGCCTTGATTCGCTGGAACATCGAAGAACGGTTGGCGACTTGAACTTATTCTACAAGTATTTTCATGGAAAGTGTTCGAAGGATGTGGCCCGCTTAATTCCTCCCAGAGCGGTGCATGTTAGAAGTACACGTCGCGCTAATACTTCACATCTGTATGAGGTTCAGCTTGTTACTCCTCGTACAACGCTTTTCAAGCAGTCTTTTATATGGAGAACATCATCCCTTTGAAATAATTTGCCCAGGACTGTGTTTCCCACCGAGTACAATTTACAGCGATTCAAGAACAACGTGAATCGCTTTTTCCGCACACGTGTCGCTCCTGTAGCGCTTTAGGGACTTCTTCCCTGCAGCACGTGTGCTAGACCCATAAAAAAAAAAAGTGTTTGCCAGAAGTGCACCGATGAAATCAGGAAAAAACCAACCGAAAACCAACCGAAAAATCATTCTTCATCATGACAATACCAGCTCTCATACAGCACGTCAAACAATTGACTATTCGACGGAGAAAACATCGAATTAATGTCTCATTGCCCGTATTCACCTGATTTATCGCCTGATGACTTCTTGTTCTCGAATGTCAAAAAAATACGCGGTCAGCGATTTTCATCACCTCGAGAAGCTGTTAAATCCTTCCAAAACTATCTTTTGGAGGTACCAACTTCGGTGGAAAAAATGTTTCGAGAATTGATTCGAACGCATGCAAAAGTGTATAAATATTAAAGGCGAATATTTTGAGAAACAATAAAACGATTTGTACCAAAATTTTTTTTTTCTTCATTGTTTTTGTAAAAACTTAAAAGGCAACCCTTGTAAAAATATTTTATGATAGTCAGACGACACTTAAAAGCACTTGATGTACACGTGCTACAGGCAAGTCCCTAAGCGCTACAGGAGCGACACATGTGCGAAGAAAGCGATTCACGTTATTTTTGAATCGGTGTAAATTGTACTCGGTGGGAAACACAATCCTGGGCAAATTATTCCAAAGGGATGATGTTCTCCATATAAACGACTGCTTGAAAAGCGTTGTAAGAGGAGTAATGAGCTGAACCTCATACGGATGTGTAGTATTAGCGCGACGTGTATTTCTAACATGCACCGCTCTGGGAGGAATTAACAGGCCACATCCTTCGAACACTTTCCATGAAAATACTTGTAGAATAGGCTCAAGTGGCCAACCGTTCTTCGATGTTCTAGCGAATCAAGGCCGCCGGTCAGTTCCGGGTCTCCAATCAAACGAACAGCTCTTCTCTAAATAGAATCCAACAAATGCAGTGTATGTTTGGTAGCGGAGCTCCAAACATGGGAGCAGTATTCCATAGTTGGTCGAATTTGAGCTTTGTAAAAAATTAACAGTTGTTGTGGAGTGTAAAGCTTTCTGGTTCGAAATAATATTCCCAACCTTTAGGAAGCTCTCCTTGCTATGCCTACAACATGTTCATGCCAGGACATATTTGCTCCCAAATTAACGCCCAACAAATTGAGTGACGATGTTAGAGGAATGGAGTGCCCCGACATAATTAGGTTCAGCAACGTTAACTTTTTTAGAAAAAACTGCCGCCTGGGTTTTTGTAGCGTTAAATTCCACTTGGTTACTGTCACCCCAAGATAGAATTTCTTCCAGGTCTTTGTTAAGTTGAATGACTTCCTGCTGTCTGCGGATATTCATCTGAGTAGCGGATGTCCGAGCGTTCAAAGTGAATGAAGAGATAAGTGTACTGTCATCTGCAAAGCTGTAGATTGGATTTTCGGTCTTTTCCAGCAGATCGTTAATATAAATGAGAACGAGAGTAGGAGACAGTATGGAGCCTTGGGGTACACCGGCGTTGATAGTGAAGGTGTTAGAAAGAAATCCGTCAACTGCCACTCGTAAAGAACGCTCTCTGAGGAAACATGAGAGCTACAAACAGAACTTTTCAGACATACCATAAGAACGTAGCTTAGCCAACAGCCTATCGTGCCAAACACGGTCGAATGCCTTGGATATGTCAAGAGCAACCGCTCGAGATTCTCCATAGTGTTCAATCGCGTTGTTCCAAACATGTGATACATAAGTCAGGAGATCTCCTGTTGATCTATTTTTACGAAAGCCATATTGGTAATCGCTAATAATGTTGAATCCTTCAAGATATTTTAGAAGATGCTGATTGATAGCCTTTTCCATGACTTTGGATATTATTGAATACAGTGCGATTGGTCGGTAGTTATTTGGCAAGGTCTTCTTGCCTTTTTTAGGTATCGGCTGAACTGTGGCACATTTCCAGCAGGAAGGAAATATCCCCTTTCTGTAGGATAGGTTGAAAAGTCTACAGAAAACTGGTGTTAGTTTCCTCGCACAGTTTTTGAGAACTATGGCAGGTATTCCGACAGTGCCAGAAGCCTTTTTGGTGTCTAGCTTGATCAAAATACGTTTTATGATACGCTCTTTGAAGACAATATCGGGCATCCTTGACTGCACTATGGGAATAGTAGGTGGTGTTTTTCCTTGGAAATCGACGGTAGAATGTGAAGCAAAGAGTTCAGCCAACGCTTTCTCAACAGGGTCGTTGCAACAGAATTATCTGGAGTGGTGGTATGGTGGATTTGGTGAAATTTTGATTAACTGCCTTAGCGACTGACCAAAAGGACCTGGAATTGTTGGGACAAGCGAGAAGTTTGTTTCTAATTGATTGTATGCCTCCTTGATTTCGTCGACAATTTCTTTGCATCTGTTCCTGGCACGAACAAAGGTGTTACGATTTATGGTGTTAGGATTTTCACGCCATTATCGGTAGGCAAGATGTTTAGAAGCAACAGCTTCTTTGCATTTTCGGTCAAACCGAGGCTTGCCGTTGGAAGGGCACTTCTTCGAAAAAGGGACGTAAGCCTCCATACCGGCCAAAATAACATCGGAAACCTCCCTGGCGCAGTTAGATGGGTCGTCGGATCGAAAACAAACGGCACGGATCTGTCAAAAAGCTCTAAATAATGCGAACAGTCAATCACAGCTGGATTCCGGGATATACGGGGCTTGATGGAAATAAATTGGCGTACCGGCTAACGAAGGAAGGTGTAGAATCCGGGGTCATAAGACCAGAGCCTGTTTTAGCCATTACCCATGAAAAAAACAAAATAATATTAAACTGGCCAGAGGGAAGTGCCTATCAACACTGGTGTAAACTACCACGTTTGACATATGTAAAAGCGTGCATAAGTGGTTGGGTGAAACAGACAACAGGCCAACTATTGAAAATGCAAAATTGCAAACGAAAGTGTGTCTGTATACTAACCATTGTAGGCTAAGACGTCATATGCAATCGAATACCAGCTAAGTATGAAAGACGAAAAACAGAATCAGGGTTCTTACTTTTAGTAGAGAAACTATATTACCAGACGACCTGAATTGCTTCTCACCAAGCACAATAATTTACCATATTACTAGGCGGGACCTGCTCGGTGAAATCTGAAGTGTAGGTGTAAGCCTCAATAGATCGAAACGTCGCAGTAGAGTGCTACAAAACCCACTTACTTTAACCCTAACATGCCCTATTCGCCCCCCGTCTCTAGGACTTGGCTACGCCACTATTGATTCGTCACACGAATTAAAATACAGTCGAGACAAGAAAAAGGCATAAAAATGAAAAATTAAAAAAAATCATCTATTAAGACGATTGTTGGTGTTTGTTCCTTGTCCAGGCGCTTCGTCATTATTTTACTGTCTAATCTGCAAACAAAAATTTCAAGAAGAATATTTAGCATTTTCAAAAACTTATTAATAATACGTTATCTATGTCTCAACGTTAATACCATGGTCTATTACATATTAATAATACTATAAATAGTTATGAAATCATAGATAATAAAACAAATTATCAGATATTTCTAATAAAAACCAATACAAAATAGATGACAAAACTTTATTGTGGGTAATGCAGTAAACTGATCTATATAATCCATCAACAGCATTGTAAAAATATTAACCACTGCAAGTTTATAACAATCTAATAAATACTTTTTTTTATTAAAAAAAAATGCTTAAAGATAAATTGAAATATGCAAATTCCTCAAAAATAAAATAAAAAAAGAACCAGTCAAGTGCAAGTTGAACTTACGCAATTAGTGTTCCGTACGTTGATTGCTTTTAAAATAAAAATGTTTATTACAGAGATACAATGATCAGTGACCTCAGAAAACACACCCCAAATGAGTTTTCAATAAAGTTGGTTTCCGATCTTTAGTGAAAACTGATGACCTTGAAATTTTTGTTTTTTTTATATACCAGATAAATTAAGGGTCATGCACTTGTGATAATTTTCGTACTTTTCGAGGCAAAGGGGAGGATAGCAATTTTCCGCGATTTTTTAAAAATAATACAAAGAAATGTGTCCGCAAGTATTACATTATATACCAGGTGTACAAGTATGAAATGCGGATTTTTTTTCTAAAAAAACATGTTAAATTCGGAAGAATGATAAAAGGTGCTTTATTCAAAGTATGCTCCATCGCTTGTTATACATTTTTCCCATCTTTCGGGCAATTTGTAAATACCACGCCAGTAAAAATCTTCCCCTTTTGCTGCGAACCATTCATCGAGCCATTTTTTCACATCTTCGTACGAACCAAAGCGCTGCTCAGCAAGTGCGTGACCCATCGATGCAAAGAAGTGGTAATCGGAAGAAGTCAAGTTTGGTGAGTAAGCAGCATGGGGTAGAACTTCCCAGCTGAGTGCTTCCAACGTGTCGCGAACTGGTTTTGCCATAGGTGATGACTTTGTGTTGCCGCTTTCGGTATTCTGGCCTTTTTTCAAGCAGCGAACGATTCAAATCGGTCAATTGTTGTTGGTAACGTTTAGTATTAACCGTTTCCCCAGGTTTTAACAGCTTATAATAGACCACGCCCCTCCGGTCCCACCAAACACAGAGCATCGTCTTTCTGCCAAAGCTATTCGGTCTTGCGGTCGATGTGGATGGTGCGCCTGGGTCTACACATGATTTTTGCGCTTGCGATTCTCAAAATAAGTCCACTTTTCATCCCCTGTAACTATACGATGCAAAAACGACTTCTTTTTGTACCGAGCGAGCAAAATGTCACACGTGTTTTTGCGCTTTTCCATTGGCCTGTCGTTCAACTCATGCGGTACCCATCTACCGGTCTTCTGAATCTTTCCCATCTCTCGTAGCCGATTGGAAACAGCTTGTTGACTAACGCCCAATTGCTCAGCGAGTTGTTTTTGTGTTTGCGAATCATCTTCGTCTAACAATGCTTGCAATTCCACATCTTCGTATTTTTTTGGCGGTTTTCCACGTTCCTTGTCTGCAACATTCACCACTTTTGAAACGCCGAAACCATCGTTCACACGTATCTTGCAGTGGAGCAAGTTCACCATAAGCTTCTCGAAGTAATCGGTATGATTCAACAGCAGTTTTCTTTAAATGAAAACAAAAAATTAATGCTGTCTGCGAATGTTCTTTGTTCGGTATAAATTTCGACATATTGAACACAAAAACACAACACTATGCACACACACTTTTTCCAATTTATCACTCGTGCGCGTCTGACACTTGTTGATGACAAAAAAAAATGGTGCAGTGTCAAATCTTTATAGCACAAACTGCATTGGTGCACCATCTGTTGTCTGAAATCCGCTTTTCATACTTGTACCCCTGGTATATTTCTGCACTCGAGTTTTGCAAGCTTTCATTTGACACTCCACTCGATGACCTAGTAAAAAATTTTTTTTTCACTACCGATTTCACCCCCCAAAACTCACCCCTTAAGTCAAAATTTAACTTCCAAAACTACATGGCTCTAATGAGGCCATCAATTCCTATATTAGTACCAAATTTCAACTTTCTATGCCAAATAGTTTCGGAGAAAATCGGGTGTGTGACAGACGGACAGACATCGAAGTGATCTTATAAGTGTTCCCATACGGAACATTAAAAATCGGTAAAATACTTTCCTCGTAAACAAGCAGTTCTAAAATAAATAGGGAATTTTACTTTTTCAAGTGAAGGGAAAGTAAATTCTAAAATGCACCAAAACCATACAACATAGGTCTCGACAACTATACATTTCACTCCCCTCCCCTAAAACGATATCGCTCAAAAACAAAGTTCCATTACTATTTCCAATATTACATTATCATTTTGTTTGAGAATTTTGGTGCCAATCTATCTATCAGATAGAAAATATATTTTTCGTGATCTAAGAACCCTAAAGCATAAAGAAAAGCAAAAATCGCGAAGCCTTTAGCAAGGGAAGTAAGTTGCGGCCAAGTTAACTGCTTGTAGTACTAAAACTTGTTCTAAAATCAATTTAACATATTTTTAGTTCACTCTGTAACCAGATCTCAATCCCTTAAAGTTGGAATAATAAAAAAGCACACTGAAATCGAGGGAAATTAGAAAAGACCAAAGACAAAAAAAGCAGAGGAAATTAAAAACTAGAAGTTTTGCAAGAAATAAAACATTACTTAAATTTTCACAAAATTTTTATTTTTAGCACCATGACATGTTTCGCTGTACGACGGCTCCTTCAGATGGTTTGTTACAAAATTTTTAACAAACATTTGTAACAAACCATCTGAAGAAGCTGTCGTACAGCGAAACATGTCATGGTGTTAAAAATAAAAATTTAGTGTAAATTTAAGTAGTATTTTGCTTCTTGCAAAATTTCTAGTTATGGATATCCACCAAGTATCGGCTGAATCAATTCAAGAAATTAAAAACGTTGTAGAACAGAATAAAAGCTTAAAAGTGTTGAGAAGGAAGAACATAATGGAAAGGAAAGACATGTTTTTTTTTTTTTTTTTTTTTTATGGGTCTAGCACACGTGCTACAGGGAAGTCCCTAAAGCGCTACAGCGCGACACGTGTGCGGAGAAAGCAATTCACGTTGTTCTTAAATCGCTGTAAATTGTACTCGGTGGGAAACACAGTCCTGGGCAAATCATTCCAAAGGGATGATGTTCTCCATATAAATGACTGCTTGAAAAGCGTTGTACGAGGAGTAACAAGCTGAACCTCATACGGATGTGAAGTATTAGCGTGACGTGTACTTCTAACATGCACCGCTCTGGGAGGAATTAAACGGGCAACATCCTTTGAACACTTTCCATGAAAAAACTTGTAGAATAGGCTCAAGTCGCCAACCGTTCTTCGATGTTCCAGCGAATCAAGGCCACCTGTCAGTTCCGGGTCTCCAATCAGACGAACAGCTCTTCTCTGAATAGAATCCAACAAATGCAGTGTATGTTTGGGAGCGGAGCCCCAAACATGGGAGCAGTATTCCATAGTTGGTCGAATTTGAGCTTTGTAAAGAATTAACAGTTGTTGTGAAGTGTAAAGCTTCCTGGTTCGAAATAATATTCCCAACTTCTGAGAAGCTCTCCTTGCTATGCCTGCAACATGTTCATGCCAGGACATATTTGCTCCCAAATTAACGCCCAACAAATTGAGAGACGATTTTAGAGGAATGGAGTGCCCCGACATAACTATGTCGAGTTCAGCAACGTTAACTTTTTTAGAAAAAACTGCCACCTGGGTTTTTGTAGCGTTAAATTCCACTTGGTTACTGTCACCACAAGATAGAATTTCTTCCAGGTCTTTGTTAAGTTGAATGACTTCCTGCTGTCTGCGGATATTTGTCTGAGTAGCCGATGTCCGAGCGTTCAAAGTGAATGAAGAGATAAGTGTACTGTCATCTGCAAAGCTGTAGATTGGATTCTCGGTCTTTTCCAGCAGATCGTTAATATAAATGAGAAAGAGAGTAGGAGACAGTATGGAGCCTTGGGGTACACCGGCGATGATAGTGAAGGTGTTAGAAAGAAACCCGTCGACCGCCACTCGCAAAGAACGCTCTCTGAGGAAACATGAGAGCCACAAACAGAACTTTTCAGACATACCATAAGAACGTAGCTTAGCCAACAGCCCATCGTGCCAAACACGGTCGAATGCCTTAGATATGTCAAGAGCAACCGCTCGGGATTCTCCAAAGTGTTCAATTGCGTTGTTCCAAACATGTGTTACATAAGTCAGGAGATCTCCTGTTGATCTATTTTTACGAAAGCCATATTGGTGATCGCTAATAATGTTGAATCCTTCAAGATATTTTAGAAGATGCTGATTGATAGCCTTTTCCATGACTTTCGATATTATTGAAAGCAGTGCGATTGATCGGTAGTTATTTGGCAAGGTCTTCTTGCCTTTTTTAGGTATTGGCTGAACTGTGGCTCATTTCCAGCAGGAAGGAAATATTCCCTTTCTGTAAGATAGGTTGAAAAGTCTACAGAAAAAAACTGGTGTTAGTTCCCTCGCACAGTTTTTGAGAACTATGGCAGGTATTCCGTCAGCGCCAGAAGCCTTTTTGGTGTCTAGCTTTATCAAAATACGTTTTATGATACGCTGCCTGAAGACAATATCGGGCATCCTTGACTGCACTATGGGAATATTAGGTGGTGTTTTTTCCCTGGAAATCGACAGTAGAATGTGAAGCAAAGAGTTCAGCCAACAAGTTCGCTTTCTCAACAGGTGTCGTTGCAATAGAATTATCTGGCCGTGTGAGTGGTGGTATGGTGGATTTGGTGAAATTTTGACTAACTGCCTTAGCGACTGACCAAAAGGACCTGGAATTGTTGGGACAAGCGAGAAGTTTGTTTCTAATCCGTTGATTGTGTGCCTCCTTGGTTTCGTCGATAATTTCTTTGCATCTGTTCCTGGCACGAAGAAAGGTGTTACGATTTATGGTGTTAGGATTTTCACGCCAATGTCGGTATGCAAGATGTTTAGAAGCAATAGCTTCTTTGCATTTTCGGTCAAACCAAGGCTTGCCGTTGGAAGGGCGTTTCTTCGAAAAAGGGATGTAAGCCTCCATACCGGCCAAAATAACATCGGAAACCTCCTTGGCGCAGTCAGATGTGTCATCGGATCGAAAACAAACGTCTAACCAAGGGAAAGTTCGAAAATATTCCATGAGATCTTCCCATTTAGCGGATTTGTAGTGCCAAATCTTGTGCGGTTTAGGCGCCTCTCTGTCACTGATTGGCAGGATACTCGGTGTCGATAATAGTTTATGGTCCGTAGAACCTAATGGCGGATTTACGCTGACTGTGCAAATCTCCGGATTGGTGGTTAAAAACAGATCAAGAAGACTGGCGAACTCTCCGTCTCGATCAGGGATCCGTGTTGGTTCGTCAATAAGCTGAGTTAAGCCACAACTGATTGAAAATGATTCGGCTTCACGACCTTGTTCATCGGTAGTATTTGAATATTTAAGCCAGTTGATGTTGTGGACATTAATGTCGTAAGATAAGAGACATGCATGGTAATGTAATAACAAACAAAAAAGATATTTTACAGATCGTCGAATTATTTTATCAACAATTATATACCTTACACGATAAAAGAACAGAAATTAACTTACCTAAAGTCCTAAATCAGGGGTCGGAGGATATTCCAGACATCACAGAAGAAGAAATCACATCAGCCTTGAAGAACATGAAAAATAACAAAGCTCCGGGTGAAGACAATATTGTAGTAAAGGCAATTAAACAAGGAGAACAACAAATTATAAAATTTTTTAAAATGTTATTCAATAAATGCCTCCTGAAAGGAATAACGCCATCGCAATGGAATAATGCAACTATTATCATCATGCATAAAAAAGGAGATTCTCCAGACCTTACAAACTATCGACCCATTAGCCTCTTGAGCCATGTATACAAGTTATTCACGAAAATACTTACCAAACGTCTAACAAATAAATTGAAGTTTTTCCTTTCAAAAGAAGAGGCAGGTTTCCACTCGGGGTATGAAACAAACGACCATCTGCTTACAGTTAAAATCCCCATTGAAAAATGTGTAGAATATATGTGCTCATATTTGTGGACTTCGAAAAGGCTATTGATATTGTAAATCAGCAGAGACTTTTGGAATCACTTGCTAAGTGTCGTATTGATCATCGATATTTTATTGTAATTAAATATATATATATATATATATATATATATATATATATATATATATATATATATATATATATATGTATATATGTATATATGTATATATATATATATATATATATATATATATATATATATATATATATATATATATATATATATATATATATATATATATATATATATATAAATGCCACTGCTCATGTAAAAACACAAACTAACTAATCCACCCGCAAACTCCGAATTGAAAAAGAGTACGGCAGGGTGATACCACAGTAAACATACTACAGTAGCGAAACTGAGCTCCGATTTGGTGACGAGTTTTGACAGCGCGTGCGTCGACGGGTCCTTTTTCAAAATGGCCGCTCAGTATTTATATCCGATCTCGGAATGTGTCTTCGGAAATTTATTGTCCATCGTTTCTTGATGTGACTGCAGTTTATAGGAATATAAAGACAGAAGGAAAAGAGAGTTTGTAGAAAAAGAGAATTAAAAACGTTTGTAAGTGAAGAGAATCGAAAAGGTTGAGAAACAATTTATATAATCATGGGGAAAGGAGGTTATTGTTGTGCCGTTGAGAATTGCAATATTCCATATAATTATTTTCGCAAATTATTTGCTCGAATCACACTTTTTTATGCAAATAAGAAATTTCTAACTCAATCAGGGCGCGTTAAGACTATTATTCTAAATCATAACTAAATTTAATTATGCTTTATTTACATCACATGTAATCATCAACAGTATTATCCGTCAAAGTTTAAGTTGCCGCATTAATGATTTTTTTTTGCAGTTCCTCTGCTTTTAGTTGAAACAATGATTTTATAGAAATCATGGTATGCGATTAAAGTTGTTGGAGTTGTTGATTATTTTAATAAATCTCTATTGCTTGCTTTCACAAGACAACTTTTCACTATCTTAAATGCATTTTTGCAAAAATACATATGCATAAAACAATATTATCATTACTAATGTACATTTTGTTTAGGCATATTTGCTCAAGAGACACCCTTCCAGGGAACCTTTATTGATTTAATAAAATGTTCGTATTGGTAGAGTGATTTGGTCATTAAAGCTTGAAATTTATTTCTAAACTTAGTTCGGCTGGTTATTTAAAAATCCTGACGTGATTGCTCAATTCTGACCTCGGATTCCCAAAAATACATATGGGTATAGTGATCTGTTCGGTAGTGAAAAACTTTTTTCGTGTGCCTGTGTAATTTTATTATGATTAATAAATAATCCTCCAAATTCTGGTTTTTAGAAAGATTTATTTTTGTGTAAATTAATATTCAGTTATTTAAAACTATTTATATTTGATAAATTATAAATGAAACATATTATTTTTTTCTAAAAGGTGTATTCTCAAGAGGGTTCTAGTTTTCAATAACATCTGAATTAATTGTTTGACACACCTTTTCTAATAATAAACCCGATAAATTTAACACTGTTTAATTGCAAGTACAATTAATACTTTGAAAGTGAGTTTTTTTCTATTTTTCTCTATAAATTACATTGCTCCTTTTTCATGCCAATCTTTCAAAAGTTTCTGTGAATATATTGTAAGGAATACAGAACCTATAACAACATATTTATTATTTTCAAATTTTAGACAGTATATTTTATTTTCTTATAAGCTGGGTTTGAAAGTTTAAATATTAAGTGTTGTTGAGATCACAAAACCACTGGGGAATGGGATTATTGAAATAACTGATATAAATGGATTATTGAATCAAATATGCTATTAAAATAAGAAAAATTTTAATGTGATTCCAAATAAATTTTTGTAATATGATTTTGTCAGACAATGTGTGCCAGAGGGTAAAATATTCTGAAAATAAGTTCATTAAATGGACAGTACACCTAATCAAAGTCCATTTTGATGGTAATTATGATTACTATTAAAATTTTGAAGATTTAGTTACCTATTATTAATATTCCTCCTATAAAGAACTTATTTCTATTGTTGTATACCTATACTATAAATTAAATATAGTTATTTTCCTTTTAAACTGTAATTGACAATACTCAGTATATATGAGTCAATCATTTCTCCTAATGAAGCTAATATGGTTAGCGAAACGCGCATTGAGTGCAAAAATAAAGTGTTTGGTGTAGTGGTAATATATACTGAGTAGTGTTATTGTGTCAAAGATTCTACATTCCCAATATAGTTGTAATTGACAAGTCAGCTTGGTCATGACTAAGTATTGTATGTAACTATAAGTAGGGAATTACTGTATTGACTCTTTGATCTAAATATTATTTCATTGTAAATAAAAGCAAGCGTTACAGAACAAAAAGATATAGAACCTCTAAGAATCATTCACATAGAAAATAGAGGTCTATATATAATACGTTCATAATTCATTAATAATATTATATTAACCTTTCTCGAAGTTACACAATATAGTTTTGTAGTTTAAGAAAAAATAAGTACCAAAAAAGTAGATACAGTGCTTTTTAATTAACGAGAGATCTATCACACCAAACAACACAACACTGCTTAGAAAAAAATGCTCTTATTTTTAGAAGATGTTGACATCTTAGTAATGACAATTAAAATTAAATTAATTTAGTCCTTAAAAAACATCTTTAATTACAAATTTACTTGGAAAATGATGTAAATAAAACTTTAACCTCAAACAGTGACGTTTAACTTTGATAGACTTTTGAATTTTTGGATAAGGTTATTAAAAACTGAAGTTGAATATGAAGAATTCCATCAAATACCTTCCTATCAAGTTTTTTTACCTGTATTCATTTATTTTCTAACAAAGTGCTCCATTCTTTTTGTTTTTTTTTTTATATTACTCATACTGCATTAACTTTTATATTACTCATGCTGTATTAAATAACAAATCAAAAATTTTCAAACATTTCTATATCTATGATTTTGAATGATGAAACTTTGCACAACTTTATTTGTATTTCAAATCTCGCGCTGGTCCACTTTTAACATGGCGGATTGCCACGTGACCTTCTGAAAACGAACCTGATTTTCCTATGCGATTATCCTTGAGTTTCGCTACTGTATAGTGTGTTTACTGTGGTGATACGCTCTCTCCCAAGCTTTTCGTAACACTCCTAGAAAGTACTCTAAAATCAATAAACTGGGAAAGAATGGGACTTAACATTGACGGTGATAAGTTAAATCACCTCTGTTTCACTGACGACATTATCCTAATAACAGACAAAATACAAAAAACACAAACTATGCTACACATGCTTCAGAAAGCTTCAAGAAAAAAACCAGTTTATGCTTGTATTAAGCGACACTATAAAACTGAATAACGTAGAGATCGAGCAAGTGCACCATTATAAATACCTGGGACATGAAATCAGCATAGGACAAACTGGCCTTTATATTCAAATCTAACCTTCCCACCTATGTAAAAAGAAAAGTATTTGACAGATGCATACTGCCCGTTCTTACGTACGAGTCGATACACTCACAGTGACGAAGAAAAACATCAATAAAATATGTGTTATGCAACGAAAAATTGAGATGTCAATGTTAGGCGTTATCTTAGAGATTATACCCAAATCACATTATCAGGAAGCGAACAAGGGACAAGATGCAGTCAAATTCATTCTACACCTGAAATGAAACTGGGCTAAGCAAGTTGCTAGGTTTAAGGATGGACGATGGCCAAAGAGAATTATAGAATGGCGATCAAGATCCGAAGCATATCGGAGTAGAGGTAGACCACCAAGTCGGTGGACTGATGATTTGAAAAGAGTGACTGGAAATTGGGTACAAGCGGCCCAGAACAAAAAAAAGGTAGCAAGACTTGAGGGAGGCTTTCGTCCAGCAGTGGATGATGATGACACTGAAATAGAACAATATTACGCTATATATATGCAACCACCCTTCTAACCCCCTACCCGATTCCTTTCATCTCATATATTTTTACTTTAGTTAAAATTTTATGAAATATCGAAACGAAAAACCAGAGAAATTCTCTTAATAATATTCAAATAATACAATATTCAATAATCTCCAATAATTTTTCGATCCCTTGATTCAAAAAAACCCTGAAAAACACCCATGACACAATAAGTACGAATACTTTTTCAAATTTAGACTTGTTGGTGTAACCAATGATAAACTGACCATCCAATACAAAACGATGAAAGAAAGTGCCGTATTGCGGAGTAATCTATCTCAAAACTAAAGTTGCTCTCCGGCAACACTGAAGATTTGAATTTAAAAAAAAAAATTAAGATTAAGTTCTAATACTGGAACCTTGAAAAATACCGTGCGATTTCAAATTCAAACGTTTTTATTTTCAGATACTCTAGCCTCATAGATAAGAGCAAATTCCTTACTATAAAATTTACAATTTGTTAAGTAAGAACGTGTCCATGACGATTCCTTTTTGGTAGATGCAATTCCAGCATTCAACAAAAAAATCGGTAGGGGGAACTATTGTCTACGATGTTTTTAGTGTTTCGTGTGGAACAATTATAAGATTACTTTGGTGTCTGTCTGTCCGTCCGTCCGTCCATCACACCCGATTTTCTCCGAAACTATTTGCCATAGAAAGTTGAAATTTGGTAATAATATAGGAATTGATGGCCTCGTGAGAGCTGTGTGGTTTTGAAAGTTAAATTTTGACTTAAGGGGTTTGGGCAGCGAAATCGGAAGTGAAAAAAAAATTTTTTTACTAAGTCATCGACTAGGGCATTAAATGAAAGCTTGTGAAAACACGAATAATATACAGTAATACCCCGCTTTACGCGAGGGATACGTTCCGAAAAAAAATCGCGTTAACTGAAATTCGCGTATATCGAGGTTTATGATTAAACATAGTCAAAATTTAATACAAAAAAATATACAAATCATTTTAATCAATCACTTTAATTCTAAGAACACTTTATGCAATACATACTCTTATTTTTTACGGAAAAATACATCTATTGTCTTTTGGGTAACGTTTTGTTTACGTTCTTGTAAAATACGTTCATAACACCCAACACTGTTTTTAATTGTTTGACACACGGTCAAGACACGGTCATCATTATTGTCTATACTCTGCAATATGTCCAAACCTGAATAAATTTTTGAAAGTGCATTTTGTATTTCCCCTGAAGATAAAACTTTCTCTTCTACTTGTTCTTCCTCATCGTAGATAGGATTATTCTGTAACTCGATCAGATCTTCATTGCTAATAGGATCGTCGTGCGTTGCTACAAGTTCTACGAGATCTTCTACCGTGACATCTTCAAGTTCAGACCCCTCAATCATTGCAGCAATGTCTTCAAGCACTTGTCTCTGCATCTGGACAATTCTTCTAGGTGCTTCCACTACATCTGGCCAAAGATTACGCCACACCCCATTCATACAACTCATTTTAACTTCCTTCCAAGCCTCTTCTATGTTGTGAATAGACTTCATAATGTTGTATGACTTCCACCACTCTCGCATAGACTGTCTTCCTTCCCCGTCAGTTTCATGAATTAGTTGGCTAAAAGTGCGGCGATGGTAATAAGCTTTGAAGTTTGCTATTGCTCCCTGGTCCATAGGTTGTAATATTGACGTAGTGTTTGGTGGAAGGAACTTTACGTACACTTTTAAGTCTCTGGGCGTATCAAGTGAGGTTGGATGTCCTGGGGCATTGTCTAAGAGTAATATAACTTTAGGTTCAAGCCCATTTCTGTCACAGTATGATTTGAGTGATGGGCAAAAACTATTAGAATACCATTCTTGAAAAATTTCCCGTGTAACCCACGCCTTTCTGTTTGATCGCCACACAACTGGTAGACTTGTCTTGTCTGTGCCTCGCATTGCACGGGGTGTTTCTGAATGGTACACTAGTAAAGGTTTCAGTTTGAAATCACCAGTGGCATTACCACCCAGCAGAAGTGTTAGTCGATCTTTCGCAGCTTTGAAACCACTGGCTTGACGTTCTTCCTTAGAAATGAATGTTCGAGATGGCATTTTTTTCCAGTAAAGTGCGGTCTCATCAACATTGAAGATGAGACAAGCAGGAATTTTCTCTCGTCTAACGAAGTCTTGAAACTTGTCTGGAAACTCAGCTGCAGCTTGAATGTCCGCGCTGGCCGCCTCGCCTGTTATGTGGATATTGTGAAGATTAGAACGCTGCTTGAACCGATGGAACCAGCCTCTGCTGGCAGCAAAAGTCGGAGTGGCACTCCCTTCTCCTTCTTTTGTTTTCAGCATCTCATACAAAGATTTTGCTTTTGTGCATATGAGATCTTGACTTACTGGTGTGTTCTTCTTATTCAAATCTTCGATCCAGACTGACAGTAATTTCTCCATTCTTTCTAAGATAGATGATCTCGAACGAGAAAGTTTTGTTGCACTTATAGGTGTTGAACCTTCGCTGGAGATTTTAATTTTTTCCCGATTTTTATAAATCGTTCTCACAGTCGATTCTGAGAGTCCAAAATCTCTCCCAACAATTGTTGCTTTGCCTCCATTTTCCATTCTTCTTAACACTTTCATCTTCAATTCCAAAGTGACGCTTTTACGCTCTTTTTTCTTTACAGGCGGCATTTTTAACGTAGGGTTAAATTATGTATGTATGTATCTCCAATAAATATTAAAACAAAACTGCCAGCCGACCGAACTAACATTACGGAACAAATGAACACACGAAACGAACGAGGAAATCCCCATAGAACAAAGTCGAAGGACAGGGAATTCCCAATTCTTCAAAGAGAATATTCAGAGAAAGCGGGGATCCCCCCGCGACCATAGAGAAGTTAATGACTACATGAGCGCGAAATTTGAAATTCGCGTTATAGTGAAACCGCGCGTAACGGGGTCGCGCTAAGCGGGGTATTACTGTATATATATATATATATATATATATATATATATATATATATATATATATATATATATATATATATATATATATATATAATATATGTTATATAAAATGCAACGTCTCTCTGTCTGTCTGTCTGTCTGTCCGTTAATACGCTTATCACTGGAGAACCACTTATCCGATTTACGTACTTTTTTTTTAAAACATACATATATTCTCTGGCCAGGTTATAGGCTATATTTTATTACGATAGGTAGAGTAAGGAATGAGCAGTGACGATAATAGTGAATGAAGTCTGAAAAAAGTTTGCCGCTAGCGCGTTTCCTTGCAATACACAGCCTAAACCATTATATAGCAGAGAATATCTATAATCTATAATATATATAAAATGCAATGTCTCTCTGTCTGACTGTCTGTCCATTAGTGCGTTTATCACGCGAGAACCACTTATCCGATTTACGTGTCTTTTTTTAAATTCATACTTATATTTTTTGGCCAGGTTATATAATAATAATAATAATAATCTATATCTATAATATATAAAATGCAGCGTCTCTCTGTCTGTCCGTTAGTGCGCTTATCACTGGAGAACCACTTATCCGATTTACGTGCTTTTTTTTTAAACATACATATATTCTCTGGCCAGGTTATAGGATATATTTTATTGTGTTAGGTAACATAAAGAATAAGCAGTGACGATAATAGTGAATCAAGTCGGAAAAAAGGTTACAGTTAGCGCGTTCTCTTGCAATACACTACCTAAACCATTAAATATGGAACAATATCATTTTGTGAAGAATATAATATATAAAATGCAACGTCTCTCTGTATGTCTGTCTGTCCGTTAGTGCGATTATCACTTGAGAACCACTTATCCGATTTACGTGTTTTTATAAATTTATACATATGTTCTATATAATTCGATATAAGATTAGATAATGGGAGATAATGGGAGATAAGTATAAATAATGAGAGATAAGGAGAAATAATGGGAGATAAGCAGAGATAAGTCTGGATAATTGGAGTTATGGTGAGATAATGGGAGGTAAGGGGAAATAATGGGAGATAAGGAAAAATATTGCGAGATAAGTCGAGATAAGCCTAGATAATGGGAGATAAGGTGAGATAATGGGAGATAAGGTGAGATAATGGCAGATAAGGTGAGATAATGGTAGAAATAATGGGAGATAAGGAGAAATAATGGGAGATGAGCAGAGATAAGCCTAGATAATGGAAATTATGTAGAAAAAATGGGAGATAAGGAGAAATAATGGGAGATAAGGGGAAATAATGACAGATATTTTATTACGTTAGGTAACATAAGGAATAAGCAGTGACGATAGAAGTGAATCAAGTTTACGCGAGCGGAGCCGCGGGCACGGCTAGTATATATATATATATATATATATATATATATATATATATATATATATATATATATATATATATATATATATAATGTAAACTTACGCACACTTTTCTTTCTATTATTTTTTAAAAATCGCGAACTATCGCTGTCCCCCCTCTTATCTTGAAAAGTACTGATTAAAAAATTTTGAAAAAATTCTGGAATATTCTCCACGGGGTGTAGATCGAATGAACATTATCACGAATGCATTACCGTTAATAATTTATCCGGTATATAAAAAAAACCAAAAATTTCAAGGTTATGTTTTCAGTAACGATTGGAAACAAACTTTGTTGAAAACTCATTTGGGGTGTGTTTTGTGAAGTCACTGATCATTTTATTTTATACCTCCGTAAAAAAGTTTTTTATTTTAAATGCAATTAACGTACAGAACACTAATTGCGCAAGTTCAACTTGCACTTGACCGGTTATTTAGTAAAAGTATAAGTCGATCACGAACTTTCGTCGAAATCACGTAAAATCTAAAATGAGTCTTTCTTTATTCCCATCCACACAGGCTTAAAATGATACACTGCGCGGCCGCTAAATATATTAAAAAGTCGGTATCGTTTTAACGAGACGAAAAATGTCGATGACTTGCCAAGACTACCTGCTCGGTAGGCAAAGTTACTCCAAAAGTCGAAAAACGAATTGGGTGTTCGTTTTCATGGGACCCGAAATTGACGCTGCCCCAAGGAGCGGCAAAATTAAGAGAGTCGAGGGGGTTCACATCGGGCGGTGATATACCTGACGGGATCTGGGAAACACTTATTTAATCATAGACGATAAAACCAATAAACTTTTATTTCTAATAAAAGCAAATACAAAATTAGATACAATTCTTGATCGGGCAAAATGCGATAAACTAGCCTATATCAGTAACACTGAAGAAATATTAGCAAATGAAAATATACTACCGAAGTAATAAATACTTTTTTCATACAAGAACTACTTAGAGATAAATCTAAATAAATCTCATAATCATAAAATAGAAACAATGTAAACATTCAGTCAGGTAAATAGATAAGAGCGCATCCTTTGCTATAAAATTACGGAAAGATTCCTGAAACTGACGCATTCAACATGTACTGCCTCATTAAAATATTAGTCCTCATATCGGCCTTTAGTTATGGCAACATAGCTAGTGGTTTCCCATCTCGAGAGGACACATTAGTCTTGGTCCATACCGTAAGTAAAAAATTTTTTTATTCTTTTTCGACCAATAAACGACATTATTCTCTGTGAATCTACTCCATGCTATCGGATTTTTCCTTACATCAGTTATAACCAGCTAATAGTTACAGCTAACTAATTAACCCTGTGTTTTCAAGATTGTTCAGTAAGGTGTAACGAACCCAACAAGGCAATGAGAATTTTACAACCTTATAAAAAGCAAATATCAGAATTTAATTATAAGATGTAATAGCATCCACCGATAACATGCCAAACTGTAAAATCAATGCAAAGAAAAGAAGACATCTAATAATAATTTGAAGGGATTAGTTAAGCGGATCGCCAACATTGTTAAAAACACGTAAAAATCTACTATATTTTTCCATAAAAGTAACTGAGTTCTTAACATACTATATATCGTATATAGCTAAAGAACATGAATGCTTATGTAATTTTAAATTTTTTATGTAATTTGATATTGAATTAAGGGTTTTTGATTGTCAAAGAAGAAATAACCGGCCAAGTGCAAGTCGAACTTGCGCAATTAGCGTCCCGCACGTTGATTGCTTTTAAAATAAAAATTTTTCGGTGGTATACAATGACTAATGACTTCATAAAACACACCCCAAACGAGTTTTCAACAAAGTTTGTTCGGATCTTTACTGAGAACTAATGACCTTGAAATTTTTGTTTTTTTTATATACCAGATAAATTATTAAGTGTAATGCACTAGTGATAATTTTCGTACTTTTCGAGATAAAGAGGGGGACAGCGATTTTTCGCGATGTTTTAAAAATAATACCAAAAAAAGTGTGCGCATGTATTACATTATATAGATTATTAAAGGTAATGCATTCGTGATTTTCGTCCAATCGGCACCCTGTGGAGAATATTCCAGGATTTTTTCAAAATTTTTTAATCAGTACAGGACAGCGATTTTTCCCAATTTTCTAAAAATAGTACGCAAAGTTTTATAATATATATGTTTTTAAACTCGTGTTTTTACAAGCTTTCATTTGACACCCTACTCGATGACCTGGTAAAAAAATTTTTTTCACTTCTTATTTCACACCCCAGAAATTAATCCCTTAAGGCAAAATTTAACTTTCAAAACTACACGGCTCTGATGGTGCCATCAATTCCTATATTAGTGCAAAATTTCAACTTTCTATGTTAAATAGTTTGAGAGAAAATCGGGTGTGACAGACGGACAGACAGACAGACAGACAGACGAAGTGATCCAATAAGTGTTCCGCGTGGAACAGTATTAATTTTATTTAACCCAATTTTTAAACATACATTTATATTTTTAGTGTTCCATACGGAACACTTATAAGATCATTTCGGTATCCGTCCGTTTGTCTGTCTGTCACACCCCGATTTTCTCCGAAACTATTTGACATAGAAAGTTGAAATTTGGTACTAATATAGGAATTGATGGCCTCATCAGAGCCATGTAGTTTTGAGAGTTAAATTTTGACTTAAGGGGTTAGTTTTGAGGGGTGAAATCGAAAGTGAAAAAAAAAAATTTACCAAGTCATCGAGTGGGCTGTCAACTAAAAACTTGTAAAAACATGAGTTCAAAAATATATATAATCCTTGCGCATATTTTTCTTTGTATTATTTTTAAATATATATAATAAAATTAAACATGGAAATTGCATTAATATGCATGTACATGTCACCTAGTGCTGTTTCAGTCTGAGTTAGTGCTTTGGTTGGGGGGTAAAGTATTCGGCTAGTGACAACTGAATTAGTAATGTTTTTTTCATAAAGAAAATGTTATATTTTTTCACACACTGAAATGACCAATAATATTTTCTCTTATAAGTTCATAATGAATATGTTTACCAACAGTTCAATTTCTTGTTGCAGACATCCTGTACAGAACAAATTTCCTAAAATTTAATTACTCTAATTAAAAATCAGTATGAAAATTAATTAATCTAATACATAGGCTGAAAAGTTTTTGGTCTGACACATAGATGTCGCCCTTTTCAAAAATCCATATGATTTTTAGGAAGTATCAACCTTCAAACGATACGCGTCAAAATTTCATGATATTTCGACGATTAGTTTACAAGTTATAGTGGTTTTAGTGACGCTACTTTTGATATTCTCAAAACAATGAAAAAAATCCAATTTCGTGTGTTGATTAAACACTGTTTTTTGATGGGAAAAAATACCGTTCAAGCAAAGCAATGGCTTGATAAGTATTACGGAGACTGCCCCTGGAAAATCACTCATTACTTACTGGTATGCTGAATTTAAACGCGGTTGTATAGATACAAACGATGTTGAATGCTCTGGGCGCCCAAATGAGGTGGTTACACTGGAAAACATAGAAAAATCCCTAGCATTGTTTTAGATGACCGTAAAGTGAAATTGCGTGAGATAGCTGACGCCCTAAAGATATCAAAAGAACGTGTTAGTCATACTTTGCATGAACATTTGGGCATGAGAAAGCTCTGTTCGAAATCGGTACCGTGTTTGCTCACAGTGGACCAAAAACAAGAAAGTGTTGATAATTCTGAGCGCTGTTTGGGCCTGTTTAAGCGCAATAAACAGGATATTTCATGCGACATGTGAAAATGGATGAAACATAAATCCACCACTACACACCGGAATCAAATCGGCAGTCAGCTGAATGGACAGCAGCCGATGAAAGCCGCCCGAAGCGTCCAAAGACACAATAGTCGGCTGGAAAGGTTTCGGCCTCTGTATTTTAGGATGCGTATGGAATAATTTACATTGACTATGCTGAGAAGGGAAAAACCATCAATAGCGAATATTATATAAAGTTATTGGTGTGTTTGAAGGCAGAAATCGCAAAGAAACGGCCCCAAATCAACAAGAAAAAAATGCAAAATTGCATGAACTGAAGTTTGAATTGCTTCCTTATCCACCGTAACCTCCAGATTTGGCCCCAGCGACTATTATCTATTCGCAGACCTCAAAAAAATGCCCTCGAGAAAGGGATTTGGCTCCAATGAAGAAGTTATCTAAGAAACTGGGGCTCAATTTAAAGGCAAAGACAAATACTTCTACAAGAAAGGTATAGAAATGTTAGAAAAGCGTTGGATTGATTGCATCGTTCTTAAAGGAGACTATAATGATGAATAAAGTCGAATTTTGCAAAAAAAATGTGTTTTAAGTAGCTACACCAAAAACTTTTTCACCCTACGTGTTATGGGTATGTATAGGTACAATCGGTCAAGTAAGAACGTGTCGAACCTTGTTCATTAACAAATATAATAGTATTTATTTAAAATGCTTTTTACATCATTGCCATTAAAATGTTAATGATTCAGTAATTCGTCCAGTCCATATCAGCGAGCGTCAATAATCGCCTGGCATCTTCGGGGCATAATTTCTATAAGATTTTCCACGTATTCTTGGGGCAAAAAATTCCAGATTGTCCGAATTTGCCGTGACAACTGCTTCACTATGTAAGCCTTTTTTCTACGAAGCTTCTGCTTGATGTATGATCACATGTTCACGATCTGTGGTTTCCCCTCCCCACGCAAACCGTTTGTCTCTGTATTTTTCACTCAGCAATGGTTTCTCGAAAATAGAAGAAACTTTGAAAGTGGGAAAAAGTTAAACTTATAAATAACGATAACCAAGAGATCGCACAAATCAAAGAGATAAAGGAAGCTACAGAGAAATATCATCAAACACTATATGCCACGAGAATATCACCACCGCCCGGGGAAAGTAGAAGAACATAGAGTGATAGTAAGAAATGTGAGATGTGAGAAAATTCCCGATGTAACAATGGATGAAATAATGAACGCCCTACAGCATATGCACAACAACAAAGAACCAGGAAACAATGAAATAACTATAGAAATGATAAATTGTGGAGAGGCTTCAAGCTCTATTTAACAGGTGCCTTTTAGAAAGTAACATACCAACACCTTGGGTAAACGCAATTATTGTGCTAATATTTAAAAAGGAAAACAAATTTAAATTGGAGAATTACAGACCTAGCAACCTGTTATCGGTACTATACAAAATCCTTACTAGAATCATTACATATAGATTAACGAACAAATTAGACAGTTATCATCCAAGTGAACAAGCGGGATTTAGACGGGGATACAACACTTTGGACCCTATTCAAACAATTAGGTTACTAGTGGAAAAAGCAAATGAATATAAGGATAGCAATGGTTGACTACGAAAAAGCATTTGATTCCGTAGAGATATGGGCAGTCCTTAACGCCTTAAGTAACAGCAGAGTCGATGAAAGATACACAACTCTTCTTGAATACATATATAAAAATGCAACATCACAAATAATGCTTGAAGAAAAAACAAATAAAATCAAGGCGACTCGATATCCCCAAAGCTGTTCACGTTGACTCTAGAAGACATGTTTATGGGTAAATCGATAAAGTGGGAAAATAAAGGAATACTAATGGGCGGTGAACGATTAAATCACTTAAGGTTCGCAGATGATGTCCCTCTGATCGCCAACACAAGAATTGCAAGAAATGCTGATGGAGTTGAATAACAAGTCTCGAGAAATAGGTCTAAAAATAAACTTCACCAAAACCAAATATCTGAACAACGAAAGTAACAGCTAGGAACTGTTAATAGAAGGTGAAAAAACAAGAAAGGTACAAACATTCATATATTTAGGACAAAAAATCGAAATATCAAAAAATAATTAAAAGGCGGACTTGGATAGAAGAGTCTCGTTAGCTTGGTCTGCGTTCGGAATCTACATTTAAATTGGACATCCCAAATACAATAAAAGCCAGAGTATTCCATCAATATGTACAGCCGGTATTAACATATGGCACTGAAACGTGGGCTTTAAATAGAAATATAATAAATAAACTCCAGGTAACCCAACGAGCAATGGAGAGAAGAATGCTAAATATTAGACTCCAAGATCATATTGCTAACATCGAGATACGAAGAAGATCAAAAGTGACAGATGTAATACAATGAATATGTATATTAAGGTGGAATTGGGCGAGGCATGTCGCAAGGATGAATGATAACAGATGGACACGCCGTATAGTTGAATGGAGGCCTAGAGAACACAAAAGATGCAGAGGTAGACCACAGTGAAGATGAACGGACGACATAAAAAGATTAGCAGGACATGATTGGATGCAAAAAACAAACAACAAAGCTCATTGGAAACAACTTGGGGAGGCTTACATCCGACTATAGATGGAATAAGCTAATGATGATGACGAATGGTTTCTTGATTGCACTCCGCCACTTCAAATCGTGTGCCCGGAGAAGAGTACGAATCGTTTCATACGACAGATCAAAACCTTTGTGCTTTAGTTCTTGCGCCCCTTGGCGCAAAGTTAATTGAGGATTTCGGGAAAAACATGTTAATAATCATTTTTTCGTCATTGTCCGAACTTATTCTTCTCGAACCACGTTCTGGTAGCTCATCAACGTCTTTTAACTGAGAGTATAGTTTCACTCACTTGCTAACGAATGTCCTCAACTTGCCCATATTAGCAGCCGCTGTAGACGTCTTTTCGGACCTTTTTAATGATTACATACGAACACAGCCTCGAAGCGCGAAGCGTCAGCAGCACTCATGTTCGATAATGTACTATTTACCCATAAATAAGGTTAAAAATGAATCTCTTTTCACAAAGCATTGTTTGCGGGGATGCCTACAGTAACAAAAAAAGGATTTCTTTTACCGACTACAAATGATAGGCAACGCGTTCTTCCTTGACAGACTGTATACATTCTTTAACAGAGGTACGCAAGGAAAATTAATCCTGAATTCTCCTAAATAAATGCTCTAAGTGAGTTAATTTCAAATAAATTAACACATATCCTGAAAGAAGATTGTAATATCACACAGAAAAAGTAACCGCAAAAAAGTGTGAATTTAAGCTCGTTTTTTGCAACCTTCATAACTTATACACAAAAAAAGCAAACTTAACGTTAAATTAAAGCTAATTAAAAATCCAGAAGGACATATCTTTCAATTTTTTTTTATTTAGGGGTAACTACCGCCTATTTTGGAGGTTAAAAGTGTGAAAATAAATAAGATTTTTTCCCAAAATTAAAAGTTATTTTTTAGGTTAAAATAGCACCAACATGAATTTCAACCTCCGTTTAGAGGGTGGTTATCGCTTAGCGATAAAGTTGGGAGACGTATAAGTTCAGCGCAATATTCTCAGTATGTTGATTATCTCTTTGTATTTTTTCCTAGTCTTGCTAGTCATGTTTGTGAGTATGGCAGGATCTCCTATAAATTTCGACCCCTTTCTAGAGGATGGTTTTTGATTGACTGTACGGTATTAGGTAGAGAATATGTAAATAATTAAAGTGACCTATTTTCATGAATTACACATCATAAATATTTTTTGTATTTTCTGATAAAAACTTATTCATTTTCATCATTTTAATCCTCAAAATAGGGAGTAGTTACCCCTAAATAAAAAATGGAAAAATATGTCCTTTAGCTTTAATTTAACACCTATTACGTTAAGTTTGCTTTTTAGTGTTCCGTACGGAACACTTATAAGATGACTTCGGTGTCTGTCCGTCTGTCTATCTGTCACACCCGATTTCAAATTAGTAAATAAGATAAAACATTTAAATTTGCCCAATAATTCTAAATTAAAATCTTTTGACGATAAAGTTTGTTTCCAAGTATCTGATTTTCATTCCCTTCTGTGTGTTTGACCATAAATACTGGAAAATACTGAAAAAATAACATAATTTTAAAATGATTCTACTCCAAGAACCCTGAGAAGTATACGGTATATCCAAAATAACCCCTCTAAACGCTCCCCTACGATTATAACCCCTCATACTACAACTACAAATAATTATGCTTAAAATTTAATCAGTATCACAATCAGAAATCAGAAAAAGTCTCATAAGAATGTAGAAAAATATATAAAATTTACCGATTTGCACTCTTTCTTCCCTCTTCTCCTTAAAGCTATAGATTTTATTCCCCCTTCAAGTGTTATATGTGCACAAAATTTGAAATGGACATATTTCTTCCGTGAGTTATTGTATAGACCAGGGCTGTCCAGGACGGAGACGTTTACAGGCCAATACAAATTACGACATGGACTGGCGAGCAGTAAAAACTATACTCCACTCCTACTATACTCCATCTTTAAAAGACGTGGAGTAATAAATCACCCAATATGACAAATTGCATAGGCGTACCTACTATCAGATTGCTACTTTCATCTTTACTACTTTTATTTAGTACGCAGAAATAATATTATATCTGAGGCCAGGTAATTTAACATATTCTATTGAAGGTGATATGAGTTTCTAAGAAATTGTGATATATATATATATATATATATATATATATATATAAATATATATATATATATATATATATATATATATGTATATATATATATATATATATATATATATATATATATATATATATATATATATATATATATATATATATATATATATATATATATTATCAGTCTTCAATTAAAGGCAAATCAAAAAATACAGGGGATATTATTCATATAATTTCTTATTGTTCTTTCATTAATTTCTCTTTTACAATTCTGTCAGTATCAACTTCAATATTACGCGTTGCCAAACGCAGTGCGTGAACAAGGAACTTATCCGATAGTGTAAAATTCATTGTGGAGTAAGGACTCTCACATAGGTAAGTAATACCCATCATCGAACCAATTCTTAAATCAAAATTGGTAAGTTCGGGAAAACGATCACTGAGGATCTTAAAATTTAAGCCTGTTTCAATTCTGCCCTTGTAAAAGGCGTCAGATTTTAAATCACATAGCTCCAATTGATAGTCGGTCTTTATGCTTTCAATAGCAATCGTTAATGGATAAGTGAAAAGTGACAAATTCTTTGAAATCCACAAATCGCTGCTCAAACTCAAAAATTACCTCGTCAATGTACTGTAGTCGGAAAAGTTGGATCCTTCGAAATTTCCCATCTGAATGTAATATTCTTTGCAACTTGCAAAAAAGGAAAAATATTTCTTTTCTAGTTATATTTTGAACAATTTCAGTTTACTTTTAAACTTATTCGCATTTCTACATAAGTTCGCTATGTTATGTTGTTTGCCTTGTAACGTCATTTAATTCGTTCGAGCGTTGTGTCATGTCGGTTAAAAATGTGAGATCCGTGAGGAAAGAAGAGTATTCACATTCTACAATGGTATCACATTTTTTTGAAATATACTCGCCCATATCTCGTGCCACTCTTCGGTGAGATACTGTTACAGATTGAAATTTTTCCGCCAGTTTAGACTGCATAAAGCGTTGGGCCATCTTAACATCGTACACTGAATTTTATTATTGTTGTTGCAGATAAAATAGTCTAGTTCTCATCTCTCGTTAAATACACGATTTTCATCACATACTTTTCGCTTTTTCGTAGACATGATATGGTTTGTTATTTCTCATGAGGATTATGGGTATTAATTATTAACGATAGTAAGTATGAGACACAAAGTGGCGCATCTGTACTTATACGTCATGCATATTTGTAAACAAAATATACTTTTGTTAATTCCGGAATTCCCCTAACAATAAGAGAAAGACCCATTGCCATACCTACAAAGAGATATTCAATTCATTATTTGGGTTACCAGAAAAATGAACAAAATTATACCAAATATTTTGTGTATAAAGACCAAGAAATCATACTCGAAATAAAAAGACATAAATTAGACATATGTGCACTCTCGGAGACCAAAAAAAAAGGCAAAGGAAACAACAAATAGGAAAACTACATACTGATATACAGTGGCAAAGAAAAAAATGAAAGAGCTGCATCAGGGGTTGGCATACTGCTATATGAAAGATTTGAAAACCAAGTCAGCAAAACGAAATATATTAACGACAGACTACTACAAGTGACGATCGAACTACAAAAATCAAGATCAACACACATAATAAGTATATATGCACCCGATACCAGCAAACCTCAAACGGAGATAGACCTATTTTACCAGAACCTACAAACAGTTTTAAAAGACATACCTAGTGAAATAATAGTTCTGGGGGATTTTAATGCGAGAATTGGTGATGAAGTTATACCTGGCATCAAAAATCGATTCAACTAAGAAACTATAAACGATAGTGGTGAACAAATGATACAACTATGCATACAAAATGAACTTAGAATTAACAACACCTTTTATCCACATAAACCACAACACAAATACACCTTCGAAAATACACGTGGACAAAGATCAACAATTGATTACGTAATCACAAATAGAAATATTCATCCAACAAGAATACAGGACGTGAGAACTTTAGCTTCCGCCAATGCTGGAACGAATCACCATCTTGTGATAGCAAAAATACGAACAACCACGCAACGACTTCGTAGCGAACCCGTCGAACAAATAAGCAAAATCAATATAGAATCTCTATCCGACGATTCAACCAAATATCTATATCAACAAAGGTTAATAGAAAAAATAGCCACAAATGATATTCGAGAGTCCGATGACGTAGAAACGGCATAGACAAAACTAAAAACTAATATGCTAGAAGCAGCAGAAGAAGCATTTAGAAGAAGGACTATAAAGAAAGGGGGAAAATCAAACACAAAGCCTTGGTTCAAACAAGAAGTTAAGACATTAGCTGAAGAAAAAAGAAAATCGTACCTACAATACAGATCCAATGCTATAACATACAATGATTATAAAAATGTAAGAAACAGGGTCAATGAGAATATCCAGAGAATCAAAAGAGAGCAATGGGAGAAATTTTCGACCGATATGGAACATGATCTGTACGGAGGACAAAAAAAAAATATGGAATCTACTGAGAAATAGAAAAAAAACCAGTAAATGAGTATATACAAAATACAAAAATTACGATGGAAGAATGGGAAAGATATTTCGAAAAACTCTATAGTAGTCCATCACAAACCAATTCATTAACACAAGAAATACAGCATGAAGATGAAAATGTTGCCCAACCAAATAGGACCATTTCCTTGAATCAAATACAGCACATAGCAGCGAAACTAAAAAACAGAAAAGCCCCAGGCATGGACGAAATTAAGAACGAAATGATCAAATATGGAGGTGATAAATTACTAGAAGAATTACAGATTTTCTTTAACAAAATACTCACAGCCAAGATTATACCATCCGAATGGAAAGAAAGCATCTTGATACCAATTTTCAAAAAAGGAGAAAGGACAGATCCAAAAAACTATCGAGGATCAGCTTAATGAGTGCGGTACTAAAATTGTTCACTAAAATTTTAGCAGAAGAAATAATGTTAACCGGAATCTGTGAAGAACAGCAAGGGTTCAGAAAGAACAGGTCTACTATAGACGCCATATTTATAATCAGCCTAATTACCGAAAAAGCCATAGAGTTTAATAAGATAGCCTTTATGTGTTTCATTGATCTTACCCAGGCATTCGATAGGGTACGGTTAATTGATGTCATATCCGTACTACAAAAAAGGGGAATTCACCCGAATATAATAAAAACTATCGAAGAGTTGAACATCAATAACCACACATATGTAAGAGTGGCAAATAAATTAAGCAATAAAATACCTATGACAACCGAAATCAGACAAGGAGATAGCCTAAGCCCAATCTTATTTAACATTTTAATGGATGAAATAATAAACGAAGTAAAGAAAACTGGGAGAGGATATCGATTGGGAGACAAAGAAATGAAAATAATATGCTACGCCGATGATGCAGTAATCATATCAGAAGACGACGATAAACTTACATAGACTCCTACATAAGTTCCAACAAACAGCAAAAGTGTTTAATATGCAAATATCTGGAAAGAAAACAAAATCCCTTACAATATCTAAAGAACGGACAAACTCGCGATTTATGATCAGAGTGTAGAACAAGTGATGTTCTTCAAATATCTAGGGGCAAACATAACAAGTACTAGGAACCTTAAGGAGGAAGTAAAAACTTAAACAACAAAGGCATCATTAATATCAGGATACTTAAGAGATATAATTTGGAGAAACAAATATATGAGCACCAGGAGCAAAGTAAGAATATACAAAACATGCGTAAGACCGATTATGACGTACGCGATAGAAACCAGAGCAGAGAACACAATAACAAAACGACTCCTGAGAACAACAGAAATGCGATCGATAACAGGACATACCTTATTTGACCGGAAGAGATGTGAAGAAATAAGGGAAAGGTGCGAAATACAGGATGTGGTGAGATGGGCAAGGAATAGGAGAAGAGAATGGAGAGACCATTTGGACAGAATGCCAAATGACCGGTTGGCTAAGGTTGCAAAAGAGAAGCGACCAAACACACCTCGACCACCAATAAGATGGTATGAGAGCTGGTCTTCATCATCGCAATTGTTTCTGGGAAACCTTTGAAGTGAACACAGGACATGGTCCTAACGTAGGAAGAAGAAGAAGAAGAGTTTATTTTTTTTGTTGCCACGCGATTTTTAATCTACAAAACTAAGGATTAAAAATCGCTTCGCGGGCCGCACAAACATGAGTCGCGGGCCGCATGTGGCCCGCGGGTCGTGGTTTGGACAGCCCTGGTATAGACAGTCAGATCAAACAAACATTTCAGAGGGTAACTCTGACGAATACAATTTTCCCTTCAGCAAGGGAAGTGGAAAAAAAAACATTGTCCAAAAACATCTCGACCAATCAAGAAAATTACTGAGATTTAAGACAAACAAAAAAATACAATATTAAACAACTCCGAAAAACACGTTGAAAAATATATATTATTTAATTTTTATATTTATTATGTTAATTCTTTAAAAGGCATAAACATATTTACCACATTATTAATGGTAGATTAAAGAACCCAAATAAAACAAATTCTTGCTTCAAAATTATTTAAATTCCTTCATTAGACAATAGCCGTCCTTAACTATAAAATCAGGAAAATAAAAATTACTCAATGTAAGGGCCTTCGTAGGTATTCATTTTGATTTAATGATGTATTAAGCCAAGATAGTACAACAATTGTTATCCCTGCAGTTTTAAATATAAACAAATATAAAAATTTAGTGAGGGTCGGTCGGAACATCTAGCAGACTCATAATTCTTACTATTAAGACAGTACAAGGTGTGGAGATTAAAATTTAATGTACTTATTTACTTTTTCCTGTGTTTTAGCTCTTCCGCCATGGCAACCGCACACCCGGAGGAACAGCTTACACTAATAATCCAATCAACGATGAAAGCTTCTATCCAGAAGGCTACGGCCAATTAACTACCGTAAGTTAAAAAATATTTCCTTTTTAATGGGTTATCACCCATGAGATAGCGTTGTGATCATTCAAGTCAAAAGATCACTCATTCATGGAGCCATGTAGCTAAATAAAAAAATTTCAGTGAAAAATCATCTTTCGAATATGCTTCTTTGAACTTCTATTCAGCTGGTTGTGGTTGACAATGAATTATAGCGAAATATTTGGAATCTTTTATTCATTACTCTTCTTCTTCTTCTTGTGCCGACCCGTTTTCGAATATTGGCGATCATCCTGGCTATTAGGACTTTGTTTACAGCTGCCCTGTTGTTGTTGTTGAGAACCATGTTCGCAGGTTTTTCAGCCACGAAACACGTCTCCTGCCTGGTCCTCTTCTTCCTTCTACCTTGCCCTGCAGTATTAGTTGGAGTAGACTATATCTTTCTTCGTTAGATATTTGAGTTTTCTTCTTTTAATTGTATTAACAATTTCCAGGTCATCGTTCAACAGTTCTAGCACTTTCTTGTTGATAATGTGCTCTGTCCAAGATATTCTAAGCATGCGCCTGTAGAGCTACATCTCAAATGATGTCAACTTTTTACATAATGCCGTAGTTACAGTCCAAGACTCCGCCCCATACAGAAGCACCGGAAAGACGTAGGTAACATTTGAGAAGTTTTATTTTGATTTTTAAACTGAGATCATGACTTCTGAACACTTTGGTCATTTTTGTATAGGCTGCTCTCGCTTTTTCTATTCTGCATCGAATCTCCAGTGAGTGGTCCCATTCTTCATTTACTGTGGTACCCAAGCAGCAAACTCTATCAATCTTTTGGTTGCTAATGTAAAGTTGTTCTTGTAATGCCGAGTTTTTGTTTATGATCATGTGTCTTCTTTATATTTATATCTATTCCGTATTCTTGATTGACATGTGTTACTGTCCATCAGCATTTACAGGTTTTGTGAATTGTCTGCGAATGACAGCGAATCTAATGTTGTTAATTCTTGTTCCATTAATATTTATTCCTGTTGAGATATCGTGGAGTGTTATGCTAAATATTTCTTCTGCGTATACATTAAATAAGAGTGGTGACAAGATGGCGTACGCCACGTTTGATTTCTATTTTTTCTGACATTTGCCTTTTGGCTCTGATATGGTTATTTGTTCTCAGTAGTGATTCTTTATAATGCGTAGATCCTTATCATCTCTTCCTGTTCTTTTTAATATGTCTACGAGTTTATGGTATTGGACGCTGTCGAATGCTTTCTGGTAGTCTATAAAGCACGCGTGTATATCACAACCGACACATCTACATTTAAGAAATACAACCTGTGTGCAGAATATAGCCTCACGGGTGTCTGTGGTCCTCATGAATCCAAACTGAGTGTATCCCTTGTGTTTCTTTATATAATATATATATATAATATATATATATATATATATATATATATATATATATATATATATATATATGTATATATATATATATATATATAATATATATATATATATATATTTATTATAAGCAAAGATCAACAGGAGATCATCTAACTTATACAACACCTGTTTGAAACAACGCAATTGAACACCGGTTGCACTTGATATATCCAAGGCATTCGACCATGGTTGGTACGATGGATTGTTGGCTAAGCTACGTTCTTATGGTATGTCTGAAAAGTTCTGTTTATATGGCTCTCGTGTTTCCTCAAAGAGCGTTCTTTACGAGTGGCAATCGACGGAATTCTTTCTAATACCTTCACTATCAACACTAATGTGCCCCACGGATCCGTACTGTCTCATACTCTCTTTCTCATCTACATTATTAATATGATGGAAAGGATCAGGAATCCAATTTACAGCTCTGCAGATGACAGTAGGCTTATTTCTTCATTCACTTTGAATGCTCGAACATCCGCTACTTATCCAAATATACGCAGACAGCAGGAGGTCATTTAACTTAACCTGGAAGAAGTTCTATCTTTTGGTGACAGTAACCAAGTAGAGTCTAACTCCCTTTTTCTCTCTCTATTATTCTCTGCTAAGAATGTGCGTCTTTTGCGAGGCATCTCGACGCGTGTAAAATAAAATAATAATATAAGTAGTGTCTTAAGTGAGGGAAGTTCTTATTACAATTACATTTTTTAACTAGGAGGGCAAAAGAACTGAATATCGCATTGGAACAACTCTACGTCAACGCTACAATCGCTTTCTCGGGCCAATATGGAACATTAACTACATAGAAGCACGAACTACCGACTTTAATAGAACCAAAATGTCAGTGCAGCTCATGTTAGGCGGTCTGTGGCCACCAACTGGAGAACAAAGATGGACTCCATGGTTAAACTGGCAACCAATTCCTTATAATTATTTAAGTAATGATCAGGTAGGAAATAAAACTTAAATTAATTGTATTTATGTCTTCTATACTCTTCACTGCCTGAACTTAATGTAAACTTAATGGTAAAGTGTTGATTCAGGTAGTGGTCCTAAGGTTGGACCTGACGTTGTCGGTAGATATTACCAAAAGCGATGAGGTAACGAACGAAGTGATCTTCCCGGTGACACAATAATTGCTGCGTCGCACTATCGTCCAGGAATTTAATTTTTCATTCAAAATTATCTACAGGTCTTAATTTCCAACCGATTAGTTTTTTTTTAATTCTCGTAACTAATTTTCCAAAAAATCCCTCGAAGCCGATTTTTGAATTATGACCAATTTTTGGTTATTTTTCAACCATTTTTAGATAATTTTTAGTATTTTTTTTAAAAATTTGCATTATTTGAATGAACAAACCAAAGCAATTTATGTTTCTCGATCCACATAATCTGAAATTTGTTGTTTCAAGACCTAAAGGTCGCACGGTAAATCAACATAGCCATTATTCAAACATAAATAGCTTTGATTTGTTCTAATTAATATTTTAAATCTGGTTAAAATGATCAAAATATGTTCAAATAATGGCCACAAAATGGCTATGTTAACTTACCTTGTGACTTTTAGGTTCTCTTCTTTTTAAAGTGCTTATGTCCCTTTTTCCAAATACCTTTCCTTGGAGTATTTGCTGTTATAATCCATATCTATGGTAATTTCTCATTATTCCCACTGTGTCCATAATTTCCAGTCTCATGTTCATACGACGTAAGACATCCTCGTTGGTAATGTGGTCAGTATAAGAAATTTTCAAAATTCTGCGATATAGCTATAATTCAAATGCTTCAAATTTCTTAGAAGTGGCTTCTGTCAGCGTCCAAGATTCCACACCGTAAAGAAGGACACCGAAGACATAACATCTTAGGAGTCTTATTTTTGTGCTTAATTTTATTCCTGAGCTTTTGAAAAGTGATGTCACTTTGAGGAACATTGCTCTAGCTTTTTCGATACGGCAACGAATTTCCTGTCAATGATCCCACTGTTCGTTAATCATGTACCGAGATACGAATATTGTGGAGTTCTTTGTACTTGATGATTGTTAACCATCAACAAGGTAACAGGAACCGGAGACTTGCTGATTACCATGTACTTTGTCATGCTGATAATAGGTTCGAGGCCGTATCGATTACTGACTTCGTTTATTTTTGTCATAAGATGTTGTAAAAGTTATCAGCCATAACCGCCGTATCGTCGGCATAACGAATATTATTTATTCGCTCCCCATTAAGCAGTATTCCTTCATCAGCCTCTTCCAATGCCTCTCTGAAGATTTGCTCAGAGTAAATATTAAACAATAGTGGAGACAAGACACAACCCTGCCTTAATACTCGCTCAATCGATATTGCTTCTGAACGCTCCCCTTCTGTCTTAGTAAATGCCATCTGGTTCCAGTAGAGGTTGCTAATAATCCGCAGATCCTCCTAGCTTAAGGTCTTTCAGAATTATCCAAGAATGGTAGAAAAATAACCAAAACTGGCCATAATCTAAAAATCCGGTTTGAGAGATTTTTTAGAAATTTATTTACGAGTTTTTAAGAAAAAAAATATCCAAATCGGTTAGAAATATAGACCTATAGATAATTTTAAACGAAAAATTAAATTCCTGACCCATAGTGCGTCGCTTTTAATAAGTTTATGTACCGTTAGACCACAATCTACAAGTCGATACACAATCATTTTATATTTTTTATTAATGCTTAAAATATAAGTTAAGTAAGCTCTAATCTAGGAATAACAACACAGCCCCACAAAAAAAAAGTGGGGTATACTTTTGATGCGATATATCAGATCCGTAGTATTTTTGCCCGTTGATCACGAATCTGACGTCAGAATATCGCCATCACATCTCAATTTTTTTCTAACCTCAAAAAATAGGTAAAAATTAGTAAAAATTAAGAAAAATATACTCCTAAAAAATTGATTCAAGCTTTTTCATGAATCCAAAGATATATTAATATGTATTCGGACACGCTAAGCTAATATTCATCGGTTGGATTAAGCCATACAGTTCTGTTTTCTTTCTAACCTCAATAAATCAGACAGATATAGTGCTTCTCGAATGCAAAAACGAATTCAAATTAAAATTCAACCGATTCTTGCCAAATTTGGTACACGGGGGTTTTTTTTGGGTTGCTGATCATGAATCTGAGGTCGGATTGCAAAATTCAAAATGGCGGATCCAAGATGGCGGACAAAATTTTTGAAAACCAACCGATTCCTACCAAATTTGGTATACAGTTGGGGAATCCTCAAACCTGATACTCTTAAACCCTAAACCCTGAAACCTTAGACTCCCACACCCTGTAACCTCAAAAAATAGACCTCAATAACCCTGTAACTTTAAAAATGAGACCCAATAAACTCAAAACCAGGACTTTTAAACCATATACTCTCAAATAGTAGATCCTTAAGCCTAGAATTGCGAAGGTTAGACCCGCGCCTAACTTTCCTTTTTTTGGCTGTATCTTGTTCTTTTTTCCGCGAATGAGCTATTCAAAGGCTTTCTGCCCAAACGCTTTTGAGGACTTGTTTCTCTTTTTAGCGACCAGCAATAGTCCGCTAGCATATGGTCATCCCATCGTCCTTGATACCGATTTTCTATGATTTTCAGATCTTGGTGAAAACGTTCCCCTCGCTCCTCACTGTAGTCACCAAGATTATTGGGAAATCATCGATGTGGGAGTTCAGGAAATGTAATTTTAGATTCATTAAGCAACCTAATGTTTGAAAATTTTTTACCATTTTCTCGACTATTTCTTTGTACTTAGGACTTTTATTATTTCCCAAAAAGTTTGTTGCGACTTCTTTAAAACTAAGCCAAGCAGCTTTTTCAACTTTATTCATTTTAGTAACAAATAATGAATCTTGAAACAATTTTCTTATTTGTGGCCCGTCAAATACGCCTGCCTTAATTTTAGCTTCAGAAAATTTCGGAAATTTTTTATGCAAATATTTGAAACATGAGCCGTTTGTATCAAATGCTCTCGTGAATTGCTTCATAAGTCAAGCTTAATGTGAAGCGGGGGAATAAGAACTTTTCCTGGATTTACCAATGGTGGAAACAATACATTATTTTCACCAGGAGTGAACGATTCTCTTGTTGGCCAAATTTTTTTCTTATAATGACGTTCCCTGTCTTTGCTATTCCACACACATTTATAACAGGGATAAAGTGTAAACCCTGACTGTTGGCCAAGCAATATTGTTACAATTTTCAGATCTCCATAAATTTTCCAGTTATGATCAGCATATTTTATTTTTATCAAAAGCTGCTTCATTTTTTCATATTGCTCTTCCATAACAGTGGAATGAGCAATCGGAATGGGAGCGTAAACGTTGGTATTGTGCAGCAAAACTGTCTTAATGCTCCGTTTAGAAGAATCAATGAACAGTCTCCATTCTTCAGGATCGTATGAGTTATTTTGAAATTCATCCATTAGACCTTTTACATCGGTACAATATGAAAGTGACAATTCCTCGTCTATTGTGAAATATTTTCGAAATTCTTCATCTCTGTTTCTATAATAAGAAATCGTAGCTTCTGGCTTAAGTAAATGTATTTTCTTTAAAAAGGAAGAAAGATGCTCTGAACCATCTTTGGATAAGCCTAAATCTCTGACTAGATCACTAAGTTCTGACTGTGATACAAGTATTGGTTCTGATTTACGGTTGTATGGTAGAAATTCTTTATCTGTGTCACTAGTATATGATAGGTTGTCAGTAGAACATTCATTAGTAATAGTGTTTGAATCTTTTTCGACAGTCTCAATGTTTTCGGCACGAACTGATAAGGTGAAATCATTTGTTTCCATAACATCAGCATCAAGTGGTTCAGGAGGCGGAATTAGTTTAGTTGGTCTTGTTACTGTCGAAACATCGTTATTCGCGGAAAAAACAACAAGATACAGCCAAAAAAAGGAAAGTTAGGCGCGGGTCTAACCTTCGCAATTCTAGGGCTTAAGGGTCTACTATTTGAGTGTATATGGTTTAAAAGTCCTGGTTTTGAGTTTATTGGGTCTCATTTTTAAAGTTACAGGGTCTCATTTTTTGAGGTTACAGGGTGTGGGAGTCTAAGGTTTCAGGGTTTAGGGTTTAAGAGTATCAGGGTTGAGGATTCCCCAACTGTATACCAAATTTGGTAGGAATCGGTTGGTTTTCAAAAATTTTGTCCGCCATCTTGGATCCGCCATTTTGAATTTTGCAAATCCGACCTCAGATTCATGATCAGCAACCCAAAAAACCCCCGTGTACCAAATTTGATAAGAATCGGTTGAATTTTAATTTGAATTCGTTTTTGCATTCGAGAAGCACTATATCTGTCTGATTTATTGAGGTTAGAAAGAAAACAGAACTGTATGGCTCAATCCAACCGATGAATATTAGCTTAGCGTATCCGAATACATATTAATACATCTTTGGATTCATGAAAAAGCTTGAATCAATTTTTTAGGAGTATATTTTTCTTAATTTTTACTAATTTTTACCTATTTTTTGAGGTTAGAAAAAAATTGAGATGTGATGGCGATATTCTGACGTCAGATTCGTGATCAGCGGGCAAAAATACTACGGATCTGATATATCGCATCAAAAGTATACCCCACTTTTTTTTTTGTGGGGCTGTGCAATAACGACAATATATTTTTCAGGAACTACAGGGCACAAGCGTTTGCACAAACTACAGTACCATGTATAATGAAGTATTAGAGTCTGACGAAATTCAAGAAGCTCTTTCAGTATACGATGAGTATTTTGATTACATTTCTAATCAAACTGGGGAAGATTTCAGCTCTCCAAACGACATTTTTAGTCTTTATTTCGATCAGGTTACTCAGGTAAGACTAGATCTGAAAAAAATACGGGTCTTTTATACTCCCACGGGTCTTTTACACCCCCACAGGTCTAATGTTTCCTGTGAACTCTATCCATATGCATTTTAGCAGTTCACAGTCTCATCAGTAAATTTGTAATGAACCAAAGGGGTTAATTAGACGTAAAAGAATTCTCCAATTTAATGGAGTAACAATCAAAATAAACAACACAGCATCGTAAGTTGGCGATAATATATAGTACTCATGGGCTGAAAATTCTTCAAACTAGTTTCGTTCAAAAGCGATGCACTTATTCCAGTGATATTCCAACATTTGGATACCTTTCATATAGTACGATTTGTAGAGCTCCCATTCGACCTCTACGTTTGAGCCAAATCTCTTTACATGGACCTCCTTTCAAATTTGGAAAGAGATAATAATCGCTGAGGGCCAGATCTGGTGAATACGGCGGATGAGGAAAAAATTTATAGCCCAGTTGGTCCAATTTCATCATCGCTTTTATGAAGTTGTGAGCTGTGGATGTTCTTGGTGAAATAACATTTTTTTCTTCGCTAAATGCGGCCTTTTTTGTTGATTTCACGATTTAAACGGTTCAATAAATCAACGGTGATTATTCACCCCCTTCTCAAGGTAGACTATTAATATTATGCCATGAGCATCCCAAAAAATACTTTCCAAAAGCTTTCCAGCTCATGTTTATCTTTTTGGGCACTTCGGTCGGCTTTCATGCAGTTCTAGCCACTCTGCGGACTGTCTGTTGGTCTCAGGCATGTAGTGATAGATCCATGTTTCGTCCATTGTTACGAATCAACGCAAAAACTTCTTTTTTTGTGTTTTTTGGTCGAAACGTGGTGAATCATCGGTGCTTATACGCCCGCATTTAAGTTCACCAAACCATCAACATATACTTTCGAGCAGATGTGCCATAAAACTTCTTAAGCCATTCTTGGGATCCTGCTGTATTTTTTCCCATCAAAAAGCAATATTTAATCAACACACGAAATTATTTTTGTTCCATCGTTTTACAAAAATCAAAAGTAGCGGCAGTCAACCCGATGTAACTCGTGAACTAATAGACAAAATGTTCATGAAAATTTTACACGAATCTTCTGAGAGTTGACACTAGCTGAAAATCCTATGGTTTATTGTTGGTACTGCTATCTCTCGGTGAGCCTCGTTACTTTTCACCCCATGTTAGTATATCTAGTCCACTGAGAAGAATGTCCAAATATCAAAATTGTCTTATGACGCAGAAGACATTTGAAACGCTGTTACACCTTAATACTACTGGAGGATTCTTTTTTAGTTACGACTCCTATATGTTGAAGTGATATTCTCACTGCATGATATGTAAAATATATCCTACCGCTAGATCACGAGACTGCATTCATAAATAAATTGAATATTCTTTGACTGTGAACATATCCTTGGACAGGGTGAGTCAACGATAGAGTAAAGTTCATTATCTCATTTGTTTCGGGAATGACGAAAAAATGTTAAATACAATAGTTTTAGGGAATGTTAAGGTGCACAGTTTAAAATTATTTTTGAGTATACAGGGTACTTTCAAAAAAGTGTGGCCGAAATAACATGTGTTTTTGTGTGTCTGAAATTTTCTAATTTATTTTTAGATTCTACGTAAAATTTTATAACTTTTTGATTAATAATGTCATATACCTAAACCTAGTAGTTTTTCTAATATTTCGATTTTTTAAAAAATACTAGTTTTCAGTTTTGTAAACAATTGCCAGTAGCGCCATTGTTTCTGAAGGTGGAATACTCACAAATGGTACAAGCGTTCTATAGAGATGAAAAAAAAAAAGATATATGTAAAGAAATTTAAGTTAGATACTACAGGGTGTTCAAAATAAATTTATACATTTCGAATATTTTAAATTGAAAAATCCCAAATTTTTTTAAACGGCACACCCTGTATATTATTATTTTTTCTGATAGATTATACAGAACCCTCCAACTTTTATTAAGTATGTCATATACCTATTTCTAATAGTTTTCGATTTATTTTGAATTTTTCAATTTTTACCCTTGTTTTTAATACGGCTATTGTGAAAACATAAACAAATGTTTACTTATCTAATGAATTTATTATGACATAATAAATGTTCAAAAATATGCCCGTACTTGAATACGTTTAGTCGTTTTACTATTTTTCCTTCACTTAGCATAAAGGGCGTTATTGTCCTGCACGATCATTTTCCAAAAGGGGGATTCACATAAACACGATCTTCAATGTAGCCCCACAAAAAGAAGTGGTGTTAAGTCACATGATCGACGGAGCTCTAAATCCATCCCTACTTCCATTTTTGGGGTAACGATCATTTAAAAATTCTCAACTTCCCGGTGGTAATTCCGTCTGGTTGAATCCCAATTGTTCCCTTTCAAAGTTATCAACTTCTTCAAGAAGCTGGGGTAATTCGTTTTGCAAAAATTTAGATATCTAGGCTCGATAAGAAGTTCGCGGAAAAAATATGGACTAATAATTCGAAAATATTCCACACCATACATTAAGCGACCAATAGTTTTGGTTTTGAACTTCCCTGACCCAAAATGGATTAACTATTGAATAGTAATGCATGTTATGGCTGTTAACTGCTCAATTACTGCGAAAAGTAGCTTCATCTGAAAACATTATTTGGATAAAAATTTGGATTGGCCTCTTTGCTCCATTCATGGTGGTACAAAAGTTTACTTGTCGTTCAAAATCACAGTCTTGAAGTTCTTGGTGTAGGTCCATATGAAAGGGATGTACTTGTATTTTCTCGTGACGCGATTAGCCGAAGATTGGGATGTGTCAGATAAGTCAACTAGTTGATGGCTGCTGACCTGGGGATTATCTTCAACATGAAGTAAACTCTCCATTTCTTTTCCTCATTGGTAGTATTTTGGTTTACTACTTTCCGTTTCGCATACTCAACGCTACCACTACCTCCAAACCGTGCCATTAAACACTGAAAAGATTTTCTAGATGGTATACGTCCATTAGGGTACTTCGCTCCGTAAAGCCTTACTGCTAAAAGACAATTTTTTCCCGCCTCGCCCAGTATATAAACCATACAAATTAATTCATTTTTAGGAAAATCCATAACTATTACCTTTATACGTCACTTACTGCAACAAATTAAACTATTTTTACTTGCTTAATAGACATGTCAAAATTTGACAATGCCCACATTTTTGTGTATTAAAAACAAGGGTAAAAATTGAAAAATTCAAAATAAATTGAAAACTATTAGAAATCGGTATATGACTTTTATTAAGTAAAAAGTGGAAGGGTTTTGTAAAATCTATCAGAAAAAATAATAATATATAGGGTGCACCAATTAAAAAATTTGAGATTTTTCAATTTAAAATAGTCAAAATGCATAAATTTATTTTGAACGCTCTGTAGCATCTAACTCAAATTTCTTTATATATCTTTTTTTTTTCATCTCTATAGAACGCTCGTACGAATTATGAGTATTCTACCTTCAGAAACACTGACGCTACTGGCAATTTTTTACAAAACTGAAAACTAGTATTTTTTAAAAAAAAACTACTAGGTTAGGTTATTAATAAAAAAGTTATAAAATTTTACGCAGAACTTAAAAATAAATTAGAAAGTAGGGTGTTCCATTTAAAAAAACATGTTATATCGGTCACAGTTTTTTGAAGTACCCCGTATACTCAAAAATAATTTTAAACTGTGCACCTTAACATTCCCTAAAACCATTGTATTTAACATTTTTTCGTCATTCCCGAAACAAATGAGATAATGAACTTTACTCTATCGTTGACTCACCCTGTACATTGTCGAATAAACAAATATTCATAAGGGCATACGAAGAGACAAGGACGTGTCTGTGACTGTTCTTGAGTGCCAATAGGAACAAATCCGTTAGTTTAGGATCCTACGATTATTTAGTTTAAACATATTTTTTATAGGTTGAATATGGGTACCCACTGGAAGATTGGTTGAAGCCAGTATTTCCACAAGTTTTGGAAAAAATCACTAAAGACGTTTATTATATTGGGACCAATACAACGGCCCTTAAAAAAATAGCTGGAGGTAATTTTTTATTTATAATCGAGGTACTTTGAAGTGTAGTTTATTGATTTTTAAGGTTCTTCCTGTAAGATAAGTTTTAAAAACTTTATGGTCTCAACATCTTCTTCTTCTTCTTTATAAGCCACTGTTTCTCCACTGCAGGAGATAGGCTCCTTCAAGTTTCTTCCAATTGTCTCTATCCTGTGGAAGATGGAGCCATTTACTGCCTGCTAGCAACCTGATATCATCAGTCCATCTTTTCATTGGTCTTCCGACACTTTATCTACTCTCCCAAGATCTGCATTTAAGTAATTTTGTTGTCCATCTACCATCATTCGTTCTAGCCACATGCCGCACCCATTGCCAGTTTAATTTTGCCACTCTTCGTTCTGATATCCTCGCTTTTAATGTATTCTCGTAAAATAACATCTAACATATGTTTTTCCTTAGCGCGTTGAGTACATTGGAGTCGACAAAGACTATTTTTTCTGTCATGGTTTCCAGCCCATACGTACTTACTGGAAGTATGCAGCTCTTATACACTTTTCTTTTTAAGGTCATCAGGATATGTCAGTTTTTTAGAATGAATCCCAGTTTTTGAAATGCAGAGACCAACTCGACTTAATATTTTCGCTATTTGATTGTCCTTATCCAATCTAATCTTATGTCCCAAGTATATATACTCTGCCACTCTCTCGGTCTCTCCGTGCGGATCATAATTTTTGGGTTTTGTGGGCTTAGAAGTTTTGTTTTCTTGATGTTCATCTCGAGTCCAACTTTTTGTGAAGCTTGATTAAGTTGTTTTATTATGATTTTGAGTTCTTCTAAATGTTCGCTAATCAGTTCTACATCATTTGCAAACCGCAAGTGATTTAAATATATGGTCTCGTAGTGTACTGTTTTAGTCTAAAGAAAAACCACCTCACTTATAAAGAGTTTCAGGAAGACGTTGCGGCTACGATTGCACAAGGCTTAAAGATTGTCGAATCTTGAAGAGTAAGTTCCTAAAGTTTCCTCATGGAATCGTAGGAGAAAAGTTGAAAAGTTATTCCAATAAGACACATTCTAACTCCAAGAAGTATGATTTCTCTCTAATACTACACACTTTCCGTAATTTTCTAGGATTGCTTTTAAAAAAAATCATAAACGACTCAAAAGCAAAAATTGATGGACTCCTTACACCCCAGTCAAGAAAATTCTTCATCTATTCAGCTCATGAAAAAAACGTGGCCAACTTTTTGCTAACACTTGGTGTGTATGATGACACAATACCTACTTATGGATCTCACGTTTTACTTGAACTTCATTTGATCAGAGGAGTCTACGGTTTTAAGGTAAATACCAAATCGTAAAGTGTTCTGCCTGATTTATAACTTTAAATATTTTGTTGTACTCTTTTTTTTTTTTAAAAAAAAATCGAGAGAATGAACTTTCTTCACAAACGCCCATTTCTAAAATAAATACTGAATTTTACTTTCTCACGATACACAATGACTTAAATTCATTACAATTCGATAGAAGAACAATCATCAGAAACATTCAAAACTGAAAACCGAAATTTGGATCTACTTACAGTTTTTGCTGAAATCAGAAAGAATGAAAAATACGTTATGTTTTAGATTTCCCGGCTCCAAAAACCCTGCAAATGACATATAAACTAATAGATTCCGAAAATCGATGTGTATATTCTTTCTATGAACGAAATACTTGCGTATATTAAACGAATAAAGTTTAACTGACAAAAAATAATATTATATATTATTTGCAAATGAAAATTATTATATCTGCTCAAATTGAAAATAATGAAAAAAAAACACATATTTTCTCAACTTTAAGAATTCTGCGATAGACATAAATTAAGATAGACCTGGTAACCCCTTCTAACTTCCCACTCTTTAACCCCTTATATGTTTGGCTATAGAAAACTATGCTTGCATTATCACAACCGAAAACCAGAAAGAATTCTTATGAAACTATCAATACTATACCAAATTTATAGTCTCCCATCTCCAGCACCCCCTCTCCCTGCAGCGATATCGCTCAAAAACTATAGATCGTTTCCCTGCTTTAATATCCGTCGTAAAATCTTCTTTTCTTAGGTAAAGCAGAATTGTTTTTTCGAGAAACTTCCCCCTTCCGGTGATCGATTTTTTTTAGATAAAAGAGGATTTTTGTCGTAGCAATGGTGACTGCTCTGCCAAAGTAATTCCTGCCCCACTAAAGAAAATCCTGCTGCAACACTGAATGAAGGTTATTTTAAAAAAAAACGATTCTTTTCTGTTGGTAGAGTACAATGATCACTTGCTTTACATGGTCCCACCAGAAATTATGTAATAGAAGCTATAGACAAACATGACCGAGCTTAGCAAAGTGGTACAATAACCCTCGTACATTTGCTACATGTCCTCATGTTTATCTCTTTCCAACCCCTTTTATTTACTTGCTGTGTGTATTGTACTTCTAGCACAGCCCGTGCGTGAAGCCCCGCACTTGGTGCCAGGTACAAATGCTTGTGTGCCTGGAATAGCTTTTAGTAAAAAAAAACTGCTACTAACCGTCCAATAAAACTAATTCATATCAGACCAAAGCTTTTCGAATTTAGCATGAAACAAGGCCAACACGCGCATGCACGATGAGGAGCCCGAAAATATCGATTTAAGAATCAATCTTTTACTGCGCTTAGCTTTTCTGTTAAAACTTCCAACTAGAATTACAGTTTTGACTCACAATTCATCAATAGCAGCCACAATATCGTCTTTTGGGATACTACGACGACGCGAGGACATATTTATCACGAAACCCCGGAATATCAGTACAACATGATTTCTTTTTAGGATTCAGCACTTACGAGTACGTATATACGGTTCTTTGTATGACAGATATACTTCGTTGCCTTGATTTTTTTGTTCATACGCTTATTATCGTTTGTTTTTGTCATTAGTGCGGGAAAGAGTATTTTCAATTAAAAAATCTATTTAGAACAGTCGCCAAGGGTTTTGAGCTCTCATTAAACGTTAACAGGCTGCATTTTGGCACACAGATGGTTTTTTGGGCGTAGAATACGACAAAAAAAGGTTGCTGAAGGTTGAGGTACGCTAAGCCCACAAAATCAAAAAAAAAAAATCAAAAATTAGGTTTTTCCGTAATATCATGAAAACTAAAAAAAATATCGAAGAACTAATGGCACCATGTGAAAGAGCGGAAAATTTTACAAAAAACAGTATACAGATTTTTTTCTAGATTTTTTTTATTAGCGTGAGAATTTATTCCAAAATCGGATAGGTCATTCAGAAAGTGTAGTGCGCCAAACAGGTTCATTTGAAAGTCTACGCGCACCGCTCGAGGATTAATCGATATTACTTGTTTTCAGAGAGTAAAAAAAAAATAAAAGATTGCTCTCTGAAGATGAGACTTTCCTTTTTCCGATGATACTAATAGTTTTTATTTTTGTTGCTTCGTAATTTGTAAAACTTAAAACGAAATTCTTGTTTGCATGATTTTAACGGGCATACAGTAAATATTTAATAAAATATAGATTTGCAAAAAAATCCTTATGCATATATCATTATTATATCTTAAGTTTCAATAAAAGGGCAATTAAAAATACCTACACTGTCTGTGTTATTTAAAAATTTAATTTTAAAATATGAAAAATTGCCTGCTGTAGTGCCCCACGGGCAATTTTACGTTCAAAGCAGTAAGAAATGGTAAAAAAAAAAAAATCGGACGATTTTTTTCTTGGTTACAATTAAAAGTATACTTGATATTAGAAAATCATTAAAAACTTAAAAAACTTTTTCTTTTTTTTTTGTAATTTTGCTCTTAAAAAAGTGTTCATGATAAACGTATTTTTTTGCGTATTATAAATCATACAACTTAAACTTAAAATAAAAAAAATATTTAAAGGTGGGAAATGAAAGTTAAAAGTCTAAGCTTTAAGTATAAAATATTTATATTTCATTTAAACATCCAGGTGCAAAGAGAACAGTTTCTGAAAACACAAAAATTCTAAATAACTCGAAGAAATTAAATGAAATATGTACTCTCTGGCCGTCATATTGGATCCGCCATTTTAAATTTTTCAAATCTGTCATCGGATTCTTAATCAGCACCCCGAGAAACCCCTTAATTGCAAATTTCAAAATATTTAGCGGTATACTGAAACATTAATTTAATCATAAATGAGGTTGGAATGATTCCCACTACAGCTGAAGGGGTTAAAGCAGCCATTTCATTTTAAATATGTTTTTTAATTACGGTAAAACTAAAAAAAAAATAATCTATATATATATTGTGTAGTAAAATTTTCCGTTCTTTCACGTGGTGCTACTACTTTTTCGATATATTTTTTATTTTTCGAGATATTTGCGAAAAACCTAATTTTTCGTTTTATTTTTTGTAGGCTTAGCATACACTTTAGAGCAACAAACTTTTTTTTATCGTATTCTACATCTAAAAAACCTGCATGCCAAAATGCAGCCTGTTAACAATTAACGAGAGATTTTCGTCAAAATTTGCCTCTGAGGACTGGGCTAATTAGAAAATAAACGAATGCAAAAAATATCTTATTTTCCTATTATCTACCCATAATTTTATTATTTTTATAGGTATTCTATCATGACTGGAGCACCAGACAACCACAGCTGCGGATAATCCCCGGATGTAGAGCATTCTGTCCATTTGATGATTTTGTCTCTCTTTTGGAAGAAGTTATTCCAGATGATGATTTTTGCACTACTTCGTCTTAAGAAAATATTATTATGTAATTACTGTGATAACAACAATTTGTAATTTTGTATAAAGATTGCCTAGTACTTAATTAAGAAACCTAACACTGAAAAAAATGAAGTTTTTTACAGCAAAAATACCTTTTCTTTTATTTCATTAAAATATATACATTTCGTGGAGTTTCGTTATTAATTTCTTCTTCTTCTTTTTCTTTATATTAGGCATTCCTGCCTGTTTTTCTTTAATGTATCGTCGGTACAGGTCGTCGTTCCATCTTTTTCGTGGGCGTCCTATACTCCTTCGACCCATCGGTGATTTATTGCCGAGCTATTCTCACTAATCGTCTTTCGGACATTCTATTTATGTGTTGGTTCCATTCTTGTTTTCTGTTTCTTATCCACGTGTTAATGTCCTCTACTTCACATATGTGCCTTATGTTCTTATTTGTTTCTCTATCCCAAAGGGTCCTTCCTGCAATTCTTCTTAATGTCTTCATTTCACTTCTTTGTAAGTATTTCTGAGTTTTGAATGTTTCTGGTCTTGTCTCTGCTGTGTAGATCATAACTGGTCGAACTACAGATTTGTATATACGAGATTTTACTTCTGCTTTTAAGTATTTACGAGGCTGGTTTGAATAGTCCGTGCAAAGTCCTAGAGATGGCACCACCGGCGCGTATCGAGGTCATGTTTAGTTAGTAGCATCTCTTGAATGAACGCACACCAAGTTTCAGCCATATTGGTCTATTTCTTTGTGTTTGGCATTCGTGTGAATCAAGGAAGTCGAGTGATTTTCAAGAAATGGACGAAAAAGAATTTCGTGTAGTGATTAAACATTACTTTATGAAAGGCAAAACGCCTCAAGAGACTAAAGAGAAGCTTGATAAACATTATGGTGACTCTGCACCTTCGATTAGAACAGTTTACAAGTGGTTTCAAAATTTTCGGACTGGCCATATGAGCACAAGTGACGCTGAACGTTCTGGACGGCCTGTGGATGTTACGACTCCAGAAATCATTGATCAAATCCATGATATGGTGATGGATGACAGAAGAGTTAAGGTGCGTGAGATTGCTAGTGCTGTGGGCATCTCGACTGAACGGGTACATAAATTGGACATGAGAAAGCTATCCGCAAGATGGGTGCCGCAATTGCTCACGCTTGACAAAAAACGGAATCGTGTGAAGTGTTGCAAGGATGGTTTGCAGCTGTTCCAGAAGAATCCGGAGGACTTTAAGCGTCGTTTCGTCACTGTGGATGAAACATGGATACATTACTATACTCCTGAGACCAAACAACATTCTAAACAATGGGTTACCAAGAGGGAATCTGCACCAAAAAAGGCGAAGACCGTTCCTTCGGCCGGAAAGGTTATGGCAACTGTCTTTTGGGATTCGCAAGGCATAATCCTCATCGACTATCTGGAAAAGGGTAAAACTATTACAGGTGAATATTATTCATCGTTATTGGACCGTTTGAAAACCGAGCTGCAAGAAAAACGCCCGCGATTGGCCCACAAGAAAGTCCTTTTCCATCACGACAACGCACCAGCACACACCTCAGCAGTTGTGGTCGCAAAATTAATGGAAATAGGATTCCAACTCGTTTCACATCCCCCCTATTCTCCAGACTTGGCTCCCTCGGACTACTATTTGTTCCCCAATTTGAAGAAATGGCTGGCGGGACAAAGATTTTATTCAAACGAGGAGGTGATTGCAGACACTAATGGATATTTTGCAGACTTGGACAAATCCTATTATTCGGAAGGGATCAACAAACTAGAACATCGTTGGACGAAGTGTATAAGCCTAAAAGGAGACTATGTCGAAAAATAAAAAAGGTTTACCCCAAACACATAAGTAGTTTTTATTTTTGCACGGACTTTTCAAACCAGCCTCGTATAGTGTCATTCAAGCATCCTACTATTCTATTGGCTTTTACTATTTGTTCTTTTATTTCTTCTTTTATATTGTTGTTATATGATAATTTAATTCCTAAATATTTAATTGTCATCACCTGTTCTAATTCTGATTACCGATTTTCAGCTTGCACCTAATTGGTTCTTTGGAGATAACTACTGATTTCGTTTTTTTTAGCCGATATTTTCATATTAAATTTCTTTGCTGTTGTATTAAACTGATGTAATAATCTCTGCAAGTCATCTTCATTCTCAGCGACTAGGACAGTATCGTCGGCGTAACACAATATTTGTATCTCCTTATTGCCAATTTTATTGCCTTTTTTTGTTTTTACCTGTTTAATTATTTTACCTAATATAATGTTAAACAGCAGGCGACTCAGTAAGTCTCCTTGTCTAATACCAGTTGTTACCTCTATTACTTCTATTTTATTTCTTTTGTAAACGTTTTCAATTAGTTTTATTATATCCAATTGAATATTCTTGTCATAAAGTGTGTGCACTACGTCTTGCAGCTATACTCTATCGAATGCGTTTACTAAATCTATAAAGCATAAGAACGCTGGTCTGTTATACTCAACTGATTTTTTCAGTAATTTGTCTAATTACAAATATTGCGTCGTTACAGGATCTTCCGCTCCTGAATCCTTGTTGTTCTTCGGAAAGCTGTATAAGTGGACTTATTTTTTTCGTCGTCAGTTTTAAAGTTGTGCACAAGAGGTTAATTCCTCGATAATTATTTGGATCGGTTTTTTTTCCTTTTTTAAAAAGTGGCATCTTATGTTTGTTCTCCATTCTTCTGGCATTCGCGATCCCTGTATTATTTTGTTTATGACCTTTGTCAATACTTTAGTAAGTTTCACTCCTCCGTACTTTAATAATTCATTTTGTATTTCGTTCTTACCAGGTGATTTTCAGTTTTTAATTTTTTGAGCGCTTCTTCCACCTGTTTAGCATCTATTTCTAATGTTTCGTTGTTCACTATTTCTGGTGACAAATTTTCTGTTGTATTATACAATTGCTTTATATAATTTATCCATGTATCTTTTTCGATGTATCTTACTTCTATTAATTCTTTCATTTCCTTTCGCTGTGCACGTATCATTCTCCGAATCTCCTTTTGCATACCATAAAAGACATGTTCCATTTCTTTAGAGAATTTTTCCCAGTGTCCCATTTTCTTTTTTCTCACTAGTGCGTTTGTTTCATTGCAGACAGTCTTATATTCTTCAAATGTTTCTCTGGTTTTTCTTGATCTATATTTAAAATAGGCCTTTGTTTTTTCTTGGCATTTTAATTTCACTTCCTCGCAGAACCAAGGGGTATTATTCGGTCTTTTTGATGTTCTGTTTATTTTACGTTCCCCGAGTGCTTCCTTTGCTGCGTTTATAATATTATCCTTGATCTTTTTCCGACTATCTTCTATGTCTTCTTCCACTACCACTGGGTTTTTATTTATTTTGTTCTCCAATCATGTCTGGTAGATTTTTTATTAATTCGTCTTGTAGGCTTTCGACCTTTGTCTTTGTTTCGTAAACTGTTATGCTTGTTTTCTCAGGACTCTTTATTGTCATTCGGATTTTTCCCAATAGACGACTGTGATCACTTCCTACATCTGCAGAACATAAACATTTTATGTCTAATATTTGTGTATAATGTATTTCTCTATTTGTTAGAATGTAATCTATTCTCTCGTATTTTGAAATGTATATTTGTGTTGTTCTTTACGTTTAAAGAAGGTGTTATTTCTTGGGAACTCACTTTGTGCGGAGAAGGTTATCCAAAATTCGCCATTCTCATTCGTCACATTTTCATTGAATCTCTGTTTCACTCCCGGTACTATCATGTTCCCTGCTCTTGCATTAAGGTCTCCCATTATGATAATTACTTTTCTTTTTGGGACTACATCAATTGTCTCTTTTAGTTTTTCGTAGAATTTTATTCTCTCGTTTTCCGTTTTGCAGTTTTCTGGACTGTATATTCCAGTGATGTTAATTTTTTGGTTCTCTGATTTAAGTTTTGTTACTATTATTCTTTCTGATATGTATTTACATTCTTGGATGTTCTGAGTTAGCTTTCTGTGGATCATCAGTGCTACAGCCTCTTTTGCTCTGTTATTCCATTCGACCCCTCTATATATTAAAAGGTATTCGCCGAGCCACACTTGCCCTTCTTTTTTTTCCTGTAATGCGCATATTTCTATCTTTTATCTGTTAACTCCTTTTCAATTTCCTGATCTTTATTATTTAGTATTTTTATGTTCTACGTTGCTATTCATATTATATTCCTTTTTTATTGTTATTCAGTCTCCGTTTCCTTGCCGTTTTCGTCAACCCATTGCCCGTCCTGTTCCGACGCTTTACATTAATTCTCTGTGCTATATGTTGTTTCTACTGTGGATGGGTTGCTAGCCTTGCCTATGAACCCTCCTCTTTTGTCCGGGCTTGGGACCGGCAACGGCACCGTCAGGCTACTCAATCCACCCACCGATGCTGCAAGCGGAGTTCATTATTAATTTGAATTCATTCATTGCGTGTTCTGAGTTCGAAAAGGAAAAAGTCGTGGTCCTTAAGATCCCCTTGCAATCGTAAGTGAAATGTCAGGGAATAGGGCAAGAAGCACATAAAAATAAATTGTTCAATTTAAGCTAAAATATTGATAAAACGTTGTTGATAGAGTTACTGATACGACAAAAGGTGCAGCGTCAATCACTGGTCGGACACTATGATAAACATTAAGCGATGAAAAACTACCGGTAAGTAAGCGAAATTAGGGAAACAGACCACAGAAAATTATGTTTTAATGCTACTAGCAAATAGCGACTTTTAACTAGAAATATTCCTGCATATATTGTCCTAAATAGTACACATCCTATACTGTTCTGTTGTTCTTGACAAACAACTACCGACTAATCGCATTACTTACAATAATATCGACAGTTATGGAAAAGGCTATCAATCATCATCTTCTAAAATATCTAGGATTCAATAATATTAGCGACCATTAATATGGCTTTCGTAAGCAAAGATCAACAGATCTTCTAGCTTATGTAACGCATGTTTGGAACGACGCAATTGAGCACTTTGGAGAATCTCGAACGGTTGAACTTGATATATCCAAGGCATTCGATCGTATTTGGCATGATGGATTGTTAGCTACGCTATGCTCTTATTGTATGTCTGAAAAGTTTTGTTTATGGCTCTCGTGGTTCCTCAAAAAGTGTATTTTACGAGTGGCTATCGACAAATTTCTCTCTAATACGCCGGCGTGCTCCGAGGCTCCATACTGTCTCCTACTCTCTTTTTCATTTATATTAACAATCTGGAATCCAATCTACAGCTTTGCAGACCAGAGTACGCTTATTTTTTCATTCATTTTGAACGCTCAAATAGAGGCTCCTCATGCAAATATCCGCAAACAGCCAGATGTCGTTTCAACTTGACAAAGATCTGGAAGAAATTCTAACTTGGAGTGACAGTAACCAAGTAGCTTATGAAGCTACAAAAATCCAGGCGGCTATTTTCTCTAAAAAAGTTAACGTTGCTGAACTCGACATAGTTATGTCTGGACACTCCATTCCTTTGGCATCGTCACTCAATTTCCTGGGCGTTAACTTGGGAGCAAATATGTCTTGGTATGAACAAGTTGCATGTATAGGAAAGAGAGCTACGTGAATCACTTTTTCCGCACAAGCATCGGTCCTGTAGGGCAGTACGTGCGCTATGCCTATAAAAACATTCTGTACAATTGTATCCATGCAACACCACGCGAAGCTGAAGAAATCGCTAAAATCATCATAGTATTACGATTTAACGGATCGTTTTCTGCAGTCCTTACGATATCCACTGCGCTTTTAAATGGATTGATTTAGCTGGAAACGATTTAATGAATAACATACTCCAAGATGGGTACAAAACTTCTCTAGTCTCCCGTTATATGTCGTGAGAAAATTTGCCTAGTACACTATTGTAGGCCTGCCCTCGGTTTAAGCTATAGATAATTCTAATAGAGATTAAAATTGAAATAGCTCCAAATTAAAATTTGTCTGTAATTGATTGCTCCGATTGCTTTAGCATCTCTTAAAGTCAAAACTACTTACATTCGGTTATACCAAAAAGTTTAAACCACTCTCAGCATTATTAATTAGAAAAAAAATTAGTGGAGCCTTCATATTAGTGTTCCGTACGAAACACTGTCTGTCATACCCGATTTTATCCAAAACTATTCGACACATCTATTGTGTTTTTTGATGAAATAGATGCTGTAGGTGGAGAAAGAAGCTCAGGTAATAGCTTTTTAGTGTTCCGTATGGAACACTTATAAGATGACTTCGGTGTCTGTCGTCTGTCTGCCACACCTGATTTTCTCCGAAACTATTTGTCAGAAAGTTGAAATTTGGCACTAATATAGGAATTGATGGCCTTATCAGAGCCGTATTAGTTTTGAAAGTTAAATTTTGACTTAAGGGGTTAATTTTGGGGGGTGAATCGGAAGTGAAAAAAAAATTTGATCTGGTCATCGAATGGGGTGTCAAATGAAAGCTTGTAAGAACATGATTTCAAAAAAATACGAGGCATGTTTTTTAAGTAAGTACCGTTTTGCGATTCCGCCGCCGCAGCGATACGGTCGGCGTTCCGCGCATGCGCGCTGGTAACCTACATCTCATGTCTACGCACTGACGCCATTACAGTCTGATTCTTCATTGTATACGTTGTTTACTGAGTGTTTAAGATGCCTCCGACAATCGTGAGTCCCGCCGATTGTGAAGTACGGGCTGTTATACGATTTCTTAGTGCTAAAGGCGTAAAACCGATCGATATTTATCGTGAGATCTGTGAAGTTTACGGACAAAACATTATGAGTGATGGAATGGTAAGGAAATGGGTGAGAGCATTTAAAGATGGCCGCACAAATGTGCATGATGAAGAACGGAGTGGGCGTCCTTCGGTCGTTAATGAAGATTTGGTGCAGAAAGTGGACGAAAAGGTGAGAGAAAAACACTTGAAGAAGCACCTGGGTGGTCAGCGTCTTCAAGACGATAACGAAGTCAAAACATTTGTGATACAGTGGTTAACAAGTCAGGCGGCAGAATTTTATGAGGAGGGTATTCAAAAACTGGTGCCACGTTATGACAAGTGCCTCAATATTCACGGAAATTATGTAGAAAAGTAGATTAAGGTACAGGCTTTCATGTAAAAATAAAATTATAGCGATATCTTTGCATGTCTTTTTTTAATTCCAAAACGGTACTTACTTAAAAAACATGCCTCGTATATAATGTAATAATTGTGCATGCTTGTCTTTGTATTATTTTAAAAAAATTGCGAAAAATCGAAAAGTACTGATTAAAAAATTTTGAAGAAATTCTGGAATATTCTCTACAGGATGTAGATTAAACGAAAATTATCATTGCATTACCTTTAATAATTTATCTGGTATATAAAAAAAATTAAGGTCGTAAGTTTTTAGTAAATATCGAAAAAAAACTTTGTTGAAATCTCATTTGGGGTATATTTGAAGTTGCACTTGACCGGTTATTTTATTGTGTATTATTCTATATAAAAATAAAAACTCCTAGTTTTCTCGTAGTGAAAATTTTTACATCTCCTTTAATATTACTGAAAGTCACTGCTCCTTATATAAGTACTACATTTCCTTTATCTAAAATGTGCTGTCAGTCGCGTGAATTTCAAAAATAAAAAGTAATGGTACCATAAATTCCTGTAATTACGGTTGAAGTCCATGAAAATAATAAAGTACTCGGTGAACATGTCATAAAATTAGTAGCTACTTATATGTTTTTTCATAAATATTTGCACAGAGATTAGCGTCTTGTAAAATATATGAAAGGATTTAGTAATATTAGTAGATTATCAATACGGGTTTCGTAAGCAAAGATCAACCGATGTTCTAACTTAGGTCACAAATATTTAGAACATAATTGAACACCTTGGAGAATCTCCAGAGGTTGCACTTGATATATTTAAGGCATTCGACCATGTTTCGCATGACGGATTCTTGGCCAAGCTCTAAGGTTCTAATAATGGCTCTCTTGTTTCTTCTCTCGGCCAAGACCAAAGAGCGAATGAGCTACTAAAATGTGGAGGATACTCTCTGGTTAAGCAACTCCACATACTTATAGAGAGGCTTGTAAGATCGAATAGAATCCCAGACGAACAGGGAACAGCGATAGTTATACTAATGCACAAGAAGGGGGGAAAAAGAAGATCCAAATAACTATAGAAGCATAAATGTACTAAACTGTACAGTCAAATTAACAACAAAGATTATTAAAACAAAAATAAACGCGAGAATACAACTGGCGCTCATGCACCGATGCGGTATTCATTGTGAGACAAGTAAAAGAAAAAATTCATAGAATACAACATTCCAGCGTACTTGTGCCTGTAAGACTTAAAAAAGCTTTCCACAATGTACAAATAGAAGACGTTATTCATCTATTATATAACAGGAACATTTCATTACACCTAATCAAAAATATCGAAAATAAAGATAATAAAGTAGTCGCAAGATTAGCAAAAGGAATGACAGAACCAATCAACCATCAATCTGGAATCATGCAGGGAGACTCTTCGAGTTCTCTTCTGTTTAATATTGTCACGGATGAAACTATAAAGAATGTCAAAAGAAAGAAGAGATATAGAATGGGTAACAGAGAACTTAGAATTATATGTTATGCAGATTACGCGATAATAACTGCTGAGACTGAGAACGATCTGCAAAGGCTGCTATACGAATTCTAACACGTAGGCTGAAAAGTTTTTGGTCTAGCTACTTAAAACACATTTTTTTTGACGAAATTCGACTTTATTCATCAATATAGTCTCCTTCAAGAGCGATACAATCAGTCCAACGCTTTTCTAACATTTGTAATACCTTTCTAGTAGAAGGATTTGTCTTTGTCTTCAATATAGGCCTCAGTTTCGGCGATAACTTCTTCCTTGGAGCCAAATCTCTTTCCCGCGAGCATTTTTTTGAGTCTGCGAATAGATAACAGTCGCTGGAGACCAAATCATTTGGAGAGTACGGTTGATGAGGAAGCAATTGGAACGTCAATTCATGCAATTCTGCCATCGTAACCATTGACTTGAGACACGGTGCGTTGTCTTGATAAAAAAGCACTTTTTCTTGTTCATTTGGGGCCGTTTCTTTGCGATATCTGCCTTCAAACGCACCTTGATGGTTTTTCCGTTCTCAGCATAGTCGATGAAAATTACTCCATGCGCATCCCAAAATACAGAGGCCAAAACCTTCCCTGCCGACTGTTGTGTCTTTGGTCGCTTCGGGCGGCTTTCATCGGCTGCTGTCCACTCAGCCGACTGCCGATTTCATTCCGGTGTGTAGTGGTGGATCCATGTTTTATCCATTGTTTCATATATCGCATGAAAAAAATCCTTTTTATTGGCTTAAACAGATCCAAACAGCACTCAGAATCATCAACATATTGTTGTTTTTGGCCCACTGTGAGCAAACGCGGTACTCATTTCGAACAAAGCTTTGTCATGCCCAAATGTTCATACAAAATATGACCAACACGTTCTTTTGATATCTTTAGGATGTCAGTTATCTCACGCAATTTCACTTTACGGTCATCCAAAACAATTTTAACAATAAAACTACTTAATTACTTTGTTAACTGTCACTAAATATATTTGTAAAGATTTTACAATTGTGCGGCGGTGGTAGTGGGAGGTGGGACCCCTCCTTCGATTTTTTTTTATACATCTGAAACACCTGAAATGAGATGTACAAACAAGACACTGAGGGATAGAGAAAGAAGTGAAAACTAAGACGCACATGTAATATAGAAAATATCATCCAGTGGATAAGCGGAAGAAAAGTGGAATGCGATTAACATAAAGAAATAATGGCAAACATGATAGTACGGAGAGCAACAGAAAAGTCGCCGATTGAAAAAGATCAATGGGACGTCCCAGAAATAGATGGAGCGACAATATATAGATCAGGGAACAAAGAAAACAGGCAATTGTGCCTAGCTATAAGTCGGAAGAAGAAAAAGTGTTCGTCAGAGGGCATTCTTTTACGCACTACAGTTGGATTTCTTACCATTACCTTAACCATAAACGTTGATGTGCTCAAGGCGCTCCATATCGTCTGCTATTTTCTTTCTTCTTTACATTAACAATGTGCTATAAAAGCCCTGGAACCAATTCTCCAGCTTTGGCGATGACCGTACACTTGTTTCCTATTCAGCCTGGGTGCGCGAACATCAGCTACCCATGTCATCTTGGTCCACTTATATAAAAGCGGGCGCAAGAAGAATTAAATCAGTTTCGTGCTAGATTCTCAAGAAGTCAGTTCTCGGAACAAGCTCTGAAGAAGCTGGTAGGATGATTGGCGTAACGTCAGCATCTCTTATTTAATCGATACGGGAGAAATCCAGAAGAAATATACCTATTAAAACCAAGGTTTCTTTCCTACTTATATTATTCTATTCGAACCGATTTTGAATTTCATTCGACAGTTATCGTGCCAATACAGACCGACAGAAATGGGAAACTATGTTTTTCATAAACTAGGGACCCTGAAGCTTCAAGATTACGATATGCCCTTTAGCAAGGAAGGAAAAAGAAATATACCAAAAATCTCTTATATTTTTAAATTAATATAATCTTCATACAATTTTATTAAACTTTCTGGCGTTCTGGGTTTCACCAACTTTAAAGCAGTTTCAAAATGGCGTTGCTCCACCCACTCACTTTGAAGGCTTTCTTCTAAGGACGTCATAGCTGCTTCATGACAAACCGCATTCACTTCTGCACCGGAGTAGCCTACAGTTCTCGTAACTAGATCGTCTATGCTAATATTTTTTGTCTGAAAATAATGTGTAATTATTTACTTTTAATTTACCAAAATGTCTCACAAAAATACGTGGTGTGATACAAAAGTGCATGGATTACCGTTATTTAGCTAGAACGCGAAATAGTAACGACTCGTGCCGATAGGGGGCGGTAGCTACATGCATAATAACGCTGCGTGATAAGACAATGATCGGAAAGCATTTAAGGGCGAAACTCTGAATCACACGCAAATTTTCGAGTAGTTTTTACTAATAGAGGCCGACCGACCTGACGATGATGATTTCGGAATACCTTCGACTGGAACCACGCCTGAAATTATCGCCAAGTTTAACAAATCGTTCGTAAAGACCATTATCGGACAATAAACATCTTGGACGAACTATATATTGAGCCGTTAATCCCCACCCCTCTTAATCGCGCTGATTTGGCACCCCGTGACTTCAAGATGGTCCTCATATGAAGATTAAGTTAAAGGGTAGGCGAGATACACGCGAACCGTAGGTGGTGCTGGGGACAGTAACAGTATCGACCTTTCAAAACATGTTCGGCCAGTGGAAAAAGAGATGATGGGACCAATGCAGCCTAAAATAAAAACTTCTTCTTAAAGGGTCATATCCGATACGAATGTAGGCGGCTCTCTCGCCTTTGCCTGCAGTTGGTGCCTTTTTAAGTGTTCCACAGACAAAAGGGACCTACAGTTTATTGCCGATTTCGAACGGCCAAAGTGAGATTTTTTTTTTTATGGGTCTAGCACACGTGCTACAGGGAAATCCCTAAAGCGCTACAGGAGCGACACGTGTGCGGAGAAAGCGATTCACGTTGTTCTTGAATCGCTGTAGATTGTACTCGATGGGAAACACAGTCCTGGGCAAACTATTCCAAAGGTATGATGTTCTCCATATAAAAGACTGCTTGAAAAGCGTTGTACGAGGAGTAACAAGCCGAACCTCATACGAATGTGAAGTATTAGCGCGACGTGTACTCCTAACATGCACCGCTCTGGGAGGAATTAAGCGGGCCACATCCTTCGAACACTTTCCATGAAAGTACTTGTAGAATAGGCTCAAGTCGCCAACCGTTCTTCGATGTTCCAGCGAATCAAGGCCGTCGGTCAGTTCCGGGTGTCCAATCAGACGAACAGCTCTTCTCTGGATAGAATCCAACAAATGCAGTGTATGTTTGGGAGCGGAGCTCCAAACATGCGAGCAGTATTCCATAGTTGGTCGAATTTGAGCTTTGTAAAGAATTAACAGTTGTTGTGGAGTGTAAAGCTTTCTGGTTCGAAACAATATTTCCAACTTTTGAGAAGCTCTCCTTGCTATGCCTGCAACATGTTCATGCCAGGACATATTTGCTCCCAAATTAACGCCTAACAGATTGAGTGACGATGTTAGAGGGATGGAGTGCCCCGACATAACTATGTCGGGTTCTGCAACGTTAACTTTTTTAGAAAAAAACTGCCGCCTGGGTTTTTGTAGCGTTTAAATTCCACTTGGTTACTGTCACCCCAAGATAGAATTTCTTCCAGGTCTTTGTTAAGTTGAATGACTTCCTGCTGTCTGCGGATATTCGTCTGAGTAGTCGATGTCCGAGCATTCAAAGTGAATGAAGAGATAAGTGTACTGTCATCTGCAAAGCTGTAGATTGGATTCTCGGTCTTTTCCAGCAGATCGTTAATATAAATAAGGAAGAGAGTAGGAGATAGTATGGAACCTTGGGGCACACCGGCGTTGATAGTGAAGGTGTTAGAAAGAAATCCGTCGACTGCCACTCGTAAAGAACGCTCTCTGAGGAAACATGAGAGCCACAAACAGAACTTTTCAGACATACCATAAGAACGTAACTTAGCCAACAGCCCATCGTGCCAAACACGATCAAATGCCTTGGATATGTCAAGAGCAACCGCTCGAGATTCTCCAAAGTGTTCAATTGCGTTATTCCAAACATGTGTTACATAAGTCAGAAGATCTCCTGTTGATCTATTTTTACGAAAGCCATATTGCTGATCACTAATAATGTTGAATCCTTCAAGGTATTTTAGAAGATGCTGATTGATAGCCTTTTCCATGATTTTCGATATTATTGAGAGTAGTGCGATTGGTCGGTAGTTATTTGGCAAGGTCTTCTTGCCTTTTTTAGGTATCGGCTGAACTGTGGCACATTTCCAGCAGGAAGGAAATATTCCCTTTCTGTAGGATAGGTTGAAAAGTCTACAGAAAACTGGTTTTAGTTCCCTTGCACAGTTCTTGAGAACTATGGCAGGTATTCCGTCAGCGCCAGAAGCCTTTTTGGTGTCTAGCTTCATCAAAATACGTTTTATGATACGCTGTCTGAAGACAATATCGGGCATCCTTGACTGCACTATGGGAATAGTAGGTGGTGTTTTTTCCTTGGAAATCGACGGTAGAAATGTGAAGCAAAGAGTTCAGCCAACAAGTTCGCTTTCTCAACAGGTGTCGTTGCAACAGAATTATCTGGCCGTGTGAGTGGTGGTATGGTGGAGTTGGTGAAATTTTGACTAACTGCCTTAGCGACTGACCAAAAGGACCTGGAATTGCCGGGACAAGCGAGAAGTTTGTTTTCTAATCCGTTGATTGTGTACCTCCTTGGTTTCGTCGATAATTTCTTTGCATTTGTTCCTGGCACAAACAAAGATGTTACGATTTATGGTGTTAGGATCTTCACGCCACTGTCGGTATGCAAGATGTTTAGAAGCAACAGCTTCTTTGCATTTTAGGTCAAACCAAGGCTTGCCGTTGGAAGGGCATTTCTTCGAAAAAGGGATGTAAGCCTCCATACCGGCCAAAATAACATCGGAAACCTCCCTGGCGCAGTCAGATGGGTCGTCGGATCGAAAACAAACGTCCAACCAAGGGAAAGTTCGAAAATATTCCATGAGATCTTCCCATTTAGCAGATTTGTAGTGCCAAATCTTGCGCGGTTTGGGCGCCTCTCTATCACTGATTGGTAGAATACTCGATGTCGAAAGTAGTCTATGGTCGGAAGAACCTAACGGCGGATTTACGCTGACCGTGTAAATCTCCGGATTGGTGGTTAGAAACAGATTAAGAAGACTGGCGAACTCTCCGTCTCGATCAGGGATCCGTGTTGGTTCATCAATAAGCTGAGTCAAGCCACAACTGATTGAAAATGATTCGGCTTCACGACCTTGTTCATCGGTAGTATTTGAATATTTAAGCCAGTTGATGTTGTGGACATTAAAGTCGCCCAGGATGGCAATTTCGGCATTTGGATAGTTAATTTGTAAATGATCGATGGTGTCTGCAAGAGAAGCGAAAAGTGTTCTAAAGTTAGTATCACTTGGTGGTCGATAGAGGATACAGATGAATCTTGTGGTTGGTTGAGTCGTTATTTTTAACCACATAACATCAAAGTTGATAGCTTTATTAGGCATCATACTACGGGTGGTTTGCCATTGCCTTCCCAAGAGAGGCGATTGTCACGTTGTAAAGTTTTTTTTTAATATATTATTTTCCAAGCCGAAAAGAAACTACTTCAGATTAGTCACGAAACTCTTGGATCGCACACCATATTTGTGTGATTTCTCGTCTTGTACTTGTTAAAATTATAATAAAGATGAGTCACCAGTTAGTAAAATTTATCGCAGCAGATAAAGAAACGTTTAAAAGTTAACGTTTACTTCTGGAGACACTGTATATAATTATAGACTAGATATAAACGTCTACTTACAGGCATTTTAGATAACTTTATCCTAAATATTTCCCTCCTAGTACCATCATCCGGTAAAGGCACGTACACAATCCTGTCTAGCCTTCCAGGTCTTAAAAGTGCCTTATCTATTTTATCTGGTCTATTTGTCGCTGCCAAAATTGTAACGTCACCTAACGGAGTAACGCCATCTAGTTCTGTAAGAAGTTGTGCTAGAACTCGTTCTTGAACGCTTGCGGAAGATCCTAAAACATTAAAGCCTCTTGTCTTTGTCTTAATCAATAAACTTTCATTTTTGTAGTCCTAGCGGGTATTTTACGTATTCGTAACAAAATAACCGGTCAAGTGCAAGTTGAACTTTTAGTGTTCCGTACGTTGATTATAATAAAAAAATTTGTCACGGTGGTATAAAATGATCAGTGTGTTTCCAATCTTTACTGAAAACTGATAACCTTGAAATTTTTGTTTTTTTATATACCAGATAAATTATTACAGGTAATGCTCTCGTGATAATTTTAGTTCAATCTACACCTCGTGGAGAAAATTCCAGAATTTTTTAAAAATTTTTGATTAGTATTTTTCGAGATAAAGTAGGGGGACAGCAATTTTTCGCAATTTTTTAAAAATAATACAGAGAAAAGTGTGCGCAAGTATTACATTATATCTATATTTTCTACTCGTGTTTTCACAAGCTTTCATTTGACACCACACTCGGTGACCTAGAAAAAAAAATTTTTTTTTTCACTTCCGATTTCACCCCCCAAAACTAACCCCTTAAGTCAAAATTTAACTTTCAAAACTATACGGCTCTGATGAGGCCATCAATTCCTATATTATTACCAAATTTCAACTTTCTATGACAAATAGTTTCGGAGAAAATCAGGTGTGGCAGACAGACGGACAGACACCGAAGTCATCTTATAAGTGTTCCATACGGAACACTAAAAAGCTATTACCTGAGCTTCTTTCTCCACCTACAGCATCTATTTCATCAAAAAACACAATAGATGGCGCCACTTGTCTGGCCTTGCGAAATACTTCTCTTATAGCCTTTTCCGATTCTCCTACCCATTTGCTAAATAATTCAGGTCCTAAAAAGATACAAGCCTATTTAACTGTCTATTAAATACAAACAAGGACAAATGTGCAAAATTATCTGTTCAGAACCATCCTCTGTTTCCCTCTTCTGAGCTCAACCTCAAAGTTGCTGATGAACATAATTTCAGAAGAAGTGCATAAAGCGGCAAGAGCGCAACAATTATTCCCGTAGGAAAGGTCTACCCTAGAGACAATATTTATTTTCCGTGAAATGGTAGATAGAGTCATTGAATATTATAAAATTGAACAAAAGAAAATATTTAAGAAGACGTTGGGCCAGTGTTCGCTTAAAATTATCAAAAAATTGAATCCTGGTAACACCACTTTCATAAATGCCAAGACTAACCAAACGCGATCTCTCAAAAGGTGTGATTCTGCTGCATAATAACGCCCGCCTTCATATCGCTCAGAAAACGCGACAAACGATCGAAAAGTTGGGTTGGGAGGATAAAATAAAGCTGTACACGACTGGCTCAAATAGTAGGGTGAACAATTTTGCACTACAGAAATTCGGAAGCTCACAGAACGAAAAAGTGCCTAAATGATGGGCGACCAGAAAAGTGTAGATTTTATTGCACTAAATTTTTTTGTTTACAGAAGGCGACCAGAGGCTGAAAAAGTCCGAGTGTATCGAGGTCATGTTATTGTAGCACTGAATAAACCGTTTTTTGGTCTATTTCTTTGTGTTACGTGTGAATCAAGGAAGTCATTTTTTCTCGTGTGGTAATAATTATTGAAAGGCGCCTCAGGAGACTAAAGAGAAGCCCCCTGCACCTTCGTTAGAACATAACAAAATTTTCGGACTGGCCATATGGGCACAAGTGATGAACGTTCGCGGCCTGTGGATTAATATTAAAAAATATAAGTTAAGACAATACTGGTACAAATTGCTCACGCTCCCGGAATCGTGTGAACAAGGTTTTTTAAGCTAGCAGACCAAATAATGTCCGATTATTCGCAGCGCGAACGCGAAAAAGGGTACCGTAATTTTTTTTACATAGGCCCAGTTGTTTTCTTCTACTTTTCCTTACCGATACTTTGAAGTTTACTTCGTCTATTATTTTTTCCTATTATTCGTAGGGATCTAGGTTATGAAATAAAGTGTAAGACAGGCTGATAAAGCTATTAATATTAAAAAATATAAGTCTCTGAATATTTTTTTCAATGTTACCAGGAATGAAAGTTTACTCATCAAGGAGAATGAAGATTTCTGGCGTGGGTTATAAAGTAGACAAGGGGTTCCCAATCTTTTTTTACTGCGATTCTCTTTACAGGTTGTAATTTTTTTCCGACGCCCTTCTAAAAGAAGATACCTGTGTGTAGCTCTAGCGAACAATAAAATTACTTTATTATTCAAAGAAAACTCCAAAGAATATAGGATTTTAATTATTATTTATTAGAAAACATAAAAAACCTACAAACAATACAATTAATGAGTAGGATGAACTTGCTTTTCTGAGTATAACTTCTCAAATCAGGGCTGAAGTGTTACAATTGCTACTCTCATTTCTTTTTCTAAATTTTCTTGTGACCTACACTCCGATTTGATTACTGCAACTGTAGAAAAGCCAGTTTCACACGAGTACGACATAGCAAATGGTAAAAGAACCCTCAAAGCCGTAGTACTGATAGTAGGATATTCTTGGGGTGCATGGCTCCAAAATTGAAACAGTTTGTCTTTATTGAATCGTAGTTTTAGGCTCGCATCACAAGATAGTTCTAACAGCTGTTCTTTCTCAAATGTTCAAAGTGTAGATGGTGGTGGAATCGATTGGAATGGGTTTCTAATCCAGTTGTACTGATTCAGATTCTCTGAAAAATATTTATTAAAATGGGTGCTTAATATTAAATAGTGTTGGATAAATATCACTTGCACACTTGGTTCCAGATTTTGAATAAATTTTTCTTTCAGAAAACCTTTCAAAACAGGAAAACAGTCAGTATTTTCTTGCTCCTCTTCTATTCTTCTTTTCCACAACATCAGCTTCTTTTAAAACGCTGCAATTTTATCAGTTAGTTCAGTATATGCGTTTCATTTCCCTGAAACGATTTATTAAGGACATTTAATTTTTCAAATATGTTGCAAAGATACGCCAATTTTATTAAGAAGTCAGTATTTTTAAACTTTTCTGCGTCAGGATGCGATTCTGTCAATAAATACGTGTACAACTCATTTTTTAATTCGTAGACACGTAAGAGTACGTTACCTCTCGACAGCCAACGAGAGCTCCAGTAATAAAGTAAAGATGTTTGCTCGGCACCCAAATCTTCAAAAATCTTGCCTTCACGGGTCTTGTTTTTATGAAGTTCTCTACTTTGACAATTATATCCATCCAGTTGAATGGCAAATAAACGAGAAAGATTTTCCACAATGTGCTCATTCACGTCTTCGACTATGTCATGAATACGACGACTAATCATATTGTTAGAAAAAGGAATATTTTTTATTTCTTTAGCCGCCGATTCTCCAATCATCACTTATACCATATCAGTCGCTGCAGGTAAAATAAGATCTTCAGCAATCGTATGTGGTTTCTTACATTTGGCAATATGGTGAGCGACCTTGTAAGAGGTGAGCAGTGCTTTGGAAGGAATAGATGCTCTGGAAAACAACGATATCGACTGATGTTTCACGGCTTTCTTTGTAAATTACTGTGAGTTGTTTCTAAATGACATTTCAATTTATTAAGAAGTATACTTTCAGCTGCCAGTACCTTATGACAAACAATATATTGGGGAAGTTCCATATTTCCTTTGCTAACGTAGGTAAATCCAAAATCTAAATATTGATCATCATATTTTCTATACTTTTTTCGTTTTTCTACACTTTCTTTTCTACTCTCTCCAGCGTCTTCAACACGTTTTCTATTTATTTGAATAGAGTTATTCATTTTAAGTAGTGAATACACGCGCGGAAATTAAATACAACACACTTGAAATCAAAACACCGCGTTCATCAACGGTTATAATCGACGAATAAATAAAGCGTGGAAATAAAAGACCGAACGATGAACGAACAAAAGCGCGGGGAAATGGAGGGGAGGGCTTACTGAGTCGCTGATGAGACGCGCGCCCGTGCCGCGCACTAGCTCATTACGTCGCGTGCAGGCGACCTGTGCGTATCATCTCGCGACTCCCTAGGATAGCGCCGCGACGCCCTAAGACGCGCAGTTTGGGAACCCCTGAACTAGCCGATAGAGAGATTAAGATTATGTTATGTTAATGATGAAGTGATTATATTAAAGACGAAGATAACCTGCAAGAGCTTCTATTCAAATTCGAGAAAAACTGCAAAGAGGTTTGATTTTACAACACTGCAACAAATGAGCACAAGGAAGATGTTTATAGCCACCAGGATTTGGCAGGATTAACAATACCAATTTATTCTTCTTCTTAAAATGCCTATTCGGTTCGAATGTTGGCAATCATTCTAGCTGTTATTACTGTATCCACTGCAGCTCTGAAAAGACTGGTAGTATTTGTTGAGAATCAATTTCGCAGATTGTTTAGCCAGGAGATACGTCTACATCCTAGTCCCCTTTTTCCAAAAACCTTTTCATGGAATATTTGCTGTAGTAATCCATATCTGTGGGAATTTCGCATTATGTGTCCTAAATACTCCAATTTTTCTACTCTAACAATTTCCATAATTTCCAGTTTCTTGTTCATAGGACGTAAAACATCCTGGTTGGTAATATGGTCAGTATAAGAAATTTTCAAAATTCTGCGTTATAGCCATAATTTAAATATTTCAAGTTTCTCAGAAGTGGCTTCAGTCAGCGTCCAAGATTCCACACCATAAAGATGGACACTGAAGACATAACATCTTAGGAGTCTTATTTTTGTGCTTAATTTTATTGCTGAGCTTTTGAAAAATAATATCATTTTGAGGAACACTGCTTTAGCTTTTTCGATACTGCAACGAATTTCCTGCGAATCATCCCACTGTGCGTTTATCATGGTACCTAAATATTGTGAAGTTCTTCGTATTTGTTGATTATTAAAGATTTGCTGAGTATATATTAAACAATAGTGGAGACAAGAGACAACCCTGCCTTACTCCACGCTCAATCGATATGCTTCTGAGCGCTCCCCTTCTGCTTTAATAAATGCCATATGGTTACCAATAATCCGCAGATCCTTTTCATCTAGCCCAAGGTATTTCAGAATTCAGACCATTTTGTAATGTTAGTCTCTATTGGTCTTTTGGTAGTCGATCGGGCACAGATATACGTCACAATTGACGTCTCTAAATCGCTGAATCAAAATTTGCATAAAAAATAAAGCCTCTCTGGTTCCTATGGCATCACGAAAACCGAATACAATAGCAATTAAAACAGATAATTAATCCCGCCAAATTCTATTGTCTCTTTTGATTGGTATTGTTGATCCCTCAAAATTCTGGTTGTTATAAACATCTCACCGTGCACTTTTGTTTACTATGGTGTAAACCGGCGTTTTTCTTAATTACAAACGGTTCGTATGATCATTTCCGCTTAAAAACAACCACGTCTGTGACAATTCCCAGGGAGCCACGGAAATGCAAATTGGAAGTTTACAAAAAGTGTAGAACAGTACCGTACAATTTTACAGTACAATAGAAATATTCCAATACATCATATATTTTAACCTAGAAGCAAGCTAATAGTAAACCAGGTGCGCCTAGGTGTATAGAAACACCTGTATGCGGAGAGCTAAAATACAATTTAAATTATGCTAAGATCTGTAGAAGGTAAAGGCATTAAATTAATACTCAAGAAAATTTAAAAAAAAAAAAACAGGTCATAAATTTCAAACAATGAAGCCTGCCATAATTAGGGCATAATACGTTAGAATTTATCAGTTGCATAAGACACATTCTGGCGTAGGCAATTGAAATAAGAGCGGAAACAGCCATCTCCAAGCAACTCTTAAGAGCAACAAAAATGAGGATTTACAATCTCACTATTACTTTAGATCTTTCTATAAGCATCCTTCTTTCACAGGTTGACTCTTTACAACAAAAATGAGAACATTGAGGTCTATCGCTGGCTATAAACTATATGACAAAAGGAGAAATGTAGTATGATTTTCCGAACTGCGAATAGTCCAGAACCAGAACACTATTATAGAGAGATCACGTTAACAAAATGCTCGGTGATCAACTAGCAGAAATTGCAAAAATGGAAATATTGTATACATCTAGACCCATTGGAAGACCACTCGCATGAAAACTGGACATCTGCATCACAAGAATAAATATATTCCGAGCAGCATGTTTGAAGAAAACCATGATAATGTCTAAGAAGACGACTATGTTTCTAGATAGATGTTCAATATTTTAACTTAATTTTTTCCAATGATAACAACCTATTCTATCCACGTTTCAATGCTATATCAAATAGTGCCATTTGGGCCGTTGAACCGCCACGCCGGGATATCTTGCCAAAAGAATTTTTTTTACAATGATTCTTTACATAACAAATTAGTATTACTTACTAGACTTACACACCTTCCAATGCACTTTTGCCTTTACATATCTTAAAATCAAAACTACTAACCTTTTATACTTAGAAAATTCAAGCCGCTCTCTGTAGCCAAAGCCTTGGCAATCATAGTCTTAGAACATCCGGGGGGGCCGAACATTAACACCCCCTTAGGAGGAGTCACACCTAACCTTACAAAACTATCCGCATATTTTAGAGGCCATTCTACAGCTTGTTTCAGTATGAGTTTAAGGTTGTCTTGACCACCTATGTCGGACCATTTCACATTTGGAACCTAAAAGCTTTTTTAAATAAAGGAAATACTAAAATAAAAATGTTAAAATAGTTTTATTACAACACCATGTGACGTTAGCATCTCGACCCCACAATGTCATTACCGTCGTATTTACAATCTCAGTTGCAGCTTTCTATTAATATCCTCTATTCACAGGTTGACTTTCCACAAAACCAAAAGTCATCCGCAAACAAAGTAAACAAAACGTCCTAACAAAACCGATTTATAAAATTAACTAACTTATTAAAGTAGGTAACATATTAGATTCAAAAGTTTATCCATTATCTTCTTCATAATTAAACATTTATATAGGTTATATTAACGGTTTTTTAAACTTATTAAAAATGTCCCAACTTAAACAACAACCTCTATACGTACCTCAATCTGTACCTCTCTCATAGCACTAGGTCTAACTTTCCTCAAAGCAATTTTAAAATCTTGAAACTCAAGTTTATCTCCTGCTCTTCTTGCACACACCAAGCTAGCCTGAGAACAAAGAGAGACAAGATCTGCCCCCACAAAACCATGCGTCGTTAAAGCTATTTCATGATAATCCGAGTCTGACAGATCTTGTGGGATTTTTAACAGTAGCTTTTGTAAAATAGCTTGTCGTGATTTGGGATTTGGTGTAGGTATTTCGATTTCTCTGTCTAATCTGCCACATCTAAAATCAGAAATAAGGCCAAACATACAGTCCAGTACAATTCATTTATTATTTATTTTACATTTTTCTATTACTTGTCAAGAAGTATAGCAATTTCACTGCATAAAATATGTTACCTTCTAAAGGCTGGGTCGATATTGTCTAGCTTATTAGTGGTAGCAATTATAAAAACTTTTGAATTCCTGTTTTGGGTCAATTCATCTATACAAGTCAGCATAGTTGATACTATCCTTTTTTCTGAATCCGTAATTCTACCTTAAAGAACAAAATTTTGTCCTTAGTCTAAATGACATCCTAAACAGGAATCAATAATAGTACAATATAAAGAGAAAAGACCATAAATCCAATTCAACAGGTGCTTTATATGAAAACAAAAGTCAAGTCCAGAGTACTGATTTGTCACAAAAAAAACAGTATCTCCAAATAATTAATGATGTAGCAATACTGTTCTGGAACTATGAAAACCGGTAGAATGGCATTTAAAAGCATTTACCTTCATATAATTATTATTGCACCAAGTTACAAGGTGATTCAATCAAACTAAAATTTATAGCAATTATCCAAAGAGGGCATTCCATGTACAATTTTAAATTGTCAGCAAAAAGAAGAAACATTCATCTCTATTTTATTACAACTTTTTATACATACCATTTCTAGTTGGGCACAAAATATCAACCTCATCTACAATAACAACACTAGGTGAATTATCAATGGCATTATGAAACATTTCTTTTATTGCATCCTCCGGACTTCCAGAATGTTTACTATATAAATCAGCTGCGTATATTTCCACTATGTTAGCTTTAGATTCTGCTGCTAACATTTTTGACACAGCTGTTTTCCCTGTACCAGAGTTTCCATACAACAGGACAGACTTGTTTTGAATACATGTGTTAAATTTTGATTTTTTTTTAGAGTGGTATTAAGCATTTCTCTAATTTCTTCAATTTCTGATTCCAAACCAGCTATGACATAGGATGTTTGACTGGATGATGTATCTTGATTATATTGTTCCTTATCTCTGATAATCAAAAGAAAATATACATGGTGGTGTATGTATATATATATATATATATATATATATATATATATATATATATATATATATATATATATATATATATATATATATATATATATATATATATATATATATATATATATATATATATATATATATATATATATATATATATATATATATATATATATATATATATATATATATATATATATATATATATATATATATATATATATATATATATATATATTTCGGTCAATATTTTATCTATATATATATATATATATATATATATATATATATATATATAAATAAATAGACCAAAAGTCGACCTCTAATTTCAAAGACTATAGAAAGTTTTTCACTATATATAGAGAAAAAATCCGTATATATTGCTATGTATGTATTTTAAAAAATTGCACTATAAAGAGTTTTTCACTATATAGAGTTTCACTATAAACAGTGTCGACTATGTATATATATATATATATATATATATATATATATATATATATATATATATATATATATATATATATATATATATATATATATATATATATATATATATATATATATATATATATATATATATATATATATATATATATATATATATATATATATATATATATATATATATATATATATATATATATATATATATATATATATATATATATATATATATATATATATATATATATATATATATATATATATATATATATATATATATATATATATATATATATATATATATGTATATATATATATATATATATATATATATATATATATATATATATAAATATATATTAGGATGGAGTGAAAAAATCACTCAAGGACCTCAGGAATATGAGGCTAAAAGAATTTTGAAATTGGTTAAGTTGAACACTACGAGTCCTTTTTTTCCACTCCACCTTAATATGTATATATCCCTAATGAAATTACATTGAGATGCTGCAACTTGTTGGTGAGTATACTCCATATATACTCCAGTCTAAAAGAATTAAATCTGGTTTTTTAGGAGGTCAGAATTTCTTGCACAAAAAAAATATATATATATATATATATATATATATATATATATATATATATATGTATATATATACATGTGTATATATATATATATATATATATATATATATATATATATATATATATATATATATATATATATATATATATATATATATATATATGTATATATATACATGTGTATATATATATATATATGTATATATATGTATATATATATATATATATATATATATATATATATATATATATATATATATATATATATATATATATATATATATATATATATATATATATATATATATATATATATATATATATATATATATATATATATATATATATATATATATATATATATATATATATATATATATATATATATATATATATATATATATATATATATATATATATATATATATATATATATATATATATATATATATATATATATATATATATATATATATATATATATATATATATATACATATATATATATATATATGCAAAAATTCTATATATATATATATATATAAATCCTTTGGACTATATGTATAGTATACCATACATAGTATATATCTATATATGTAAGTTATATACGATATGGATATATATATATATATATATATATATATATATATATATATATATATATATATATATATATATATATATATAGTACCAATATGTATGTCTCACGCTGAATTTACACAACGTTTCGCCAAAATCTCATTTCGCATTCTCAAGTGCTCCTGTCACTGCTGCTACTCGATACTGTGATCTTGCTGGTGCTGCCACTCAAAGCTAACTCATCGTGCAAATTCATCATTAGACGAACGGATTGAAACACAGAATTTTAATGTATTACATTTCACCATCTGTGAAAACCTCTATTGTAAGATAGATACATAAATACATACATACATATTTATTTATATATATATACATATATATATATATATATATATATATATATATATATATATATATATATATATATATATATATGTATATGTATATATATATATATATATATATATATATATATATATATATATATATATATATATATATATATATATATATATACAGGGTTACAGGGAAAGTCGTCCTAGATAATTAAGGACGTTATAGTTTAGGTCGTTTCTGACCGATTTGACTCTATGACATGATGTCCTAAACTTAACCGTTTTCGAGATATTGAAGTTTAAAGATTTTCTAAAAAAAACATGTTTTTTTTGCTTTTATATCGATTTTTTTTTATTAGAGGTTCTCGAGTGCGATTTTTTGGTTATTTTTAGTTAGTCTGTATGTCAAGTATCAAAAATCATCAAAAGAATTTGAACTAGTTACTAACAGTTTCAAATGGCGGCTTGTTAATGTTTCTAAATTACGAATTTTTACCAAGTGTTTCCTACTTTAAATCAATAAAGAGAAAAAAAGATGTATGGAAGTTATTCTGCAAATTATTTTAAAAACTTTTACGTCTTTTTAGCTATCAAAAAAGGTATAATACTAGGAGTTTAATAGGAAAACTGTACACAGAATGACACCTAAAGCGGGCTCGGGTAGCAAAAGGTAAATTTTAAGTTCTAGGTGAAAACACGAAAAAATACACAAATAAAACAAAAAAGCTTGCAATTTAATATTTTTTATTAATTATAATTCATGTTCTATATGGTCGCCCCTATTTCTAACACAAATTCTCATTCTTTTTCTGAAATTACTTTTCACAACGCTGGTTGTGAGGTGCCGCCTCATTTCGTCAGCCGCATCAATTATTTTTTGTCTTAGGACATCCACGTTTTCGATAGGAGTCATCTGGTCGTATACGAGACTTTTCATGTGACCCCACACATAAAAATCCATCGGTGTTAGGTCTGGGCTTCTCGCCGGCCAAGGTATGGGTCCGCCTCTTCCAATCCATTTGTTGGGATAATTGTCATTGAGCCATGCACGAACACTTCCTCTGTAGTGAGCTGGGCAGCCATCGTGTTGAAAGTACATGTTTTGTCTCAAACCAATAGGTAGGTCTTCCATCAAATTAGGTAAATCGTTCCGGAAAAAATTGTCATATTCCTCGCCATTCAAATTATCTGGCAGGAAGAACGGCCCAACCAAATAATTTGAAATTATACCCATCGACACATTTAAGCTGAATCTTGTTTGTGATCCTTTCGTTCTTTTTTTGTTTGGGTTGTCTTCCTCTTTAGAAGCCCAATAGTG
>CM032449.1:173404405-173774405 GCA_019049505.1 Pachyrhynchus sulphureomaculatus | reverse complement strand
TTGATAATGAACACAGCTGCATGGCACTTTGGCTAATAAACACCAGACCATCTTTATCTCTACTACTTAAGTTTTTTACTTCCTCCGTAGGTTTTAAATCTAATGTTCCACAAAGAACCCCGTCGAAAACAAACGTGTAATGGATATTTTTTAGATCGGGAGGGCAAAATTCGTCATGATTTTCCATATCTTTGTTTAGAATATACGTGTCACATTTCTCGCACTGAAACCAGGGTGAGGCCTTTTTTGATTTTTGTTGAGACATGGTTGATCTACAAAATTAAAATTGTTATTCGAAATGAAAAATTAGGTTAAAAAATTCTAACCTATGTTTTAAATGAATGTAAGGCTTTGTTATATAGTAACAAACGCTACAGAATTATTAAAGAAGATTTGGAAAATTTTTACCTTAGAAAATTTATATAATCGTTATTTTTTTTGGGCACACCACACGTGCTGCCGGGAAATCCCTAAAGAGCTACAGGAGCGACGTGTGTGAGGAAAAAGAAATTTACATTGGTATTGAATCGCTGTAAATTGTAGTCGGTGGAAAACACGGTCCTGGGAAAATCATTCCAACGGGAGGAAATTCTCCATATAAAAGACTGCTTGAAAAGGGTTGTAAGTGGGGTGACAAGCTAAGCTTTATACGGATGTGAAGTATTAGCGCGACGTGTATTTCTCGCATGTACCGCTTTGGGAGAAATTAAGCGGGATACATCTATTGAACACTTCTCATGAAAATACTTGTAGAATAGACTCAAGTTCTTCGATGTTCCAAGGAATCAACATTGCTGGTCAATTCTGAGTCTCCAATCGGGCAAACAGCTCTCTTCTGAATAGAATCTAACAAATGCAGTTTAGGTTTGGGAGCAGAGCTTCAAATATGATAGCACTATTCCATCGTTGGTCGAACTTGAGCTTTGTATAGAATTAAAAATTGTAGAGTGTAAAGCTTTCTAGTTCGCAATAATATTCAAAGCTATTGAGAAGTTCCCTTAACTATGCTTGTAACATGTTCATGCCAAGACATTTGCTCCCAAATTAACGCCCAACAAATTGAGTGACAATGCTCTAGGAATGGAATGCTCCGACATAATTATGTCGAATTCAGTAGCGTTAACTTTTTTAGAAAGAAGAAGAAAGATTGCATTCCTGATCCTTTCCAGCAGATCGTTGATGTAAATAAGAAAGAGAGTAGAAAACAGTATGGAGCCTTGGGGCACACCGGCGTTGAAAATGAAGGTATAAAAAAGAAATCCGTGAAGTGTCACTCGTAAAGAACGCTCCCTGAGAAAATACAAGAGCCATTAACAGAATTTTTCGGACATATTATTAGAGCGTAGCTTAACCAACATTCCATTGGGCCGAACACGACCGGATGCCTCGGATATATCAAGTGCAACCGCTCGAGATTTTCCAAAGTGTTCAACTGCGTTGTTCCAAACATATGTTACATAAGTTAGAAGATATCCTGCTGATCTTTGCTTACGAAAACCATATTGATCTTCTTTAATAAATTCAATTCAAGATATTTTAGAAAAAGTTGATTGGTAGCCTTTTCCATGAATTTCGATATTATCGAAAGCAGTGCGACTGGTCAGTATTTGTTTAGCAAGATCTTGCCATTTTGGGTATCGGCTGAACTGTAGCTCATTTCCAGAAGGAAGAAATATTCCTTTTCTATAAGTCTACAGAAAACTGGCGTTTGTTCTCTCTTATATAACTATCGCTATTCTTTTGCGAAATGAAGAAGAATGGGAGACTATGCAATTGACATTAATGCGTGTGTATTACTAGTTGCCTAAAAGTAGGAACATAATTAAAATATAAGATATGAAAAGAAAAAAATGGAAATTAATGGAAAATGCCTATAATTTGTTATGTATCTTGTTGTGCGTATTAAATATCTCGATTCTTCCCGTTATGAATAAGTAATCAATCAACACCTGATTATTTTAATATTTACAATTCAAATTCTCAGGCACGTCTGGCAATAAATAATACCGAAACGCCCATAAAGGCCTTATATAACTTGAATGTGTAATTATTGAATAACTTCTACGAAAAAGCTATAATAAATGATTATTTCCACGTCCTTGCCTTAGCGGATAATGTCCTTTAGCATCGTGAAAGAATTTATTTTCTTCTTTTCGTTTATGACCCCATGTCCGTTATTATTGATAATGAATATTGTTATATTAATTTGTATTCTTAATTTGTTGTTTAATAACGCCTTGGTTGCTGTGTGCAATATTTAATTTCCTACTTATTAATTATTAAAATATAACATTTAAAGGTACAACGATACGTTACACTGTTTTGGTGTGTGATTTGAAATGCTTAGTGTTATTTTTAAAAGTACATCTCTTTGCAGGACCGGTCTAATAAATCTTGTGAGCTGGACGAGAGATCTTGTTTGCAATATGCAACATACGGTCTGTCAAGTAAGAACATGTCCGCCATAATTCATTTTTGGTAGATGCGATTCTAGCGATTCAAAAAAAAATCAGTTTAGGAAACCTTTATCTACGACGTAATTTAGTAAAAGTATCAATCGATTCCGAACCTTCGTCGAAATCACGTAAAATTCAAGATGAATCACTTGTTTGCCCGTCGGTTCGAGACAGTCTTTCTTTGTTCCGATCCAAAGGGACCTAAAATGACACATTCCGTGGCCGCTAAATATATTAAAAAGTTGGTATCGTTTGTGAAAAAGTGGGTAAATCATTTTAACGAGACGAAAAATGTCGAGGACTTGCTAAAACGTGGCTCGCAGTCACTCCGGGAGTCGAAAAACGAATCGTGTATTTGTTTTCACGGGACCCGAAATTGACGCTGCTTCCAAGGAGCGGCAAAATTAAGAAAGACAGATTGGAATATGTCCCATGAGACCATTCGATAACATCTTCGTGCTCATGATGTCAAATTTCGAAGCACGTTGAAGAAACCTCTGCTGGGCGAAAATCATGTCAAATAGCGGCTCGCTTAGACCCACGATAAGGTATTAGAGTGGTCCTCACAATCGCCAGACGCCAACCCCCTTCTAAGAAGAAGGAGGAAAGATCAAAGGTAAGGATCTGAGGACGTTGACTCAGTTGTCTCACGAGATTCGAAATATTTGCAGAGTGTGCAGAAAATCTCGTCGACAGCATGCCTTGAAGAAGCAAGACAGTTATTAATGAAGGAGGTGATTGGACAACTTACTACAGTAATTGTGCCGTTGTTAGCACAGCAAATAATACATTGATGACAAAAAATGTGCTCGAAACACATTTTTGCAAGAATACGAGAGGTCGCGTGCTTACTTGGCAGACTTTATGTCTATAACGTAAACAAAAGAGCGCAAAGAAGTTGTTTACCAGGTGTACAAGTATGAAATGCGGATTTTTTTTCTAAAAAAACATGTGAAATTCGGAAGATTGATAAGAAGTGCTTTATTCAAAGTATGCTCCATCGCTTGTTATACATTTCTCCCATCTTTCGGGCAATCTGTGAAGACCACGCCAGTAAAAATCTTCCCCTTTTGCTGCAAACCATTCATCGAGCCATTTTTTCACATCTTCGTACGAACCAAAGCGCTGCTCAGCAAGTGCGTGACTCATCGATGCAAACAAGTGGTAATCGGAAGGAGCCAAGTCTGGTGAGTAAGCCGCATGGGGTAGAACTTCCCAGCTGAGTGCTTCCAACGTGTCGCGAACTGGTTTTGCCGTATGTGATGGAGCATTGTCATGAAGAAAAATGACTTTGTGTTGCCCCTTTCGGTATTCTGGCCTTTTTTCAAGCAGCGAACGGTTCAAATCGGTCAATTGTTGTTGGTAATGTTTAGTATTAACCGTTTCCCCAGGTTTTAACAGTTCATAATAGACCACGCCCCTCTGGTCCTACTAAACACAGAGCATCGTCTTTCTGCCAAAGCGATTCGGTCTTGCGGTCGATGTGGATGGTGCGCCTGGGTCTACCCATGATTTTTTGCGCTTGGGATTCTCAAAATAAATCCAGTTTCATCCCCTGTAACTATACGATGCAAAAACGACTTCCTTTTTTACCGAGCGAGGAAAATGTCACACGTGTTTTTGCGCTTTTCCCTTTGCCTATCGTTCAACTCATGTGGTACTCATCTACCGGTCTTCTGAATCTTTTCCATCTCTCGTAATCGATTGGAAACAGCTTGTTGACTAACGCCCAATTGCTCGGCGAGTTGTTTTTGGGTTTGCGAATCATCTTCGTCCAATAATGCTTGCAATTCCACATCTTCGTATTTTTTTGGCGGTTTTCCACGTTCCTTGTCTGCAACATCGAAGTCACCACTTTTAAAACGCCGAAACCACCGTTCACACATATCTTGCGATGGAACATGTTCACCACAAGCTTCTCGAAAAAATCGGTATGATTCAACAGTAGTTTTCTTCAAATGAAAACAAATAATTAATGCAGTCCGCGAATGCTCTTTGTTCGGTATAAATTTCGACATATTGAACACAACAACACAACACTACGCTCACACTTTTCCAATTTATCACTCGTGCCCGTCTGACACTTGTTGATGACACAACAAAATGGCGCAGTGTCAAATCCTTATAGCACAAACTGCATTGGTGCACCATCTGTTGTCTGAAATCCGCATTTCATACTTGTACACCTGGTATATTGGCGGGATTCCATGAAAATGATGCAATCAACCAGTTTTGAGTGCACATTAGAGTACCGATATCGTTTTAATGTAAATATGTAGAGACTAATAGGCACAATTGGCCAATAAATATAAGATTAATCGACAAAGCACGGTTACTCATTGCCAAGACTAAAGGATAATAATAATAATCGTTTTTAAATCTTTAAATCTAGTTTTTTTTTGTTTTTGACTACCTACTCTACTGTTTCCTTGTCTTTCTCAAGGAAATTCGTCTCCCTTAGTTCAGGTTTTCGAATATTGCATATAGATCACGTATTTTTATTTGATTTTGATTTAGGGTGACGTTGACCTATATTATATTGTGGTTTGTTGTGGCAAAATCCGCGGTCTTACGCTGATTCTTCTTGTAAATCAAGACGGAAATGCCTCTCTTTGCTTTTTAGTGTTTTGCCACATCAATAAATATGCATATGTAGTAATTTAAAATTTCTGTGTCATTTCCTTTTATTTCAGTTAAAACTACAATATCTACAAGCAGCGTTAACAAAAAATAATTACATTTAAAAAATTGTGGTATTTTTGGTGCGGCGGGCCTTTTACAGTGTGAATGAGTATCTCACTGTGGATCCTTAATATTAACTCGGTTTCTGTGATGCCTTGTCTCGGATGTGTCAATAGTAAGTTTACATTATTATATTGGATCTTTTTGATGTTCTGGAGTATTCTCCATAAGCTGCAGATTGAATGAAAATTATCACGAGTGCATTACCTTTGATAATTTATCTGGTACATATAAAAAACCAATTTTTTCAAGGTCATCGAGTAAGGTATCAAATGAAAGCTAAAAACTGCCAAAAATCGCGGCCCCCCATCCCTATCTATAAAAGTACTAATCAAAAAATTTCGAAAAAAATTCTGGAATATTGTCGATTAGGTTTAGATTGGATGAAAATTAGTACGAGTGCATTAATTTATCTGGTATATAGAAACAAAGATCGGAAACAAACTTTGTTGAAAACTCTCGTAACAAAAATTTTTTATATGTCAAGTGTGATATTTATGTTTATCATATTAAGTTAAGACTGTGATATTTATATATTGCATTGTTTATTTATTAATTGTTTTTATTATTTTTTTTTCTGTACGAGGCCTTTTTTTTATGGGTCTAGCACACGTGTTGCAGGGAAGTCCCTAAAGCGCTATAGGAGCGACACGTGTGCGGAAAAAAGCGATTCAGGTTGTTCTTGAATTGCTGTAAATGCACGCGGTGGGAAACACAGTACTGGGCAAATTATTCCAAAGGGATGATGTTTTCCATATAAAAGACTGCTTAAAAAGCGTTGTACGACGAGTAACAAGCTGAACCTCATACGGATGTGAAGTATTAACGCGACGCCGACGTATATTTCTGACATGCACCTCTCTGGGAGGAATTAAGCGGGCTACATCCTTCGAACACTTTCCATGAAAATACTTGTAGAATAGGCTACAGTCGCCAACCGTTCTTCGATGTTCCAGCGAATCAAGGCCGCCGGTCAGTTCCGGGTCTCCAATCAGACGAACAGCTGTTCTCTGAAGAGAATCCAACAAATGCAATGTGACGATGTTAGAGGAATGGAGTGCCCCGCCATAACTATGTCGGGTTCAGCAACGTTAACTTTTTTAGAAAAAACTACCGCCTGGGTTTTTGTAATGTTAAATTCCACTTGGTTAGTGCCACCCCAAGATAGAATTTCTTCCAGGTCTTTGTTAAGTTGAACGACTTCTCACTGTCTGCCGATATTCGTCTGAGTAGCCGATGTCCGAGCGTTAAAGGTGAATGAAGAGATAAGCGGACTGTTATCTGCAAAGCTGTAGATTGGGTTTCCGATCTTTTCCAGCAGATCGTTAAATAAATGAGAAAGAGAGTAGGAGATAGTATGGAGCCTTGGGGCACACCAGCGTTGATAGTGAAGGTGTTAGAAAGAAATCCGTCGACTACCACTCGTAAAGAACGCTCTCTGAGGAAACATAGAAATCCGTCGACTGCCACTCGTAAAGAACGCTCTCTGAGGAAACATGAGAGCCACAAACAGAACTTTTCAAACATACCATAGGAGCGTAACTGAGTCAACAGTCCATCGTGCCAAACACGGTCGAATGCCTTGGATATGTCAAGAGCAATTGCGTTGTTCCAAACATGTGTTACATAAGTCAGAAGATCTCCTGTTGATCTATGTTTACGAAAGCCATATTGGTGATCGCTAATAATGTTGAATCATTCAAGATATTTTAGAAGATGCTGATTGATAGCCTTTTCCATGACTTTCGATATTATTGAAAGCAGTGCGACTGGTCGGTAGTTATTTGGCAAGGTCTTCTTGCCTTTTTTAGGTATCGGCTGAACTGTGGCACATTTCCAGCAAGAAGGAAATATTCCCTTTCTGTAGGATAGGTTAGTTCCCTCGCACAGTTTTTGAGAATTATGGCAGGTATTCCGTCAGCGCTAGAAGCTTTTTTGGTGGCTATCTTCATTTACCTGTTTGATAAAATGCCTGTTTGATAAATTAGTGACTTTCATAAGAGATGGCTCTCAAATCGCTGCCTTCTTTTATTGTTGTTAATTACAACCTCATTTAAGGTTACACACCAACTTTCAAGTACAAGTATAGAGAAATTTTTACAGCATTTTAAAGTTGTTAAAATAGAAAAAAGTGATCTTCGTGTTCTAATAAAACATTCTTTTTTGCGTAGAAAAACCATTAAGGAAGAAAGGTTAAAAAAGCATTATGGAAACTCTGCTCCGTCACACGGAGTAGTGCACAAGTTGTTTACTGAATTTCGTTGCGGTAGTACAAGCACAAGTGATGTTGATCGCCCGGGACGTCCAAATGAGGCTACAAACGAAGTAATGGTCAATAAAATCCATAATATCGTATTAAATGACCGTCGATTAAAGATAAGCGAGATAGCTAACATGGTAAATGTCTCCAACGGACGTGTTTTTAATATCCTGGGTGAATATTTGGGCATGAAGAAGCAGCCAGCAAAGTGGGTGTCGCGGTTTCTAACGGTCGATCAAAAACGGAATCGCAAACCATTTCGAAGCACTGTTTGGACACGTTCAAGCGCAATCCAAGTGAACTTTTGTGGAGATATGTTACCGCAGATGAAACGTGGATCCATTATTACACTCCAGAAACGAAAGAACAATCGAAACAACGGATTACTCTTGGTGAAAATGCTCCGAAAAAACGGTTCGGTCGGCTGGAAAGGTCATGGCACACACAGCTTTCTCAGATTCATGGGGTATAATCTTCATCGACTACATGGAAAAAGGAAAAACTATCATAGGACAATATGATACTTCATTATTGGATCGATTTCACGTTGCGTTGATGAAAAACCGATTCCATTTAGCAAAGAAAAAAATTTTTTGTAATCATGATAACGCACTAGCACAAGGCTGTAATTGATATGCCCAAAATTGTGGAACCGAAGTACGAACTGCTTCCTTATCCACTTATTCTCCAGATTTTACCCCTCTGAAAAATTGGCTAGGTGGAAAAAGGTTCGTATCAAACTAGGAGATCAATGATGAAACAAATGTGCATTTTGATAACTTTGAAAAATTATATTTTTTGAAAGGTTTAAAAAAGTTAGAAACTCGTCGGACAAAATGTATAGGATAATAGGAGATTATTTTGAAAAATAAATAAAATTTTTGTGCAATTTTTTTTTTCTTTTCAAAGTCACTGACTTATCAAACTGCCCTCGTATTTATACATCTGGTGACTGTAAACACTTTATGTAAATATGAATGAACATATTGAATATTGAGGAATTCCATAACTAATATCTCCCAACTCCTTTATTCGCCTGATTTGTCACAGTGTGACTTCGAGCTGTTCACCCATATGAAGATGAAGTTAAAGTGTCGCCGAGAATTGCAACAACAAAAAGTCTCCTCTGATCTCAAGGAGTAGAGAGGCAATTTACGAGTGGCATTCGAATACACAAATAGCAAAAAATTCAAATTTTATAAGCCAAAAACTCAGTCGGTAAAGAACGACTGCAAAATTAGCCCGTTTTTGCAACTTCCATACCTTTGAGACAAAAAAAGCAAACTTATAGTAAATCCCAAGATATAACATCCTGCCTTTTTGCTTTTTCAATGGGGCAATAGACGACCCTATTAAGGTTTTGTGTATAGTTGCCAAGTATTACGATAAACGTATTTTTATTTTACCTGCTTTATGTACCGCCCTCACTTGCACCTGTAATTATATTGGATGTATTTTTATCTATATATTTACTACGTGGCAACCCGGTTTGGAGTTAAATATTTGATAATATAGGCCTAATGACCACAGGTCCCCACTAAGATTCGAAAGATACTTTTTATTATTTTTATTTTGAGTTTTACTTACAACGTAACGGTTCTATTTTAATTATGGCATCCGTGGAAAAATTACAATAGTGGCTATCACAAGAGAAAACATTTATCACTTGACGCTAAACAAATAGTGAAAATGTTTACGACAGTTTGGTAAAAAGAAATTTGAATAAACAAAGTGCTTTGCAAGAAACCAGTGAACTAACAAAAACCCGAATTTCTCCGATTAAGAGTATTGTAGGAAAACCATCACTCAGGAACAGGAAAAAAAAAGGAAAGATTTTCAAATGCATCATGTAGACGATTATGAAAAAGACGTCATCAGGAGAAAAATATATTCTATGTATGAAGAGCAGTTGGTGCCGACACTAGATAAAATAAAATTAAGACTGGTGCAGGACGGGACCAATATACATTGTGGCCGATCAACCCTTCACAGAATTCTCTTAAGAATGGGATTCATCAACAAAAGGCAAATAGTGATAGAGTCACAAAGATTACGAATCTTGCCACATACTTATTTACAAGAAACTAGAAAGTATCGATCAGAAAATTGGCCAATAATTTACCTTGACGAAACATGGTTCGATACCCATGACACTGTGCAAAAAGAGTGGGTTGACAGCAGTACAAAATGCCAGACTAACGCACCTTCAAATAAAGGTAAACGAATAACCATTTTGCATGCTGGATCTGAAAAGGGCTGGGTTTCAAATTGTCTACTATTATCTGCAAAAAACATAAAATATTCTAGTTTGGACTATCAAGAAGACACGACCGCAGAACTTTTTGAAAATTGGTTTCAAAATTCCTTTTTGCCAAATGTTCCCGAACAGAGTGTTATAGTTATGGACAATGCAAGTTACCATATTCGCCTACTAAATAAGGTTCCTAATGCAGCCAACACCAAATCGGAAATACAGGAATATATGTTAGAAAATGCCATTTATTTTGACTTTAGTTAGTGATCTTTTGGAAGTTTTGAAAGACTATAAATTGAAAAAGAAATATGTTTGTGTTAGTATGGATGAGAAAATGGGATACACTGTTTTGCGGCTTCCTCCGTATTATTGTGTTTAATCCAGTTGAACATATTTGGCATCAATTTAAATCAAAAATAAAGGCACAAAATGTTTCTCTCTGTGGTTGAATTAGTAAAAAGAATTCCATTCAGCACGTTGTTAAAATTGAAAATTTATATATTTATGTAAATAATATAAAACCACTGATAAGTACCTCAGCTGATGACAGTGATAGTGAAACCGAATTAGGCTTAAATTAAAATATATTTTTATTTATACAATATGTCCCCTCTTGTAAACCCTATTCATTCAAACTCTATATTTGTACTTCTTATTCATTTGTTTTTACATGCATCTATAAATAAATATCTCCAAAAACACTTACGATTTTATTTATTTGCATTAATGAATAAAATTTTTAAATCCATCTCTGCAACCTATCATGAACAAAAGGTCAGAATTTTTATATTGCTGACTTAAAACGGCAAAAATCAGGATCTTATATTTTGGGACACGCTATTATGTAAAAGGTCTTAAATTAATGCTAATTAAAAATCTAGAAGGACGTATTTTTTTCATTTTTTTATTTAGAGGTAACTACCCCCTATTTTGAGGGTTAAAAGGATAAAAATTAACAGGAAATAAACAAAATATTTTTATGATGTATAATTCATCAAAATAGGACACATTAATTTTTTACATATTCTCTACCCAATACCGAATAGCCAGTCAAAAACCACCCTCTAAAAGAGGAGCGCAATTAATAGGGTATCCTGCCAAACTCACAAATATGTCTCCCAAATTAGGAAAAAGAAATAATCAAAATCATCAAAATACTGTTCTTATTGCAACCCTCTTTTAGAGGGTGGTTTTTAAAATATTATACGGTATTGAGTTGAAAATATTTTTTGTATCTATTTTTGACCTATTTTCATGAATTACACATCATAAATATTTTTTTTATTTTTTCTGTTAAAAATCATTTATTTTCATACTTTTAACCCCCAAAATAGGAGGTAGTTACCCCTAAATAAAAATGATAAAAATATGTCCTTCTGGATTTTTAATTAGCTTTAATTTAAGACCTTTTAAGTTAAGTTTACTTTTTTGGTCTCCAAATTATGAAGGTTGCAAAAACGGGCTAAAATTCACACTCTTTCTGATATACTTTGGACCGTAATGATTTTTATTTTTCTCTTAAAAATTAAGTTAAAATGTTTCGTAGCAGTGTATTTCATTTATAAACACAAATCTAGCTTCGGTGTGGGTCGGTATAATCCATCCAATACCACCCCATTATCATAAACGTTCCTCTAGCACCTTGAAACCCTTAATTTTTCATAACCCATCATCAACCAATAAACCTAATCATAACCGAGTATTGAAAAGACGTGCGTCAAGAACAGCTGAAAATTTTTTTACGGAAAAACAAAACACGATCATTAACCACGCCCATATTGTCCAGGTGTAAAATGCGGGCATAGACCACGAGGTTAAATAGATATTACCTTTTTAAAACCATGATACCATCTTTTTGATTTTAGTTTTGTGCAAGTTGGTAAAGGGCTAAAAGCTTATAAATAAAAGGAAAGAAGTGTTTCATGTGTGTAATAAACAAAATAATATTAAAAAAATAATAATAATAATAAGCGAGACTTCTCAACACACTTCCGCGTATTACCTGTTTACAAAACACACTCGAAATGTCTCGATAAGTTTAAAGAACTACGTTCAAACATACAAACATCAAAATGTCTCATTACAACCCTTTGGATGAAGATTTCTTTACAGACACAAACTCAATTTGCCAAGATTTTTGGACAAGCGAGGAAGCTCTAACCTATCAGTGCTCCACTATGTATAAAGGAGATAAAAAACCGCTAAGGGAGAAAAACAATGGTAGGAAAAATAGTGCGTGTAGACACGTACCCCATAAAGAAAAACCGCCGCAGGTTGTTGCCAGAAGAAATGCTAGAGAGAGGAGAAGGGTACAAGCTGTTAATAATGCTTTTGTAAGATTGAGAAATGCCATACCTATTCAGAATACGAGGTAATTATAAAAAAAAACTACGCTTTTTGTAAAGGTGATTTATAAATTATGACATGGAGATCTTCATTTCTTCAATTTTAGTTACAGTGTAATCTAAATCGGATGGTAGGAGCTGTCAGTGTAAAAAAAACGCTTCAGCTATCACATTCAATATCTTCTTCATAAATAAGACTTGTCTTGTCTTTTGTTTCTTGGTAATCAATGTGTGACGTTATTGTAGATCAAACCATACTTGGTTAGGTAGTGTTTTTGTAAGAGTAACTGAAAATCAAATCATGCATGCACTTTATATACAATTCTAATACGTGAATTGATTTTCCTGACTGGCACGGTAAAATTTAAATTAAATAATTTTTTTAGATTTAATAAAGCTTCCGAGGAATTTCCTAGTTTATTTTATAGGACTGCCCGTAAAGAAAGCTTTTTGAATGAGACACATTAAAATCCTCGCGAAAACCTCCTTTTAACTTCAATTTAATTTTTAAGAATAATGAAAAGTCTCCCGGTGCTAAATCAGGTAAATATGCAAATCGTTTAACATGCAAATTTGATTTTGAACCAAAAATAATCAGCCAAGTGCAAGTTGGACTTGCGAAATTAGTGTTCCGTACGTTGATTGCTTTTAAAATAAAAATTTTTGTTACGAAGGTAAGACTGATCAGTGACTTTACAAAACACACACCAAATGAGTTTTCAACAACGTTTTTTTTTTTCCGATCTTTACCGAATACTGATGACCTTGAAATTTTTGTTTTTTATATACCAGACTAGCCGGGTCCGCGGCTCCGCTCGCGTGGACTTGATTCACTACTATCGTCACTGCTTATTCCTTAATTTACCCAACGTAATAAAATATCTCCCATTATTTTCCCTTATCTCTCAATATTTCTCCTTATCTCCCATTATCTCTACATAATTTCGATTATCTAGGCTTAACTCTGCCCATCTCCCATTATTTCTCCTTATCTCCCATTATTTCTCCTTATCTCCCATTATTTCTCCTTATCTCCCATTATCTCACCTTATCCCCCATTATCTAGGCTTATCTTGACTTATCTCTCATTATTTCTCCTTATCTCCCATTATTTCTCCTTATCTCTCATTATCTCACCATAACTCCCAGTATCTAGACTTATCTTTGCTTATCTCCCCTTATTTCTTCTTATCTCCCATTATTTATATTTATCTCCCATTATCTCATCTTATCTCCCATTATCGAGCCTTATCTCGACTTATCTCCCATTATTTCTCCTTATCTCCCATTATCTAGGCTTATATCGAATTATATAGAACATATGTTTAAATTTATAAAAACCCGTAAATCGAATAAGTGGTTCTCAAGTGATAAGCGCACTAACGGACAGACAGACTGACAGACAGAAAGACGTTGCATTTTATATATATTCTAGATAGAAGATTATAGATAACCTGGCCAGAGAACAAATGTATGAATTAAAAAAAACGGATAAGGGATTCTCGAGTGATAAGCGCACTGACGGACAGACAGAGCGACGTTGCATTCTATATATATATTCTTTGCTACATGATATTGTTCCATATTTAATACTTTAGGCAGTGTATTGCAAGAGAACGCGCTAATGGCAACCTTTCTCCGACTTGATTCACTATTATCGTCACTGCTTATTCCTTATGTCACCTAACGTAATAAAATATATCCTATAACCTGGCCAGAAAACATATGTATGTTTAACAAAAAAGCACGTAAATCGGATAAGTGGTTCTCCAGTGATAAGCGCACTAAGGGACAGACAGACAGACAGAGAGGCGTTGCATTTTATATATATTATAGATATTCTTTACTACATGATATTGTTCCATATTTAATAGTTTAGCATGTTTAAAAAAAAAGCACGTAAATCGGTGGTTCTCCAGTGATAAGCGCACAAACGGACAAACAGACAGACATACGTTACATTTTATTTATATTATAGATGTAATAAAATATATATCTATAACCTGGTCAGAGAACATATGTATGAATTTAAAAAAAAGACGCATTAATCGGATAAGTGGTTTTCGCGTGATAAACGCGCTAATGGACAGACAGACAGAGAGACATTGCATTTTATATATATATATTATAGATTATAGATATTCTCTGCTACATAATATTGTTCCATATTTAATGGTTTAGGCGGTGTATTGCAAGGCAACGCGCAGAGAGAGGTTGCAATTTGTTTATATTATAGGTATAGATTATTATTGTTATTATATAACCTGGCCAAAGAATATATGTATGAATTTAAAAAAAGACGCAAATCAGATAAGTGGTTCTCGCGTGATAAACGCACCAGTGGACAGACAGACAGACAGAGAGACATTACATTTTATATATATTATAGATTCTAGATATTCTCTACTACATAATATTGTTCCATATTTAATGGTTTAGACTGTGTATTGCAAGGGAACGCGCTAGCGATAAACTTTTTTCCGACTTCATTCACTATTATCGTCACTGCTCATTCCTTATGCTACCTATCGTAATAAAATATAGCCTATAACCTGGCCAGAGAACATATGTTTGTTTTTAAAAAAAAAGTACGTAAATCGGATAAGTGGTTCCCCAGTGATAAGGTCACTAACGGACAGACAGACAGACAGAGAGACGTTGCATCTTATATATATTATAGATAATTTATTAAAGGTAATGCACTCGTGATAATTTTCGTTAAATCTGGGAAATATTCTAGAATTTTTTTCAAAATTTTTTGATCAGTACTTTTGCAAAGTCCGTGCAAAAATAAAAACGACTTATGTGTTTGGGGTAAACCTTTTTTTATTTTTCGACATAGCATCCTTTTATGCTTATACACTTTGTCCAACGATGTTCTAGTTTGTTGATCCCTTCCGAATAATAGGATTTGTCCAAGTCTGCAAAATATCCATTAGTGTCTGCAATCACCTCCTCGTTTGAATAAAATCTTTGTATCGCCAGCCATTTCTTCAAATTGGGGAACAAATAGTAGTCCGAGGGAGCCAAGTCTGGAGAATAGGGGGGATGTGAAACGAGTTGGAATCCTATTTCCATTAATTTTGCGACCACAACTGCTGAGGTGTGTGCTGGTGCGTTGTCGTGATGGAAAAGGACTTTCTTGTGGGCCAATCGCGGGCGTTTTTCTTGCAGCTCGGTTTTCAAACGGTCCAATAACGATGAATAATATTCACCTGTAATAGTTTTACCCCTTTTCTAGATAGTCGATGAGGATTATCCCTTGCAAATCCAAAAAGACAGTCGCCATAACCTTTCCGGCCGAAGGAACGGTCTTCGCCTTTTTTGGTGCAGGTTCCCCCTTGGTAACCCATTGTTTAGATTGTTGTTTGGTCTCAGGAGTATAGTAATGTATCCATGTTTCATCCACAGTGACGAAACGACGCTTAAAGACCTCCGGATTCTTCTGGAACAGCTGGAAACCATCCTTGCAACACTTCACACGATTCCGTTTTTGGTCAAGCGTGAGCAATCGCGGCGGCACCCATCTTGCGGATAGCTTTCTCATGTCCAAATGTTTATGCAAAATATTATGTACCCGTTCAGTCGAGATGCCCACAGCACTAGCAATCTCACGCACCTTAACTCTTCTGTCATCCATCACCATATCATGGATTTGATCAATGATTTCTGGAGTCGTAACCTCCACAGGCCGTCCAGAACGTTCAGCGTCACTTGTGCCCATATGGCCAGTCCGAAAATTTTGAAACCACTTATAAACTGTTCTAATCGCAGGTGCAAAGTCACCATAATGTTTATCAAGCTTCTCTTTAGTCTCCTGAGGCGTTTTGCCTTTCATAAAGTAATGTTTAATCACCACATGAAATTCTTTTTCGTCCATTTCTTGAAAATCACTCGACTTCCTTGATTCACACGAATGCCAAACACAAAGAAATAGACCAATATGGCTGAAACTTGGTGTGCGTTCATTCAAGAGATGCTACTAACTAAACATGACCTCGATACGCGCCGGTGGTGCCATCTCTCGGACTTTGCACGGACTTTTCAAACCAGCCTTGTATATATATATATATATATATATATATATATATATATATATATATATATATATATATTATATGTATATATATATATATATATATATATATATATATATATATATATATATATATATATATATATATATATATATATATATATATATATATATATATATATATATATATATATATATATATATATATATATATATATATATATATATATATATATATATATATATATATATATATATATATATATATATATATATATATATATATATATATATATATATGTATATATATATATATATATATATATATATATACATATAATATATATATATATATATATATATATATATATATATATATATATATATATATATATATATATATATATATATATTATATATGTATATATATATATATATATATATATATATATATATATATATATATATATATATATATATATATATATATATATATATATATATATATATATATATATATATATATATATATATATATATATATATATATATATATATATATATATATATATATATATATATATATATATATATATATATATATATATATATATATATATATATATATATATATATATATATATATATATATATATATATATATACATATATTATATATATATATATATATATATATATATATATATATATATATATATATATATATATATATATATATATATATATATATATACACATATTTTTGAACTCGTGTTTTCACAAGCTTTCAATTGACACCCCACTCGATGACCTGGTGAAAAAAATTTTCTTTCGCTTCCGATTTCACCCCCTAAAACTAATCCTTTAGGTCAAAATTTAACTTTCAAAACTACACAGTTCTGATGGGGTCATCAATTCCTATATTAGTACTAAATTTTAACCTTCTATGTCAAGTAGTTTCGGAGAAAATTGGGTGTGACAAACGGATAGACAGACAGACGGATAGACACCGAAGTGATCTTATAAGGGTTCCATACGGGTCACTAAAAATTGACGAACAATGACTGAATTATAAATAGGTGCGTTATAGTATAACAACCACCAGTTGTCTGGATTACGATATTCTTTTTTTATGGGCACAGAACAGGTGTTGCCAGGAAATCTTTAAAGTGATACTGGAACGACGCGTGTACGGAAAAAGTGATTCACGTCTGAATTGTATTCGGTAGGAAACGCAGTCCTGGGCGATGTATTCTCCATATAGAAGAATTCTTCCCAAGTTAAGAAGTATAATACGAGCGAATCGAAGTTTTAATAATAACAATAATAATTATAGTATTAACTATCGTTAGATGACACCTAACATTATTATCACTTTTGGGTACTTTGATATCATATTTTTAATATTTATTTTATTACAGAGGAAAGAGGATAAGTAAAGTCAAAACTTTGCTACATGCTATGGAGTATATTCGTGCTTTGAACAAAATTTTACAAGAATCTGGGAATTACACCTCTTCTTATGAAATGGTAAGATCTTTTTTGTGTTCTAAAAGTATATCATTAAAAATAAAAGCTTGAAAATAACATCAACATAATTCAGTACAAAAAATTATATTAACTACTTAATATAAACAAAGATAATATATTTTTTTTTGTAAATGTAAAAAAGATATTTATAAATATATTTGTAAAAAACAAGGTAAATAACATTTTTTTTTGTAAAAACAAAAATTTATTTCTCAACATGATCTCCATGGAGACTAATACATTTGGGCCAGCGAGATTCCAATTTTTTATCCCCTCAGAAAAAAAGGGGGACCGCTGCAGCGTGCGGTCTATCAAAAAATTTGAAATCCACCCTGCTATAACATTGCTATACAATAATAATTGATAAGACGAACAATTTGTTGTAACGAATGATTTTATTATGAATGTATTTACAACTAATATCTATAAACAGGTGCAATATCCTTTAAAAAGCTGACATATTGGTCCTCTTCATTCTTCCTTAATATCATCCAGGATCAATGGTCCAGTTGTGACTGAAGATGGTTTAATTGTACTCCCCTCATTTTCTTTAAGATGTAAATTTTGGCATCTAGCCACGACCGTTTAATATCTTGTATATGAGCTCCTGTAAACGGATCAACATAGTTTTGCTGGTGCTTAACCGTTTGATGGTCGAAGACTCGCCTGCCAAGATTCCTATACGCTGGCCACTCGTCTGAATGAATAACAGATTGAAACTGAGCCTCTCTTTCTATAATTGGCATTAATGTGTTTTCATCTCTCTTTTCCACAATAAAATAACGTACTTCTCGTTTTGTTTTCAAACCAAAAACCTTTAGTCCATCTATTCGTCTACCATGGTTTCGATTGTTTTGCACCGGTGCATCGCTGTCTTCAGATTCAGGTTGTTAATTATCTTCTAAGAGCCTTCCCCTGTTATCTTTTCGGCGACCCGCGAATTGCGCTTCATCAATTTGTATAGGATCGTCGTTGCTGCCGATTAATTGTCCTCTGCCATTGACTATGGTATGTGACGACCTTGCAGTAAGTTTTTCACTTGTTGTACTCGGAATATCGTGCACGAACATAAACACCATTTCCCAAATATGTCATAAACTTAAATTATAATGTAACTTGTCGTTAAAGTCTATTTTTTCCGTCAAATGTATTTATTGCAGTTAGACCTAACGAAACAATTAAAATTTGCAGGGAGACCGTACACTACAGAGGCACCAAAAAAATTATGGAATTTTTGCAGTTTACCGGAATTTTTCATTTTTTGATCAAAACAAGTTTTTCTACCATTTTCAAGGTCGGTAATTACAAAAAAATAAGTTAAATTTTGCGGAAAGTAATCCATCACAAAATTGTTCAACAACATACATGGAAAAATAAACCTTACACATTGAGAAAAATCGCTAATCGCTAACAACCTAACCTAACCTGAACTAATTGCTTGTGAAGTTTGTCCTTATCTCCACACAATTTGGCTGTATCGTTAAAATTAAGTTCTATACCTAAAAACATATGAAAAAAACAATTTCCGCGCAAAAGCAATTATTTTTTTGTAATCATCGACCTTGAAAATGTTAGAAAAATTTGTTTTCGTCACAAAATAAAAAATTCCGGTAAACTGCAAAATACCCAATATTATTTCGGACTATGCATAATACGCGTTTACATTACAAATAACCTCTACTTTCGACGAGAATTTCTTCCCTCAGGCCAATTTTTAAGATTAACAAACACAAAAAAGTCACTTGGGGCCAAATCTGGGGAATAGGGGGGGTGGAGAAATATTTTGAAGCCCATCTCGTGCACTTTTGCCATTGGAATAGCCGATATGTGAGCAGGCGCATTATCCTTATAAAGGAGCACTTTTTTGTGCGCTAATCTTGGTTGCTTCACGCTGCAAACAATTTAATAACGTTGTGTAATAAGAGCTAGCCACTATTTTGCCCTTTTTCAAATAGTTTTTCATGATGATAGCCTGTGATTCTCAAAAAGTAGTTTCCATAGAACTGTTTTGACTGCCGTTTTATCTCTGGGGTGTAATGGTGAATTCACGTTTCGGCTACAGTCACAAATCGAAGTCCTTCAGATTACTTTTTTCTTATTCAATTGGGGCCGTTTCTTGGTGATTTCTGCCTTCAAATACACCATTAACTTTATATAATATTCGCTATTCGCTATTCGCTTTCACTATTGATGGTTTTTCTCTTCTCAGCACAGCCGATGAAAATTATTCCATGCGCATCCCAAAATACAAAGGCCAAACCCTTCCAGCCGACTGTTGTGTCTTTGGTCGTTTCGGGCGGCTTTCACCGGCTGCTGTCCACTCAGCTGACTGCTGATTTGATTCCGGTATGTAGTGGTGGATCCATCTTTTATCCATTATCACATCTCGCTTGAAAAATCCTATTTATTGCGTTTAAACAGGTCCAAATAGCGTTCAGAATCATCAACAGGTTGTTGTTTTTGTTCCACTGTGTGCGAGGTACCCATTTCGAACAGAGCTTTCTCATGCCCAAATGTTCATGCACAATATGACCAATACATTCTTTTGATATCTTTAGGGTGTCAGCTATCTCACGCAATTTCACTTTACGGTCATCTAAAACAATTTTGTGGATTTTTTCTATGTTTTCCGGTATACCCACCTCATTTGGGCGTCGAGAGCGTTCAGCATCATTTGTGACTGTACGACCGCGTTTAAATTCAGCATACCAGTAAATGATGAGTGATTTTCCAGGGGAAGAGTCCCCGTAACACTTAGCAAGCCATTGCTTTTCTTGAACGGTATTTTTTCCTATCAAAAAACAGTGTTTAATCAACACATGAAATTCGATTTTTTCTATTGTTTTGAAAATATCAAGACTAAGACCACTGTAACTTGTAAACTAATCGTCGAAATGGCATGAAATTTTGACACGTGTCGTTTGAAGGTTGGTACTTCCTAAAAATCATATAGACATCTATGTGTCAGACCAAAAACTTTTCAGCCTACGTGTTATAATTCACCTTGATGATCTTTAAATCATCAAAGAATAGCTATGATTGCTAGTTTTTCAATTGAAAAGCTCAATGACATTATATATGCACTTCTCAACTACTCCGATCTAACTTGAATCGTTGACTCAGAAAAACTGAAGCAAGGTCTAAATCGGAACGGCAATGTACATATGAGAAAATTTTATCGAACCAAGAGCATATCGAGTCCGGCCTCATAGTATGAATCTAGCCTAATGCTTCCATCATGATACAATGAATTTTATCGATCATTTCTTCAGTCCTGAACCTGCAGCATCTGTAGTGCACGTATGGCCACGATTAAATTCATTTATCCAGTAATAAATGGTCTTGTGAAACTTTGCAGAGATAACCAAATGCGGGAACTGCTTAGAAGAACGACCTTAGGATGGGCAGCGTTTGGCAGACTCCGAGATGTATTTAAGGGCGAAGTGCCAATCAGTTTGAAAAGAAGAGCATTTAATCAGTGTGTTCTACCGGTTCTTACATACGGGGCAGAGACCCTAACCCTCACCAAAAAATCCATACTTAAACTGCAACAAACACAACGTAAAATGCAGACGACAATGCTGGGTATTACCCTAAGAGACAGGATGAAAAATGAGGAGGTCCGCAGAAAAACAGGGCGGGGCATGTCGCCAGAATGAAGGACAACAGGTGGACAAGGAGGATCCTGGAATGGAGACCAAAAACGGATAGACGAAGCAGGGGACAACCGCCCACAAGATGGACCGATGATATCGAGAGGGTTTCTGAAAATTGCATGGCAACTGCTTAGGACAGAGGAAGGTAGCAGGATCTTGAGGAGGCCTATGTCTGACAATGGACAGATCGGGGCTGATTGATGATTAATGATGAAATGGTCTTGAGTGCTGGTGTTGAGTCCTCATGAACTTCTTTCAGCTCAGTTTCTATCTCGGCCGAAGTTCACTATTTTAAATAAAAATGTTTTATCACTGCACAATACTCGGCTTTATCCATTTCTACGAAACGTGTAACCCCGTTCATTTACGATAGCTGCAAACAAATAACTGCGCGTTTCCTCTGTTTGAAACTTTGATTATAATCGTTACAAGATTCACGCTTACCAACAATGATGCCGCTTAACAAAATTGTCCACCATTTCGTAGAAAGAGTAACCCCAAAAATCAATTATATATATGCTTATAACGTCTCCTTTTGCGGCTATTTTATAGCCTCACGTTGGCGACGCTATTTTGTGTAGCCTCAACTTTCCTTATTTTTAATAAATATTTTATTTATTAAATAGAAGCCGTTATTTGCCCCTTATGTGTATTGTTTAAAGCTTGGTTGTAATGTTTATTCTTTTGGGCACCATTCATTTTAGTATAAAAGGAATCTAGTTTCAGCTCAAAAAATGAAAAAATACAGAAGTTATTTAGTTGTTAAAATAAGATTAAATATATTATAACCTGTGCGTTCTGAAAGAAAGAGCGGGTAGTTTAGTAAAAGACTACATTAACACAGAGAAAAGTATATTAACAAAATAAAAATCCTTGCAGTTATTACACTCTTAAAATTACATTAACTAAATAAAAACCCCTTAGGCTATGGGAGTGTACACATTTAAACTAGAATTCTATGAATTACTGATCCTAAGTGTAAAAAAAAGGCTTCAAAAAACACGATCTAAAAGTTTGTAAAATTAACTTCGCGGATTTCACATGTTGACTTACGGCTTGGCCTCTCCTCGTGGGTTTTCCATAAACAGCCTGGCCTCTCCTGGTGAGATTCTCATCCAAATATTGTCCCACCTGCCACTCTTCTAATCTCATTTAAGTAGCTAATCACTTTTTGACCCGAAATGTCTTAGGATGAGCCGAATGTTTTTTGAACGGAAAAAGGCCACTGCACTATGGCAAGATGGAAGATTAAGCCTACTACGACTTGAAGAAAAACACTACTCTCTCACTGAGAGAAAAAAAAACCGTTACTGCACTACGGCATGACGGAAGGATAAAGCCACTACGGCATGCTGGAGGAAAAAGCCGTTGCTGCATCTCGGAGGAAAAAGCCGTTACTGCATCACGGAGGAAAAAGCCGTTACTGCATCACAGAGAAAAAAAGCCCATAAAAATTCCAAATGGCCGTTTATATATTTTCTCCCTACTTCAAAGTGAAGTCTTTAAAATGGCTCACTTCCGGGACACAAAATCAAACGCATTCAATGCAAACAAAATACATTAAGTCTGCACGTTATATACGGTTGAGTTACACCGTTCGAAAATTTAAATCACTGTTTTAAGTTACACTGCTCAAAAATTGATATCACTGCCTAATCAAATATAAAAATGTAATAAAATATAAATTATAGAAAGAAAAACAGTGTTGGAATATGATCTTAAAATCTAGGAAACAATGAATGTTACATGTTAATGATGATGACATTCTCATGACAAAGTTTTAAATTGAGTATACATTTGTTTTTAAGGTAAAAAGGATGGAAGTTACCATTCTTACCTTCAAACCTATTTGGATGTATGTTACACAAATGGTGCTATAATAAGCGATGTAGACATATCTTATGTATGTAACAAAACAGCCCATCTACATTTTCACACATACGCACATAGCGATGCCAAAAGCAAGCCGTATTTTCTAGGGGTGAAAATCTAGCAAAAGTGGAGATGAAAGGGGTGCAAAATCGAAATGGCAAAAATACGTCTTGTTTGTTCTGCAAGTTCGTATTGCGGGGTTTTTGTAAGTGCTGATATCTAGCAGAGTAAAAACCTAGCTATAGAACTTTATTTGATCATGCATATTTGCTTATAACACCCGCGTATTATAACTTCAATCCCTCATACCCCAAAAATTAAAAATATACTCAACTCAAAACTTTGTCATGAGTAAGTCCTCATCATTAACAATCTTTTAGCATACAATTTGTATCAGAATTAGAGAGTGTCAAAACGGGTGATTTTTGGCGTATTTTTGGAGTCACTCTTTAATTTTATTCCTGGATTATCTATTAGGGATGATCACTTTATTTTTTCAGATAAAATATACGCAAGCAAAGGACACACATTACGATTCTTTGAACAACTGGGATTTTGGATTATAGTTAAATTTAATTCCAAGAAGAGTTAGTACTACCGCATATTAAAATTGGCTGATAAAACAAAGCTTGCCAATTGTCAAGATATTGTCAATTTATTTTTAAAAACAATCTAGTCTTGTATAGTGTTTTTTTTTTTCTAGTCAATAGCTTATGCCACATAATATACTTCAAATGACATGATAAATTAAAAAAATAATAAAGAGTATTACAAATAGACCCTTACCCTCACCAAAAAATCCATACTTAAACTGCAACAAACATAACGTAAAATGCAGAGGATAATGCTTGGTATTACCCTAAGAGACAGGATGACAAATGAGGAGGTCCGCAGAAAAACAGGCGTGGAAGACATATTAGAGCGGACTAAAGTGGAGATGGGCGGGGCATGTCGCCAGAATGAAGGACAACAGATGGACAAGGAGGATCCTGGAATGGAGACCAAGAACGGATAGACGAAGCAGGGGACAACCGCCCACAAGATGGACCGATGATATCGAGAGGGTTTCTGGAAATTGGATGGCAACTGCACAGGACAGAGGAAGGTAGCAGGATCTTGAGGAGGCCTATGTCTGACAATGGACAGATCGGGGCTGATTGATGATTAACGATGAAATGGTCTTGAGTGCTGGTGTTGAGTCCTCATGAACTTCTTTCAGCTCAGTTTCTATCTCGGCCGAAGTTCACTATTTTAAATAAAAATGTTTTATCACTGCACAATATTCGGCTTTATCCATTTGTACGAAACGTGTAACACCGTTCACTTACGATAGCTGCAAACAAATAACTGCGCGTTTCCTCTGTTTGAAAGTTTGATTATAATCGTTACAAGATTCACGCTTACCAACAATGATGCCGCTTAACAAAATTGTCCACCATTTCGTAGAAAGAGTAACCCCAAAAATCAATTATATATATGCTTAGAACGCCTCCTTTTGCGGCTATTTTATAGCCTCACGTTGGCGACCCTATTTTGTATAGCCTCAACTTTCTTTATTTTTAATAAATATTTTATTTATTAAATAGAAGCCGTTATTTGCTCCTTATGTGTATTGTTTAAAGCTTGGTTGTAATGTTTATTCTTTTGGGCACCATTCATTTTAGTATAAAAGGAATCTAGTTTCAGCTCAAAAAATGAAAAAATACAGAAGTTATTTAGTTGTTAAAATAAGATTAAATATATTATAACCTGAAGAGAAAAGTATATTAACAAAATAAAAATCCTTGCAGTTATTACACTCTTAAAATTACATTAACTAAATAAAAACCCCTTAGGCTATGGGAGTGTACACATTTAAACTAGAATTCTATGAATTACTGATCCTAAGTGTAAAAAAAAGGGCTTCAAAAAACACGATCTAAGAGTTTGTGGGTTTCCCATAAACAGCCTGGCCTCTCCTGGTGAGATTCTCATCCAAATATTGTCTCACCTGCCACTCTCCTAATCTCATTTAAGTAGCTAATCACTTTTTGACCCGAAATGTCTTAGGATGAGCCGAATATTTTTTGAACGGAAAAAGGCCACTGCACTATGGCAAGATGGAAGATTAAGCCTACTACGACTTGAAGGAAAACACTATTCTCTCACTGAGAGAAAAAAAAACCGTTACTGCACTACGGCATGACGGAAGGATAAAGCCACTACGGCATGCTGGAGGAAAAAGCCGTTACTGCATCACGGAGGAAAAAGCCGTTACTGCATCACAGAGGAAAAAAGCCCATAAAAATTCCAAATGGCCGTTTATATATTTTCTCCCTACTTCAAACTGAAGTCTTTAAAATGGCTCACTTCCGGGACACAAAATCAGACGCATTCAATGCAAACAAAATACATTAAGTCTGCAACACGTTATATACGGTTGAGTTACACCGTTCAAAAATTTAAATCACTGTTTTAAGTTACACTGTTCAAAAATTGAAATCACTGCCTAATCAAATATAAAAATGTAATAAAATATAAATTATAGAAAGAAAAACAGTGTTGTAATATGATCTTAAAATCTAGGAAACAATGAATGTTACATGCTAAATAATTGTTAATGATGATGACTTTCTCATGACAAAGTTTTAAATTGAGTTTACATTTGTTTTTAAGGTAAAAGGGATGGAAGTTACCATTCTTGCCTTCAAACCTATTTGGATGTATGTTACACAAATGGTGCTATAATAAGCGATGTAGACATATCTTATGTATGTAACAAAACAGCCCATTTACATTTTCACACATACGCACATAGCGATGCCAAAAGCAAGCCGTATTTTCTAGGGGTGAAAATCTAGCAAAAGTGGAGATGAAAGGGATGCAAAATCGAAATGGCAAAAATACGTCTTGTTTGTTCTGCAAGTTCGTATTGGGGGGTTTTTGTAAGTGCTGATATCTAGCAGAGTAAAAACCTAGCTATAGAACTTTATTTGATCATGCATATTTGCTTATAACACCCGCGTATTATAACTTCAATCCCTCATACCCCAAAAATTAAAAATATACTCAACTCAAAACTTTGTCATGAGTAAGTCCTCATCATTAACAATCTTTTAGCATACAATTTGTATCAGAATTAGAGAGTGTCAAAACGGGTGATTTTTGGCGTATTTTTGGAGTCACTCTTTAACTTTTATTCCTGGATTATCTATTAGGGATGATCACTTTATTTTTTCAGATAAAATATACGCAAGCAAAGGACACACATTACGATTCTTTGAACAACTGGGATTTTGGATTATAGTTAAATTTAATTCCAAGAAGAGTTAGTACTACCGCATATTAAAATTGGCTGATAAAACAAAGCTTGCCAATTGTCAAGATATTGTCAATTTATTTTTAAAACAATCTAGTCTTGTATAGTGTTTTTTTTTCTAGTCAATAGCTTATGCCACATAATATACTTCAAATGACATGATAAATTAAAAAAAATAATAAAGAGTATTTCAAATATATTTGATTTTTTTATTTCTCTCTCTTTCAATTCTTTCACCCCACCAGGAGTATCGGTGACACTATGCATACCCATATCAAGGACAGATCTTACTTGATCGAACCAACTTGTTGGAGACGGTCCCCTTGATCTTCTACTTTTCCGTTACTACAAGCTTCTCTATGGCATCCATTTTCCTCATAATATGACCAAAATATTGCAGGTGCTCTCTATTAATTCTATTTGAAAGTTGGTCATTTATACTAAGCTCTTCAAGAATAGATACGTTAGTACGATGTTCGGTATATTATATTCAGAGGCTTCTTCGATATGCCCACAGCTTAAACGCATCAATTCGTCTTTTCGGGATTTCATTTTATTTAAGCAATCACCACACGGTTTTTTTTAATTTTAAAATGTTACATTTAGAATCACTAAAAACACAATATTCAAAATTTCAGATAAACTAGCTCTCTCAATTTAATAAACTTAAGTTGGTAATTCTGATAATGAATAATTAGTTTAACAAAGCAATATCTGATCTAAAAGCAACTAAGTATTAGTATTTAGGTAAAATCTTTTCCTTTTTGAACGTGCATCTGACAGCTTAAAATGCTGTTTTAAGGAACCTATTTGCTACAGGACAGCAACGTTAACAGGATTACTTTGGATATTACATAGTTATTATACGTGTCTAACTGAATAGACAAGTAAGCTTGTTTAATGATCCATATTTCCGATGCGTAAGTTGCTATGGGAAATATAAGGTTGGATAGCAATCTTAACTTTGTGTTTTTTGTGACAGCTGAGTTTGATCGTCGAGTTTCTAGCCATAGCCAAACATCTTCTTAGTTCCGCATCACAGCCACCATTGTTAGTTATGAGGGATCCCAAATAGTTGAAAAGGTCTACAACAGTGAAACCAGCAATTTCATTTACTTGTGACAGATCTTCATTACCACTAACAATCATTACTTTGGTTTTCTCTCTATTTATTGTCAATCCATAGTTTTTGCTAGTGATTTCGAGGGGCTTCATAATTGATTCTAATTCTTGTATTGAAGTTGCAAGGATAACAGTATCATTTACATATCTAAGGTTACTTAGGTTTTTTCCACCGATTATCACACTCCCATTCCAGCCATCCAAAACAGACCCCATTATATGTTCACTATATATCTTGAAAAGTTAGGGTAACAGGATACAGCCCTGTCTGACGTCGGCTTCTACCTTAGAGGGATCCGAAAAAAAATTATTCAGTTTAAGTCTGCCATTTGTGTTCTCATACAGGGATTGGATAAGGTTTACAAGATGTATAGGTGTTCCCATTCTCATTAGAATCGACCACAGTTTGTTCCATTGTATACAGTCGAAAACTTTAGCGTAGTCTAAAAAACAGATATAGATTGTTATCTAGAATTCCCTGACTTTTTCTATTATCTGGCGTATGTTGAAAATTTGTTGTCTAGTCCCTCTTCCTGGAATGAAGCCTGTTTGTTCGGTAAATATCTGCAGCAGCAGAAAAGTTTTGAGTCTTTAATTTAGGATTTAGAGAAACACCTTAGCAGCGTGTGATACCGGAGCGATTGTTCTATAGTTGCTGCAATCCAAAGGGAATCCTTTCTTGTGCAAGGGTATAAATGCAATTTCGTACTATTCTTTCGGCCATCTTCCAGTCTCCTATATCACATTATACAGTTGATGTAGCATATGTCACCATCATCTTTATTATTTCCGCAGTTATCTGCTACTTTTTTGTTCTTTAACCTTGGAATAGCCTTCCTGACTTCAGATCTAAGAATACATGGCTCTTGTGTTTCAACCGTTTCGCTGTCGACAATGCAGTCGCCTACGAGCTAAGGCACAAAAAGTTCTTTACGTCAATAATTTCAGGCAAATGGGTGACTGTTCTACCTTCCTTATCTCTGATTATTTGTGTTTTAGGTTTGAATTCTTTCGATAGGCATTTTTCATAAACTATAACAAATAGATGCTTATACTGCACTCTGTCGGCGACTTACTAAGTCTATTCAAGCAGAGCGGCACAGCACGGCTGGCACTTATTGCAGAAACGCACCTTTCTCGAGCTTACCGCTCGAAGGCATAGTTCGCAGCATTGGTATAACAACTAAAGACGAATCGAAAAGCCTCGCATTTTTAGAAGTTACCAAAAGTGTTCTTCGTATTTGCTGAACCATCCCAAGACGCGTTTCGCCGTATCACGGCTCATCAGCTGGGATAGGTTCAGCAAATACGAGAACACATTTTTAGTCCTTATCCAGGTACGACTTACTAAGAGTCCATTTCTATCGCCTTCACTGTCTTTTCGGTTAACGTCTTCAGCTTCCATACATCGCTACCATACGTTACAATAACATTGTTTGTTTGCTTTTGATATGCTTTAGATCCACAGTACACTATTTAGGAGTGCAATAGCTCTTCATCTCTGAATGTTCCTGTACTTGATAGCGTCATCCAACTTCCCATCGTCAGTCAGTTACTTCCCCATTTACGTTTATTTGCTACACTGTTTTGCTCCATTAATGGTCATGTATCAGCTTACGCGTTTTATTTTTGTTTCCATCCGTTTAGGACCTGCTTTAAATATATTTTAAATAGGGTAGGTGACAGGGACCCTGTTTAAGGCCCTCGCTGACCTGGAAACCTTTAGATGTTAAGTTTCCCATTTTAATTTTTTTATACTCTCATAATAATAAAATTTATGCAACTCTTGTTTTGTTAACAAAACCGACACCCATCGAACGGAAGGCTTTTTCATCCCCATACATAATGTAAAATGTGATGGATAAGTCCTATCGAGATGTTAACAATGTCAGTAGGTACGTGTATCTTCAGTTGGTGATCATTTAGCAAGCTATTGTGAATTTTTATCACAATCTCGTTGGTCGTAGAGGTTTTCGGGCGTCCTGCGCGTTTATCATATTAAATGGATGTACAAGTCGAGCAATTTAAATGGAGAAGAGCAGCCGGAAAGTCGAGGGTCGAGCGTGTAACTAACAACAGAATTAATAATAGTAAATGGATAATGAAAGTTTGCCATAGTATAACAGAAGACATAAAAATAAAACAACTTATGTTACATGGTACGGCCACATGCAAAAAAATGCTAGAGGAGCGACTCTTGAAACATGTTAAATTGGCCACCACTGGGTAGGAGAAGAAGAGCCACACTGGAGAGATGGAATAGACAGGGAAATTCGAGAAAAGAAATTAGATGAACTTCTTTGGATTGGCAGAGAGGCATGGAGAATAGGCTTGGAGGACGTTATAACACGATTCACATATATATATATATATATATATATATATATATATATATATATATATATATATATATATATATATATTTATATTTATATATATATATATATATATATATATATATATATATATATATATATATATATATATTTATATTTATATATATATATATATATATATATATATATATATATATATATATATATATAACACACATTAAAAATCCGAGTTTTAATCCATTCGTCTAACAATGAATTTGTACGACGTTTTGCCAAAATCTCATTTGGCCTTTTCAAGGACTAACTAACTTTTTAGTTAGCTTCGAGCAGGAAGATCACAGTATCGAGTCGCAGCAGCAAGAGCACTTGAAAATGCCAAATGAAATTTTGGCGAAACGTCGGCGTCCTGCAAATTTATTGTTAGACGAACAGATTGAAACCCAGAATTTTAATGTATTACATTCCACCATCAGTGAAAACCTCTCTTGTAACATATATATATATATATATATATATATATATATATATATATATATATATATATATATATATATATGATGATGTAGAAAAATAAAAACCTCTTTAATGTTGGGTTTTCTTCGTTAAATCAAAAACTTTTGGAACGACTCACGTATATCGATTTTAGGAACTTAAAATCCTGAGGAAATCAACAGTCTCCTAAAAAAACTGTAAAAAGAATATCAGAATTATCACTGATCACGATCTTATTCTAAAAATATCATGGTAAATGCGTTGGTACTTCAGGCAACTAATAATTAATGATACAAGAATATCAAGAAGCAAAATACACTACTTCTACGTAGTTAATATTCAAATGAACTATTTTAAATTATAGGCGTTGAAATGTGAGGGTGCCCACATAATGTTTATTTTAAACCTATTTTACAATTACAAGAAAAAGCACTGAATTAATAATTATATTTGTAATTATGATTGATTTTAAAAAAGTAATAAATCATTTTATATATATATATATATATATATATATATATATATATATATATATATATATATATATATATATATACAGGGCGCCCCATATGTATGGAATAGTCATTACACAGCATTTATTAATCAGTGTATCAAAAAAATGTTTAAATAAAAGTTATACGGTGCTATACGGTATATAGCTGGGTGAACTGTTAATTCGAAGAAATTACGTCATTTTGATTTTGTTTAAATGGAAAGCCCTGTATAATATTTTATTTTTGAGTCCTACTAAAAATTCTGTTTTGGAATTATTGTCATTTGAAATTCAAAATAAAAAAAAAAAAACAAAAAACCTATTAATAAACACTCTAGGTTTATTTTTAAGGTAACAATTGCTCAAAATGTCTACCGTTAACAGCAAGGCAATGATCCAATCTGTCATAAACAGCCTGAACAGAGTTTTGCAGAGAATCCAGGGGTGATCTGTGCTACTTCATATTGAATTGTTTGTTGTAAATCTTCTACAGTTTCAGGTCGACTTCGGTAAACTTTGGTTTTCAAATGACACCATAAAAAAAATCGAGTGGCGTAAGGTCAAGACTCCTTGCAGGCCATTCTACAGCACCTCTGCCTACCCATCGATTAGGAAAAATCGCATCCAAATATCTACGAACATTGATTTCATAGTGAGAAGGTGCTCCGTCCTGTTGATACCACAGATTCCTGTAAGATGTATCCAAATTATTTTCATCGGGAAAACACCTGCACAAGTTGGAATAACTTGCTCTTGAAGTAACTGTAAATATCGCTGTCCTGTAAGATTTTCATTGATAAAAAAGGGACCAATGATATGACGTCCACGAATCCCTACCCATACGTTTATCTTTTGTGGCCTTTGAGAACGACTGTCGATTATCCAGTGGGGATTCTCAGTAGATCAATACCGGCAGTTATGACTCTCCCGTTAAGACAAAATGGCCTCGTCAGAAAAAATAATATTATTAATTAGGTTAGGATTATTATTGATTCGCAAAATTCAAAGAGTCTATCGTAGTCATCATCAGAAAATTCTTGCAATAGAATAGATTTGTATAGATGCAATATATATATATATATATATATATATATATATATATATATATATATATATATATATATATATATATATATATGTATATATAGCAAGTCTTTTTAGTCCATTCTGAACATAGATCTCCCTTTTTTCCTTTCATTGCTGTCTGTCATGAGCCAACCAGTTTTCCGCGGTTCTTTTTACGTCGTCTATCCATCTTGCTAGTAGCTTTCCTATGCTTCTTTTGGATATTCTAGGCCTCCATTGCACCACCCGTTTCGTCCATCTTAAATCTGCTTGACGGTGACCAAGTGAGAACGCCCTCTACCAAAACGTCAAATTTACGCTTACTTTCTTTATTTACAGCGAACATATACAATTTATATATAGACATATATATATATATATATATATATATATATATATATATATATATATATATATATATATATATATATATATACATACATATATATATATATATATATATATATATATATATATATATAACAAAAGTACTTTATTGTCTTAAAAAATCATTGAATTTTCTTTGACAAAGCATATTAAATCTAAGGAGTATAAAAAGATAGTTGTAATGCAAAAAACAGCACTATAAAACAAATTAAATGTACGCAAAATAGTAAGAAAACCTGAAAACGAAATATATACTAGACAAACAGCAAGATACCTAATTAACACAGAACTAGTTCCATTCAAGGTAAAATTAACACTATCTGTCACTATTATTTATTCCCCAATTATGGCAAGTTAACTCCCATTATCTAGACTTATTTCCCATTATTTATGCTTATGTCGCCTTATATATCATTATTTCACCTTATCCCCAATTATGGCACGCAAACTCCATTTATACCGACTTATTTACCATTATTTATGCTTATGTTGCCTTATCTGTCATTATTTCGCCTTATCCCAAAATGTGGCATGTTAACTCCCATTATCTCGACTTGTTTCCCGTTATCTACGCTTATATCGTCTTATCTGTCACTATTTCGCCTTTTCTCCAATTATGGCACGTTAACTACCATTATCTCGACTTGTTTCCCATTATCTAGGCTTCTATCGTCTTATCTGTCACTATTTCGCCTTTTCTCCAATTATGGCACGTTAACTCCATTATCTCGACTTATTTCCCATTATCTAGGCTTATATCGCCTTATCTATCATTATTTCGCCTTACCTCCAATTATGGCACGTTAACTCCCATTATCTCAACTTATTTCCCATTCTTTAGGTTTATGTCGCCTTATCTATCATTATTTCGCCTAATCCCCAATTATGGCACGATAACTCCAATTATCTCGACTTATTTACCATTATTTAGGCTTATATCGTCTTATCTGTTACTACTCCGCCTTTTCTCCAGTTATGGCAAGTTAATTCCCATTATCTCGACTTATTTCCCATTACATATGCTCATGTCTCCTTATATATAATTATTTCGCCTTATCCCCAATTATGGCACACTAACTCCAATTATCTCGACTTATTTACCATTATTTATGCTTATGTCACCTTATCTGTCACTATTTCAGCTTTTCTCCAATTATGGCACATTAACTGCAATTATCTCGACTTATTTTTAATTATTTAGGCTTATATCGTCTTATCTACTATTATTTCATATCTCCAATTATGGCACGTTAACTCCCATTATCTGGACTTGTTTCCCATTATTTGCTTATGTCGCCTTATGTATCATTATTTCGCCTTATTCCCAATTATGGCACATTAACTCCCATTATCTCCACTTGTTTCAAATTATCTAGTCTTATATCGTCTTATCTGTCACTATTTCACCTTTTCTCAAAATATGGCACGTTAACTCCCATTATCTCGACCTGTTTTCCATTGATGATGCTTATGTCGCCTTATCTATCATTATTTCGCCTTATCTATCATTATTTCGCCTTATCTCCAATTATGGCACGTTAACTCCCATTATCTCGATTTAATTCCCATTATTTAGGCTTATGTCGCCTTATCTATAATTATTTCGCCTTATCCCCAATTATGGTACGTTAACTCAAATTCTCTAGACTTATTTCCCATGATTTGGGCTTAAGTCGCCTTATCTATCATTATTTCACCTTTTCCCAAAATGTGGCATGTTAACTACCATTATCTCGACTTGTTTCCCGTTATCTAGGCTTATATCGTCTTATCTGTCACTATTTCGCCTTTTCTCCAATTATGGCACGTTAACTCCAATTATCTCGACTTATTTCCCATTCTTTAGGTTTATGTCGCCTTATCTATCATTATTTCGCCTTATTCCCAATTATGGCAGGTTAACTCCCATTATCTCGACTTATTTCCAATTATTTAGGCCTATGTCGCCTTATCTATAATTATTTCGTTTTATCCCCACGTTAACTCCCATTATCTCGACTTATTTGCCATTATTTTGGCTTATATCGTCTTCCCTGTCACTATTTCACTTTTTCTCCAATTATGGCACGTTAAAATCATATGGTTTTTTTTTATTTGTGAGGCCATCTCTCGAAAAGTTATGGGACTTTTCACGGTATGTAGTAGGAAGTAAAAATAGTGTATGCGGGGTAGTACCTATATTAAGTCATTTCTTCACTCCCTTTATTCTAAAGGTCATAAACGACAAAGAAACTGTATAAGAGTCTAATAATTCTAATAATATTGACTTTATAAATTCTTAAATAAATATTAAAAATAAACAACTACATCTTGTAGTTTTATAAAAACTGATTAAAATGCGTAAAGTGAACCTGTTTCAGAAAATACCAAATGCGGCAATCAAAATGCTGAAGTGGCCACTTCCTGCCTTGCCTGGGATATACAAGAGAATGTGCGGGAATTCAACGATTTTATCAGAAGTAATATGACGTGATTTCTCTGTTTTAACGTTAGTTTTTATTTGTATTAGTTGCACTAAGTGTTAAACAACCTTTGGAGACGACGGGAGCATATCAATTAAACGGCAGCATTATTAAAGTAATATTTTTTAATGATGCTGTAGTGAGTAAGGGTCATTTCAATTGAAGAAATATGAATATTTTAGAAGGTTATTGATCTCATTTCTTTTTTTTTCCACGTTGAATTGAGAGTATAAACGACTGAAATCAAGAAAGTTACTGCCAACGCAGGAATACGCAGCTCCTTGTTTATGCCATAAACTAAATTACTAGTAAGTAGAGATCGTTAAGCTGCAAACCCCCACCCTAATGCTGGCCTTCACTTATACTATACCAAAAGTTGTCATAAGTTCTAGAGCGTATAAATCAACGTTATATCATTTTTTTTTTTGCAATCAGACATCTAACAGAGCTGGCCGACTTTTTCGGCTCTTGAAATAATAATAAAAGGGATTGTTTCCGAAATTCCAAAAATGGTTTAATTTTAAATAAAAACTGACATTAGAAGTGGGATTAAGTAATTTCATATGCCGTTGTGCCCCTTTTCAGCAGGTTTACGAAAAATTTTAGAAGGAGTGACAGTGAAAATGAAAATGAACTCTATCGTGAACTTTTGGAAAAATATATCGAAAAGGAAGTGAGTGAAGAGCTCAAGCGAATATTTAGTACATAGGTGTCAGGAGAGTCTCTTGAAGTAGACGATAATGACTCTGCCGGGCCTTCAAGTTCCAGGGTGAATGGAGATGTAGATCAGTTAGGAGAGATACAAAATTGGAATGACTATCAAAAAACTAACAATTTAGTATTTTGTATTTAAGCTACTTGTAGGCGATTTAAAATTTCTCGAATTAGTGCCCACGTTTCCTTTTCGTATATCAATACTTGCAATATGCATTGATCAAAAATGTTCACTTTTAGTGTGTTTAGAACATTGGAAAGGAGCATACGTTAGCCAAGCTAATGATATTCTCTTTGATAGAACCGCTCTCAAATTTTATTTGGATATAACTGTTTTTGTCAAAGATTTACATATATATATATATATATATATATATATATATATATATATATATATATATATATATATATATGAATCGGTTTTGTTTTCAGTGTTCAGTATTCCGTCTTTAACGCACTTATTGTTATTTGCCTTTAACTACAGCTTTGGCTAAAAATATTTGTCATCTAACAAAACTTAAAAATCTTAAAACTCTGTTGGAATATAACAAAATGAAAGCCATGCATTAAATTAAACTGGTATATTTACCTAGGCTGTCTGAAATGTCCTCGACCTGACACACAGATGGCGTTAGAAACTATGAAACCATAATTATATTGGAAAGTTGCATCCTTTATATAAACACATGCGAAATTTTATTTCGATCTGTCAATTCGTTCGAGTAGTATCAGCTGTTTAATATTAACGTGTCATTAATTTCTTGAAAATTTAAAAAATTGAATACCGTGCAGTGATTAAATTCTTTGTTTTCGATGGTTTAACACCAACAGAAATTCATCCGAAATTGTTAAAAGTGTATAAGGGTGCATCCCCTTCGCTTTCTACTGTAAACACATTGGCTGCTCTTTTTAAATCTAGTCGTACATGCCTCGAAGATGACCCATGCGAAGGTCGTCCAAAAACTGGTACAACACCACAAATCATTCAACAAGTCCATGATTCTAATGTTAGATGATCGATGAGTGAAAATGCATGAAATAGCTGAGGCCATAGGCATCTCAAAAGAACGAATTGGAATTATTTTGCATGAAGAATTACATATGAGGAAGATTTGTGCCAGAAGAGTGCCGCATTTGCCGACAATTGACCAGAAACGCATTCGAATGCATATTGCTCAAGCGTGTTCGTTTTAAGTAAAATAAAATGGATTTCAAGCGTCGTTTCATAAATCTTGATGAAACTTGAATCCACCACTATACACCAGAGCAAAAACAACAGTCGAAATAATGAGTTGAAGCCGGTAGAAGTGCACCAAAGAAGGCAAAGACAGTTCCATTAGTAGGAAAGGTTATAGCAACAGTTTTTTGGGATTACAAAGGTGTTTTGTTGATCGATTATCTTTAGAAAGGTAAAACAATTAATTCTGAATACTATTGTAACCTTTTGAATCAGTTGGATGCAAAGATTGGTAAGAAAAGACCTGCTTTAAAGAAGAAAAGAATCATCTTTCATCAAGATAATGTACGTATTCAGCCAAGTGATTTGGCAATGGTACAATTCAACGAATTAAAGTACGAATTGCTTAAATATCCAGCGTATTCACCATATTTGACTCCCTCTAACTATTATCTGTTTCCAAACCTGAAAAAATCCCTGGCTGGGCATTTTACATTAAATGACGAAGCTAATGCAGCCGTGGATGGATATTTTGCAGACCTTTCAGGCTCACACTTTAATAATGGTATTGAATTATTATAAAAACATTGGAATAAATATATTGGAGTTTCAGAAGGTTATATTGAAAAATAAAACATATTTCACATCAAAAAAAATTTTCTTTCATTGTTAGGCCGAGAACCATTCAAATCGCCTACGTATTATCAAAATCAATATTTAGGACTATTTTCTTTGCCCTTTGTTATAGTTGAAATTCGTTTTGGTATAAAGAAATTAACTTTTTGCATTTTTCTTAGGAAAAAGCGTTCAATTCCTCGAACAAGACACGTTTGAGGGTTTCTTTTGATGCAATTGAGTGTTCCTTGATTCTCCGCTTGAGAGAGCACATGTTCTATAGGGTTGAGATCTGGTGACTGTGGAGGCCAATCCAGAACCTCTACCCTATTCTTCCAGAAACATTTCATTGTTTCATACGTTCTTCTAAATCAAATTGACATTTCTTTGGCATTTTTACATAAAAAATACACTTAACCTTTAGTAAAACACTATTAAAATTAACAGATTATTGACGATGTGTGTGCTACGATCTCGAAGTGAACGAAATAATTACAAGAATAAAGCAGGTCAACTTTTGTTGAGTTCCAAGAGTTTGTTGTTATTTTTTTGTTTTTTTTTAATGGTAACCGAAAGAGAATTGTCCAGAACTGGATAGCGAAAGCACAACATCGAGGGGACTGAAAGGACTTGGAGGAGGCCTATGTCCAGCAGCGGACGAGAGAGGTTGGATGATGATGATTTGATGTGCCAATTCAAGGAACTAAACTTAAGTGCGTTAAGAAATAAAAGACATTTAGTTTCTAAAAATTAAAAGAGGGAAGTAACAGCAGGCCTGCCATAAGCGGGCGGCACGTCCAGAGATCTTGTCATGTTCAAACTCTTTCAGCCTTATCAATGTCATTACATTTATTGCGAGAAAATTCGCAATTATTAAAATAGGATAGGGACGGGACGGCCACAGAAAATTTCTGGTTGGGGGATGCAAAGAAGGTTTTGCACGCAGGAGTTCAGGCGGCTAGCGGCGAGTCTGAGTAAGAGGGTCTACTGCACGTAATTTCCCAGCTACTTGGGATTTTTTCTAGCAGTAGAACTGACTCCAATGTTTTTCGATGGAAATGATCAGTTCAGTTTCAAGTAATTATAGGGGCATCAAGATCACACTCGCCCTTGTAGTGTAGTAATAAAAGGTCAAAATAATGATGAGACAGGCTAGTTTAGATACAGCAATATTATGATTTTATTCTCTCTGGGGTATCACCAGGAGTATTGTCCTAAGTTTTGGACCTCAAAAAACTTGTGCGCTTTTACTTATAAACAATTTAAGTTTTCAAAACGCGTTTTTTGAGCTTAAAATGTGAATAACTCCGGTTATGTAAGTCGGATCGATACACAAAAAAAACAAACTCTTCACAATGAAATTTCCAACAAATCTTCAATAATTTTAAGTTGCTCAAGTGCGTACATAACCTACAAAATTGAAAAAACAAGCAAAAAACTGCTTTTTTTCATTTTATTGTACAGGTTGCTTGAATATACATGTTTAGTCGTTTTACTATATTTTCCTTCACTTTCCTTAGCATAAAGGGCGTTATTATCCTACACGCATCCCGTATCCTATTTTCCATATCTACTGCTGTTGTAGGGGGATTCACATAATCACGAACTTTAATGTAGCCCAACAAAAAGAAGTCTAAAGGTGTTAAGTCACATGATCGAGGGGGCCATTAAATGAATCCATCCCTACCGATCCATTTTTGTGGGTAACGATCGTTTAAAATTCCCGAACATCCCGGTGGTAATGAGCAGGAGCTCCGTCTTGTTGAATCCACACTTGTTTCCTTTTAAAGTTATCAACTTCTTCAAGAAGCTGGGGTAATTCGTTTTGCAAAAAAATTAGATATTTAGGTCTGTTAAGCGGTTTGCGGAAAAAATATGGACCAATAATTAGAAAATTTAATATTTCACACCATACATTAAGCAACCAGTGGTTTTGGTTTTGAACTTCCCGGACCCAAAATGAATTAACTGTTGAATAATAATGCATGTTATGGCTGTTAACTGCTCCATTACTGCGAAAAGTAGCTTCATCAGAAAACATTATTTTGGATAAAAAATTTGGATCGGCGTCTATTAAATCACAGTCTTGAAGTTCTTAGTGTAGTTCCATATGAAAGCGATGATACTTGTATTTTCTCGTGGTGCGATTATCCGTAGATTGGGATGTGTCAGATAAGTTAGCTAGTTGACGGCTGCTGACGGGGGAATTATCTTCAACATGAAGTAAAATCTGCATTTCTTTTTCTTCATTGGTAGCATTCTGGTTTACTATTTTCCGTTTCGTATACTCAACGCTACCGCTACCATCAAACCGTTCCATTAGGCACTGAAAAGATGTTCTAGACGGTATACGTCTATTAGGGTACTTCGCTCCGTAAAGCCTTACTGCCAAAAGACAATTTTTTCCCGCCTCGGCCAGTATGTAAATCATATCAATTAATTCATTTTTAGGAAAATCTAGAACTATTACCTTTATACGTCACTTACTACAACAAATTAAACTATTTTTACTTGCTTAATAGACATGTCAAAATTTGACAATGCCTACATTTTTGTTTTGTTTTGGCAACTATGATGTTATAGCGTAAGTGTATTAAAAAAAGGGTAAAAATTGAAAGATACAAAATAAATCAAGAACTATTAGAAATAGGTATACGACATACTTAATAATTAATAATAAACTTAATAAAAGTTGGAGGGTTCTGTAAAATCTATCAGAAAAATAATAATATACAGGGTGTGCCATTTAAAAAAGTCAAAATGTATAAATTTATTTTAGACACCCTGTAGCATCTAACACAAATTTCTTTACATTTATCTTTTTTTTTCTTCTCTATAGAACGCTCGTACCAATTATGAGTATTCTACCTTCAGAAACAATGGCGCTACTGGCAATTTTTTACAAAACTGAAAACTGAAATATTAGAAAAACGACTAGGGTTAGGCATATAACATTATTAATAAAAAAGTTATAAAATTTTAAGCAGAATTTAAAAATAAATTAGAAAATAGGATGTTCTATTTAAAAAAACATATGTTATATCGACCACACTTTTTTGAAGTACCCTGTTTATTCAAAAATAATTTTAAATTGTGCACCTTAACATTCCCTAAAACTATTGTATTTAATATTTTTTCGTCATTCCCGAAACTTTACTCTATCGTTGACTCACCCTGTACACGACTAAGAGAACCGATCGGCTTGAAACTTTCGGAAAATATGCCTTTTATTATAGCAAAAATACCCTGAAATTTTGGTACAAGATTATTGAACCCAATGGACATAACTGAATTTGTTATTTACAATTTGAATTGGTCCAAAATGTATCTTTTTTTTTCAAAATTTAAGTTTCAACGCCAGCTTTCCGATTTTTTTGGAGTTATTTCAAACTTTATTTACATTTATTTATTACTCAGATAACAACAAATGCGTTTTTTTGGCCATTTTCAAGTTAACGAAATTTTTTTAAAAAATAAAAGTCTCGCGTAATAAAAATTTTTCAATTTTTTTTCCAAAATGACCGAAAAAAAATTACATTTGTTGTTATTTGAATAATAAACAAATGTAAAAAAAAAACGATTAATATATTTTTTTAATGGCATCGGAAAGCTGGTGTCGAGACCTAAATTTTTAAAAAAAATATCCATTTTGGACCAAATGGCATAAAATGGCGAGCAATTCAAATTTTAAATAATAAACTCAATTATGCCCAGTGGATAAAATATTTTTGTTCCAAAATTTCAGAGTATTTTTGCTATAACAAAAGGCATATTTTTTAAAAATTTCAAACCGATCGGTTCATTTAGTCGACCTGTACAATAAAATGAAAAAAAAAGTTTTTTGCATGTTTTTTCAATTTTTTATGTTATGTACGCACTTGAGCGACTTGAAACTAACTAGGATTTGTTGGAGACTTCATTACTAACATTTGGTTTTTTTTTGTCTCGATCCGACTTATATAACTGGAGTTATTCAGATTTTAAGCTCACAAAACTCATTTTGAAAATTTAAATTGTTTATAAACAAAAGAGTACAAGTTTTTCGAGGTCCAAAACGCAGCACGATACTCCTAGTGATATCCCAGAGAGGCTAAAATCATAATATTGCTGTATCTAGACTGTGCAATATCAAATGCTTTTTTTTATCGCTCACCTCCCCGCCTCAGTAGGGATTTTACCCTTTTCCATATCCCAAGGATATCGTGCTGCCACGGACGTTATTTTTGCATTTCTGCAAACAATTACTACCCATGAACACTCACAACATCCAGCCGACACACGGAATCAAACCGCTGACCTCCTGATCAACAGTAGGCTTCTTAGCCCACTGCGCCAATCGGTCCGGCTAGCACTATTGGCGTTAGACGTGCTAACGCCGGCTCTGAGCATAAGTTTGATAATAGAATAGGTTGTTTTTTTTAATTTCCAGTTATATAACTACATATTTTCGTTTTAATTAAATTGATGGATGGTGGTCGTAGCTACAAATCCAACTCAATAACTTTAACTATTTTCAGTCTTTTCCAGTCCAATCAGTACATAATGATAGATAATTACAAATAAGATCGAGAAGCAAAACGGCCTAATAATTCTTTAATAATTTCCTTTAAAACTTGCTATATCCGTCCACCTGTTTATAAGACATAGTCTTAATTATACCGGTTTCGATCATGTTCAGCATCATTTTTTTTTTCTTAACCTCGCTTATATTTCTTCAACTTCCTGTCTGGTTTTTGTTTTTATTTCAATGTAATTCGAATTCCAAGTTTTTTTTTAAATAAGTTTTAAAGTGATTCTGGTACATGTTAAGTTATTAAATAAAAACCTGTCTTTTACTTTACATGAAGTATTTATAGGTAAGAAAACGAAGACTCTTAGCAAATACACTGTTTACATATATATACATATATATATATATATATATATATATATATATATATATATATATATATATATATATATATATATATATATATATATATAAAAAAATATTCTCAAATAGTACGCTTGCCCAATATACTTCTTGTTACAATCATTACAACTTATTCCACATATTTCCCCTTCTAACAGGTTAGTGGATTTTATCGTTCGGATTTTCAGAGATATTTTTTAAATTGTTTGATGACTTATAGACTAACAACTCGCGAGAGAACTGAGCCAAAGTCCTCAGAATCTTTCCTCTGAACTTTCTCTTTACAAGAAACCAAACGTTTTCAATAGGGTTGGTGTCCGGCGATTGTGAGGGCCACTCTAGTGTCTTATCGTGGGCCCAAGCGAGGCGCTTCGAGGCGTGATTTTTGCCCAGCAAAGATTTCTTCAACGTGCTTCGGAATTTGAGATCATCAGCAAGAAAATGTTATCGAATGGTCTAATGCAGTGATTCCCAAAGTGGTTCAGGTGGACCCCCAGGGGTCCACGGGAGACTCGACGGGGGTCTACGTTGGCGTGAAAAAAAAAATGGGGGTTCGCAAGTTGTAAGTGGGGATCCACGAAAATTTATCTGGTTTCGATAGTAAAGAACAAAAATGTTGGCTTGGCTTTACCTATCAATGTAGGCAGATAATACACTACTCAAAAAAATTAAGGGAGCAAAAACAAATTCCAAATTTTTCGGTGATTTTTGACAGGCTGTATTTCGGTGAAAAATGGTCGTATTGAGACTTTAAAAAAAAGCATTTTGAAGGCTAAAATTTTTTGGCTAAAATTTTTTAGGAGCTACGGTTCTCATGCAATCCTAACAGATAGCGCGAAAAAATAATATTGCAAATATTTTGCTTTTTTTTGGTCCATGGGCTTGAAAAAATTTTTTTCACTTGGGTCGGCATATAGATCAGATAGCCTGTTTATTTAGCATTAATTTCCTTGTTTTAAAACCTCCCTTAATTTTTTTGAGTAATGTATTTTAAGAAGGTCAGCGACTGTTACTTGTAAAAAACTTGCATATTCGATATTCAGTACAACGCGCTTCCAGACTTGCAAAGCGCCGCCCGCCCGCCCGCCCGCAACGCAACCCGTTCAGACGTGCAAAGGGACGAAATACGACTTGTACTGTGCTTGCAATCTTGCATGAACTTGTTTGATTGTTCATCAATATAAATACGAATGCCAAGGACAAACGTTACTCATTTGTTTCCGGAATTTTGAAAAGAAAAGTGTGAGTGAATCGATGTCAGTGTTTGCCAGTGCCGGAAAAAGTAAGTACCTGCCTATTTGTTATTCATACTTTTATTTTATATTGTAATAATATTATATTTGTTATATTTGCGTGTAGTAGGTACGTAATAAAAATTAAATACTGAACAGGGCCATTATTCGATACTTCTATAAAAGAACAGAAAGCCGAGAAAGATGGAACTTTTAGTACTTTTTATTATAAAATTATTTATTTACCCGACTGTGGTGATTCACTAAAGGAGAGATATCTGATTGACCTGCATGTTTGTACATATAAAAAATATTTTATATTACATTAAAATAGGTTCAGCCGTTTTGTGAAAACCTTTATAGGGGTCTTAGCAGTTTATTGCTTTTAATAATTAAAATCAGTTTTGCCGCCGGCATTTTGGTTTTTTCATTGCAATAATTAATTAATCTTATTTTATTCTGTTAAAATAGCCATATCCTGTTAAAGTCGCCTTATGATTACTAAAACAAACATTTTTTTTTTTTTCTTTACAGGTAGGTAACTGATACGAAACATGGCTGAATCTAAGAAGAAATGTCGACAGTACAGTGTCGATTATTTGAAATTTGGTTTTCTTCCATCAAAGGCAGACAAACGATTGCCCATATGCCGTTTATGCAAGTTTGAGCAATGACTCTATGAAACCATCGAAGATCATCTAAGAAGGTGTCATCCTCATAAAATAGGTAAAGATTTAAAATATTTTCAAACATTGAAGGAAAAATATGAAAAGAGACCCACCGTGCACAGTATGTTCGCTTCAACGTCTCAAAGTAACGATGATGGCTTTCGGGCATCTTACAATATCTCATTGCTTATAGCGAAATCTGGAAAACCGCACACCATCGGAGAACAGTTAATTTTATCCGCTGTTGAAGAGGTTTTAAAAACTGTTCTGCACAAACCCCCATTTGACGTACTCAAAAGAATTCCTTTGAGTAACAACACTGTACAAAGACGTATTGATGAAATGAGCTCTGATATTGAAAGCTTCTTGTGTAATTATCTGCAAACAACTCATTTTTCTATCCAACTGGACGAGTCAACTTTACCTGGTAATGAAGCATTATTATTGGCATATGTTCGATTTGTTATGGATGAAGAAATCCATGAAGAGCTGCTATTCGCGAAAACGCGACGGACACTAAAGGCGAATCAATATTTAATGTTCTGAGTGATTTTTTTAAGGAAAAATCGATTCCATTTACAAACATTATTTCGGATGGAGCTCCTGTCATCTTCGGGCGATATCGTGGGTTTTCAAGCCATCTTAAGAGAATTATACCAGGAATAAATGCAAGTCACTGTGTGATCCACCGACAACACCTGGTAGTGAAAAATTTGAGTGATAGATTGCACCAATCGCTTCAATTTGCGTTTAAAGCAGTTAACAAAATAAGAAGCAATGCGTTGAATACCCGTTTATTTGCACAATTGTGCGACGAAAATGATGAAGACTTCCAACGATTGCTCTTACATACTGAAGTATGCTGGTTGTCGAAAGGTGCATGTTTAACCAGATTTTACTCACTTTTTGAATCAGTTTTAGAGTTTCTGGAAAGTAAAGATCCAGATTTAAAAGAAAACTTGATCAAATTGAAAGCAGACATCGCGCATTTGACAGATTTGTTCAAAAAATTTAATGACATTAACTTGCAGTTACAAGGGGACAGCCCTAATTTAATAAAAACAAAGGGTGTAATTTCGGCTTTTCTTGGAAAATTGAAATTTATGAAGCAAAATATTAGTCGGCGCGAATTCTCTCAGTTTCCAAACTTGTCACAGGCAGAATGTCTTGATGAGGATATTCAGACATACGTTCAACATTTAAATTCCCTGCATGTTCACTTCAAAAACAGATTTGAAGATATTCTGACGATGGAAATACCACCATGGATCATAAATCCATTTGATGAAACGGAAGTGGCGATTGTGGAGCTGAAGGTGAAATTTAAAAAAGGCTATTAAACATTTTGGCTGCAGGCAGAAATACCCGAAAAATATCCTGGGCTGTGGGAAATTGCGAAAAAAAACTTTTGATAGCGTTTCCCTCGTCATATCTTGTCGAAAAAAGTTTTAGTGTCGTTACAAACCTATTAACAAAAAAAAGGAGCAGATTGAACATCACAGAACGGGGAGATTTGCTGTTATTCCTTACAAAACTGAAGCCAAATATTGATAATTTGCTGTCAGTCCATCAAGTACATCCCTCCCATTAAAATTATGACTATTTTTTTTTAATTGTTGATTTGCATTGGTGAAGTTATGGTACGTTATTAATGTTTAATTTTAATTTTATTAAGTCTGTAATCATACTATTTTAATAAATAGAACACAAGAAAATATATTATTTTTCTTTTTATTTTTACCACTCCGAATTTAGGGTTGGAACTCAGCCATGACGCAAATTTCCATCGTTAGATCTAATCTTCACATTTTTTGACGAGTTTTGGAAATATGGTAGAAATGTAGCAGCAGGGGGTCCACCGAAACCACTAAAATTTTGAAAGTGGTCTACGAGAAAAAAAAGTTTGGGAACCTCTGGTCTAATGGGACACATTTAAACCCTTTTTTTTTTAATTTTGCCGCTTTTTGACGCAGCATCAATTTCGAGTCCCGTGAAAATAAAGACACGATTCGTTTTTCGACTTTCTAAATGACTTTGCCTACCGAACCACGTTTTGGCAAGTTTTTGTCTTGTTAAAACTATTTATCCATTTGACAAACACACACAAACTTTTTAATACATTTAGCGGCCGCAGAATGTGTTATTTTAGGCCTCTTTGGATGGGAACAAAGAAAGACTGCCTCAAACCGACGCGCAAACAAGTGACTCATTTTGGATTTTACGTGATTTCGATGAAAGTTCGGAATCGACTGATACTAACGTAATCCTTATGCCTTTTTCCCCTTTTTTTTTAGGAGTGTAAGGCCCGTGGAGTTGAGTTATATATATATAGAATATATTTGTCTTTTCCATATTTTCTTCTATATCTTTCTATCCTATTTAAATTGCCGATTGCCTCTTTTGTTTCTTCTGTATTAATTTCTTCTGTTTGTTCTGTGTTCCGGCATATTTTTGTCATTCCCGTTTGATAAATCTTTATAGTATTCCTTCCACCTTTCCATAATTTTGTCTTCTTCTTTTATGACATTTCCTTCTAATTATTTTCATCCATTTCCTTTCTTTCTGTTTCTGTGATTCCTACATAGTACATTTGTTCTTCTGTCAGTTCATCCTCTTTTCCGTTTATACTCCTATTATTCCGTGTTCTCAATGATAATTATTTCCCATTTCTTTCTTCCTACCTATTTCTTTGATTATCTTCTTATTTGTATTATTTTCATTAGTCGTCTTTTCCGTATCCTTTATCTTTGCCAGGGTTGTCGTCAATCTACCTATCTCTCTCCTTTTTCTCAGTTTTTTGACTTGATGGTCGTAGTATTCTTTGCTTGTTCTTTCAGTTTTTCTTCCTCAATGTCCCATTTATATTCTCTTCCTTCGATTATGATTTTTTGATATCCTATTTTCACTCTTTTTCCATTCTTTCTCTCGTTCTCTGCTATATGCTTCAATTTATTTTGAATTTCTCGTTCATCTTTTGTTAAATCGTTGTTTATGCAAACTCTCTCTCTTAGATTTCTCAGTTTGTTTTTATTTTTCATCACAGCTTCTTTATCTCCCGTGTTTCCAAGTTCTATCTTGTATATAGTCGCTCCTATTTTTATCACATCTTTAATCTGTACTTTTGTGTCCATACTCCTCTCCATAAAATGTTCTACATCCATTCTCAGATCTGGTTGGCTATTCGCTTCAAATCTCATTCCCGAAAGTTCGGAATCGACTGGTACTTTTACTAAAATGCGTCCTAGACAAAAGTCCCCCCTACCGATTTTTTGTTGTATCGCTAGAATGGTATTTATCAAAAATAAATTATCGCGGATACACGTTCTTACTCGACAGACTGTATATTTTTAATATGATTCGTTTCATTTCTGAATCTAACTTCATTCAACGTGACGGTGATTAAACGATGAACCAAAAACTGTCATGTAATAAGTTTATGTTGTTAGCAATGAAATGAGTCGTTAGAAATATCTATCTGCTCAGGTTTCTTTTTTATAGATGTCAAATTCTAATTTATTATTATCTTTAATAGGTAACTAAAATATTCAGGAATGGTAATTATTCGTTTTTCTTAATTTCACAAGAAAATATAAGGTAGTCATACCGGTTATTTAATTTCGAAACAATATCTTTTGCATTTAAGTTCGTTCTACAGTGAATACATCATCTACATATCTATACCATACTTTTAAAAGTACCCAAATTCTCGACGGGCTTCGGATTCAGACTTACTGATGAATAAATTTGCCATAAAGAGTGACAAGCAATTAAACATTGCTGTGCCTTTTTTTGAAAAAACAAATTTAATTGCTATATTGAAAATAATTTTATTCCATGGTAGGTTTGGCCAAAACTAAGTATTCACGAATAATTTTTTTTCAAGGTTAGTAATTCTAACCAACTCCCAGAGGTAATGCAAGGTTTGTAATATTGGTACACTAGGAAACAAAGAACTGCATAAAAAAAAATTAAAATTTCGCCTTCGTTGGGAAGTGGTTCTTTGGTTTTGTCAATGAATTCTAAAGAGTTTCCCGCTGAAAAAATGTTCTTTCTTAAAGGTAAATTTTTAAATTCTTTTATCAACCATTGAGAAATTAAATACGAGGGATAACTTTTAAGTTTTTGCAGAAATAATAAAAGAAACAACAAACAATTCTCGAAACATATTTTCCACTCTAAAGTTGGTACCACAAAAACATGATTTTGGAAGGATTCAACAACGGTCAAATTATGCCGAATCCACCGGAAAAAAATATTTTTCACAGCTAAATGTTCACGCAAAATCGAATGTACTGCAGTCTTCGGTATGCGCCAGGATGCCTCTCTCTCACGTCAGTCAAGTCACATGCCGATCCTCTTTAATCATAACACAACTCTACAAAAAAAATTTTTGATTTTGTCCTAAAATTGATTTTATGATTTTTCTATTCATTATGCTCCAAAATAAAGGAAAAGTATCCATATTCCATATAAAGTTTGCTTTTGTGGTAGTTATGATAATAATACATTTTTTTGAGTTATCGTAAAAATATTAAATAGTTCTGGTATATATAAAAATACCGCGAAAAAATAAACAGGTCGTAACTTTCACACAGTGTCTACAGATGTCACTTAAGTGATAAACAACAATTGACTGTTTTGTAGAAGATTTAAAGAGGTTAAAATGTCGTCGAGAAAGTGTAAATATGATGCTGATGCATTTTGTTATATATGTGGTATATTTATTAAAGTACGAGATATAAAATTTTATTTAAACGCATGTGAAAAGCTTTGTGAAGCCTACAAAGCCTATTTCAACTGCCCTGTTCGGAAACTACACAAGCTCTGGGCTCCACATGTTGCTTGTAGTAATTGCAAAAGATGTTTAGAAGGTAAACAATTTTTAGTAAAAAAGAAGAGAAATATGTTTATTTTTATCTTTATTTATTTCAGGTTGGTATCGAGGTGAGAAACGGAGTAGAAATTCGTAGTACCCAGAATTTGGCGAGAGCCAAGAGACCACGGTAATGACTATTATTTTTGCGTAGTAAATCCAGCTAAAAGACGTAGAGGGAAAAATGCGAAAACCCATCGAATATCCTGACCTTGCTTCATCTTCTGCTCCAATCTCACATAGCCCACAACTTCCAGTACCTGAACCTCCTAAAATATTGTCTCAGTCAAGCTCATCTTAGAGTTCAAATAAAAATATTGAAGATGAAGAATTTGTACTGTCACAGGAACCATCGAAACCCCATTTTTTTACCTCAGAAGACTTTAATGACTTAATAAGAGATTTGAATTTGCCGAAGAGTAAGGCAGAGCTTTTGGGTTCTCGTTTGAAGGAATAGAATTTGCTTATTGATGTCAAAATAATAGATCAACGAAGTCGGCATGAGACATTTGCTACGTTCTTCACCAAAGAAGATGAACTTTGTTATTGTAACGATATAAGAGGTTTGTTTGAAGCAATTGGGATGCCCTGTGTTTCCAGTGAATGGCGTTTATTTATTGACAGCTCGACGAAAAGCTTGAAAGCCGTTTTATTACATAACGGAAATAAATTTCCATCTCTTCCAGCCGCTCATTCTGTACATCTAAAAGAAAACTATGAAAGTGTTAAAAATTTAGTCGAAGCTTTAAAATATCAAAAGTATAAGTGGCAGTTCATTGGAGATTTTAAGATGGTAGGATTTTTAATGGGACTACAGGTGTTCTCTCTGTTTGTGGAATAGTAGAGCGGATGCTCAACACTATGTTCAACGATCATGGCCACTAAGAACGGAATTTTGTGTTGGAAAACAAAACGTTAAATGTGAATCTATTGCTGAACTTGAAAATGTATTAATACCGCCTTTACACCCCAAGTTAGGGCTTATGAAACAATTCGTAAAAAAGTTAGATGAAAAATCTGAAGCTTTTACATTTTTAAAAAACTTTGTCAGAAGCAAAGGTTAAAGCTGAAATTTTTGTTGGTCCACAAATTAAAAAATCTTTTGCCAATGAAGAATTTCCAAAATTACTTACTAGGGCTCAAAAAAAAAAGTTGGAATAGTTTTAAAGCAGTAGTCTCTGGATTTTTAGGGAATAACAAAGTTGAAAATTACCAAGAGCTAGTTGAAAACATGTTAGAAAACTTTAAAACCATGGGTTGCAGAATGTCTCTAAAAGTACATATGCTGCATGCTCATTTATATAAAATTTGAAAACAACATGGGGGTGTACTCAGAAGAACAAGGAGAACGTTTTCATCAAGATATTATGAATTTCGAACAACGTTATCAGGGTCAATACAACGAAAATATGATGGGGTAGTACATTTGGGGTTTAGTGAGAGAAAGTACTTATGAACATGAAAGAAAAAGTAATAGGGTTCACTTTCAAACTTTGTTCCACTATTTTGTAATTTGATATGATAGTAAAACTTGATAAAAATCATATATAAATATATTTGTTTCGCTTTATCAATAAATAAAAATTTAAATTATGGATTTTCTAAACTACTGTTCAACCGTTCTCCTGGATACAAAAGCAAACTTTTTCAGGCCATATATATTTTTTTTCGTCTAACTGTCGATAAATCTATCGAAATTTCATACCCTCTTATCAAAGTAAAAATTCAGTTGACATCGATGCGAAAGCAACAACCGATTTTGGTTGACATTCACGAAACTCATCGCTGACGGAAGCACGACCATGACGAAATTCTACAAACTAATTGTAAACAGTCTTCTCTGATGGTGATTCACTACCAAAAGTTGAACGAGGCGATACCGAGCATGGTTAGCCCTTTACTAAAATCGTAAAAAGTCATCGAACGAAAACCGTCACGTGAAATTTCTATTTGTTCACAAAACTATTTCTGAACTGCCACTATTTTAACAATATCAAGTGTTAAATTTTACAACAATGGTAATATCACATTCCAGCAGCGCCATCTAGTGGTCAGTTGTAAAAACTTACAAAGGCGGCCCTTGTATGGTAGTGATCCTACCGCCGATACAATGAGTCTAATTGCTTTTTCAGTTTTATGAATTTTGTGTCTTGGAGATAAGGTTCTTACAATTTTTTAAATAATTTTTAACTTCAGCTGTCATTTTGGGCGAATGGATTTTTTATCAGTGTTTCATAAGGACCTGTTTCAATTAGGTTACTTACACGTTCAAAATATTATTTTTTGTCTAATATAACAACCTTATTGCCTTTGTTTACAATCATCAGCACCTCTTTAGGTTACTAAAATCTGTCCTAATCTAGGGATGGTCTTATGAATCGTGAGCCTATTCGCCACCAAGAGTTTACTGGTTTCGTTAAGAAGTAGATACATCTTTGGCCAAGAACCAAAGACTTTGTTGATTGCTGCATTGGCTTGACTCTTCGAGAGGAGCCTCTTGTCATATTTCAGTACTTGATCTAGTTTCTCTATTAGAGACTTGTTACTGTCAAATCTAAATGCCCATGTGGTGGTGTTCTGCTTAACTTCGAAAAGATTATGAAATGGGCTAAACCAATCAAACAGCTTGTCTTTGCAATCTGTTACTGATGATTCTACTGCATTTAGATAGTGCTAGTCCTGTGTGCTCTATCTTGGGAATGCTGTCCGTGCAGATATTAACTAACATTAGTTTGTGGTACCACTACTTTTATTGCATTGCCCCTTGAATCCACTTTGACCTAGAAATTGTGTTTCAATACGAAGGACTGTCTGTACCAGTTTGATCATGTTGAGCGAGTACCCATACCCTATAAACCTCTGCACCAACACTTAACAGCCCATACCTCAAACGCTTCAGACACACCGAGAACTGCTACCCTTTTGAAATCTAGTCGTCTTAAGGGAGTTGGCTATCTGTTGTACTAGTCTTGTCGCATATTGTAACGTCTCATGCAAACAATATATTACTTCGTTTGATATTCATTTTGCAAACTCGACAGGTAATATTATTGCAAATACAAGCATATCCCTCTTCTTTACAACAATTCCCCTTATGACTTGATTTAATAACCATCTAAAATGACCACTTTAGAATAATAAAATTTACTTTAAAATTCATATATGAAATAGAGTTTTTGCAGAACTATATTGAATTAAATAAATTGAATATTTAGTTTTCTACTCTACTGTTGTTTGGTAAAATGAATCCAGCGTATAACACGACCTAAAAAATGGTCTTCTTATTGAAAGGTCATCATCATCATCATCATTAACTTATTCCATCCATAGTCGGATGTAAGCCTCCCCAGGTTGTCTCCAATGAGCTTTGTTTTTTGCTTTTTGCATCCAATCGTATCCCGCTAATCTTTATGTCGTCCGTTCATCTTGTCTGTGGTCTATTTCGGCATCTTTTGGATTTTCTTGGTCTCCATTCAACTATACGGCGTGTCCACCTGTTATCATTCATTCTTGCTCTATGCGCCGCGAAATTTCACCTAATTCGTTGTATTACATCTATCACTTTTGATCTTCTCCGAATCTCCATGTTAGGAATACGACCTTGGAGTCTAATATTTAGCATTCTCTTCTCCATTGCTCTTTGCGTTACCTGGGGTTTATTTATTATACTTATATTTAAAGCTTTGGCTTCTATTGTATTTGAGATGTACAGTTTAAATGTAGATTATAACCTTCCCAACGCAGACCAAGCTAACGAGACTCTTCTATCCAAGTCAGCCTTCAAATTATCTTTTGATATTTCGATTTTTTGTCCTAAATATATGAATGTTTGTACCTTTCCTATTCTTTCACCTTCTATTAATAGTTCCTGGCTGTTATCTTCACTTTCGTTGTTCAAATATTTGGTTTTGGTGAAGTTTATTTTTAGACTTATTCCTCGAGACTTGTTATTTAGTTCCACCATTCTTGTAATTCTTCTTTTGTGTTAGCAATTAGAGAAACATCATCTGCGAACCTTAAATGATTTAATCGTTCACCGTCCATTATTATTCCTTTATTTTCCCACTTTAACGATTTGAACATGTATTCTGGAGTGAACGTGAACAGCTTTGGAGATATCGAGTTGCCTTGTCCTCTTTTAGTTTTGATTTTATTATTTTTTCTTCAAGCATTATTTGTGAAGTGGCATTTATATATATATATATATATATATATATATATATATATATATATATATATATATATATATATATACATATACATATATATATATATATATATATATATATATATATATATATATATATATATATATATATATATATATATATATATATTATTTATTTATATATATAGAGTACAATCCCGATTATCCGAATCGCAATTATCTGAAACCCGGCTTATCCGAAACAAACTGTTAAAAAGCAAATTGTATTCCCATTAAACGAAAGAATCTCAATTTTTCGAAACAGAAGATGAGTAGTTTCCTTAACGCGTCGGGGACCCCCGACGTCTAGAATTTTACCGCTGTCTATGTTTTGGTTAGTCGACGAGTGTTATAAGTTACTCATTACGTCTATTATTATCGCAGAGGTAATAGTTTGGTTTTAATAGATATTTTACAAAATGGAGCGTCATAATAATAAGCGTAAACGTGTTGTTATTACTCTAAAAGAGAAAGTTGAAGTAATTCAACGTTTATATAATGGTGAACTTCTTAAAAATATAGCGAAGGATTTAGGTGTAGCCGTGAGTACTGTTCCAGAGTGGAGAAAAAATCGCGAAAAACATAAAAATGGAGTAGTGTTTTGTTATCGCCCACACAGGCACGAAAAGGTATGAAAAGCGATGAATACCAAAAAGTGGATGATTCTTTATTTTTATGGTTTAGACAGAATCGAGAACGTGGAATACCAATTTCAGGAACAATTTTAAAACATAAGGCAGTGAGTTTAAGCGAAGAGTTGCCGGTTATTGAAGCGCCTGTAAATTTTTCTGCAATGACTAAACAGGTGGAAAAAAAGACATGGTGTACGTCAACTGAAAGTTTGTGGAGAAAGATTGTCGGCTGATGTACCTGCTGCAAAAAAATTTGCAGAGAATTTTGAGCAGCTTATGAAAGAACATGGTTTACAACCAGACCAAATCTATAATTGTGATGAAACAGGCTTGAACTACAAAATGTTGCCGTCAAATACCTTAACTTCAAAAACGGAAGCTGGAGCACCTGGTCACAAATGTAGTAAAGAACGTATTACTGTTCTTGCATGCAGTAATGCTTCTGGAAGACATAAACTCCCATTATTATGTATTGGTAAGTCAGCAAATCCACGAACCTTTAAGAATATTCGTCGCAATGTTTTTCCTGTTTTGTATAAAAATTAAAACAATGCCTGGATAAACGCGACTCTATTTAAAGACTGGGTTTTTTTGAGATTTTGTTCCCAAAGTGGAACTTTTTTTAAAAGAACATGGATATCCTAGAAAATGTATTCTGTTACTAGATAACGCCCCCACTCACCCAAGTGCGGAGCAACTTAAAAGTGGGGAAATAAAAGCAATGTTTTTGCCTCCTGCTGTAACTTCTCTCATTCAGCCTGTGGATCAGGGTGTACTGGAAAATTTAAAACTCAATTACAGGCGTTTGTTATTGGAGCATATTTTAGAAGAAGTAGATGAAGGTGGCAATCTTACTGACTGTCTAAAAAAGATAAATTTGAAAAATGTTATATATTGGATAGCTTCAGCCTGGAATCAAGTAAAGAGTAGTACTCTGGAAAAATCTTGGTCAAAATTGATACCACAAGAGGAGAGACATTACTCAGAGGCAGAAACAGAAAATAACGAAAGTTTACATCAAATTATTACAAGAATATCAGGATGTGAATGTGTTACGGAAACCGATTTTTGTGAATGGTTAAACAATGATGGTATGGAAGATGAAATGACTGACCAAGAATTAATTAAAAGTGTATGTAAAAGTGCTAATAAAATAGACAGTGATGACGATGATGATAACGAAGTAGAAGCCACTAACAATATTTCCGTAAAAATGTCACATTCAGAAGGACTAGAGGCCCTAGAAAAAGCGTTAACTTATGTAGAACAACAAGAAAATGCAACCGCCGCGGACGTTTTGTTTATCAAACGTTGGAGAGACATTGCAGCCAAAAACAGGGCTAACGCAAAACGAGTGCAGTTAAAAATTACCTCATTTTTAAGACATTAAAGTTAAGAATGAAACTGTTGCGATTTTTCGTACATATACATAAAATAAGTAAACTAATTGTTCTATTCTTTGTTTTAATAAATACCTATGTACGTAATAGCATATCGTATAAATGCTTTTAAGTCAATCTGCATTGTTGTATTCATTCTAAACTTCTATTTTATTAAAAAATTCGGATTAACCGAAATTTCGATGATCTGAAATCACTTTGGTCCATATTATTTCGGATAATCGAGATTCTATTGTATATATATATATATATATATATATATATATATATATATATATATATATATATATATCAAGAAGAGTTGTGTATCTTTCATCGACTCTGCTGTTACTTAATGCGTTAAGGACTAACGAATCAAATGCTTTTTCGTAGTTAACCAATGCTATCCAGAAGGTGACCTTATATTCATTTGCTTTTTCCACTAATAATCTAATTGTTGAAGATGATCCAAAGTGCTGTATCCCCGTCGAAATCCCGATTGTTCACTTGGCTGATAACTGTCTAATTTGTTCGTTAATCTATATGTTATAAAGGTTGAAAGGTATACTGACTGTATTATGATTCAAACGCAGCTGGAATTACAAGGGTATATGGTCTTAAAAAAACAAAATAAATAACATCTTTTTCAAAAACAAAAATTTATTTCTCAACATAATCACCACTGTGCTCAATACATTTGGTGCAGCGAGAATCCAATTTTTTTATTCCTTCAGAAAAAAAAATTGTTTTGAACTGTGCATCATCATCTTATACAGTACAGCCCCAAGCCAATTTTTAAGTTAAGGAAAAAAGAAGAAGTTACTTAGATCCAAATGTGGGGAATAGAATTGGTGGGGAACTATTTTAAAGCCCAGCTCGTTCACTTTTGCCATTGCCACAAACGATGTGTGAACAAGCACATTATCCTGGTAAAAGCGCACTCTTATGCGCGTTAATCTTGGCCGTTTCTGCTTCAACTCTGTATAAACGGTCCAGTAACGTTGCATATTAAGAACTAGTCGCTATTTTACCTTCTTCCGAATAGTCAATCATGATGATACACTATGAGTTCTAAAAACCATTTGCCATCATTTTTCCCACCGTCAAAACTGTTTTCGCTTTTTTTGTGCACTTTCACGTTAGCCAACCCACTGTTTGGCTTGCTGTTTTATCTCCGTGGTATAATGGTGGTTCCACATTTCGTTTACAGGTACAAAACGACGCCAAAGATTCTTCGAATTACGCTGTAACTTTTCCAAACACGATTTTGAAATGCCTTTTCTCGTTTTTAGAACTTCATGCAGAATATTTTGAACCGGTTATTAAGAGATGCTTATAATCTCAGCATCTGCAGTGCTCGTGTGGTCATGTTTAAATTCATTTATCAAGTAATATTCTTGAGTGCTGGTACAGAGTCCCCGTAGACTTACTTCACTTCAGTTTCTCCATGGACCACAGTCTACTTTTTTAAATAAAAATGCTTTATCATTGCACGATAGTCCGCTTTATCTATTTTTATGAAACGTGTAACACCGATCACTTACGATAGCTGCTAATAAACAATGCGAGTCGCATCTGTTTGAAACTTTGAACACACCATTACAAGAATCACACTTTCCAACAATTATGCGCTTAACAAAATTTCCCGCCGTTTTGTAGAAATTTACCAGACTTATCAATTCAACCTCGTAATTGATGGATGGTAAAGTTTTAGCGTATACCTGAAAACCACAACTTTTCCAGTAACCTAATCCTTACGAAATGTATTGGAGGGTGCTATCTGGGATCTGGATGTTGCTTTCTATCTAGAATTAAATTTTATGAAGAACAGCATTGGATAGAGTTTGGAGGCAGAAAAGACATTTGACTTCATTGTGCGCAACTGAAGGTTTAATGACTTCAGAGTTCTGAAAACACTCTTCTGTAGCTTCGGGCGCTCAAAACTTCAATACGGGGGTTATACGATAAATACCTGGCCTTCGTCATAGACGGCACTATGACTATTTAAAAATTTATATTTTTCGTAAACATTCACAGGAATCCTGTCAAATTTTCAGGACGCTACGTGATTTAGTTTGTGAGTGGCAGCCATTTAAATAGATTAACTTTTGTGATTTTACAACAATCGAAAAAAATTGAATATCGAGTAGTGATAAAATATTTGTTTTTGTAAGAGAAAACGAATGATAAGATACAAGCGGAACTCAATGAAGTTTATGGGGACTCTGTACCTTCGTTATCGACTATAAAATATTGGATAGCTGAATTCAAACGTGGCCGTACAAGCATTATTGATGAAGAACGTCCAGGTCGTTCAAATAAGGTGTGATTGAAAAAATCCACGATATAGTGATAAATGAACGAAGAGTAAGAGTGCGTGAGATTGCTGAGACTGTGAGCATCTTAATTGAACGGGTGCAGAACATTTTAACAATTCATTGGGATATGAGGAAGCTTTCCGCAAGATGGGTGCCGAGATTGCTCACAACTGACAATAAACACGCACGTGTGTCAACTTCAAAAAAATATTTGGCGATGTTAAAGCGCAATCGGAATGATTTTTGGCTTCGATTCAAAACTATTGACGAAACATGGATTCATCACAGCACACCACACCAAAAAACAGTCTAAACAGTGGGTTTTCTGTTGCGAACTAGCGCCAAAGAAGGCCAAGGTGACTTTATCGGCCAACAAAGTCATGGCTACAGTGTTTTGGGATGCATGCGACGTAATCCACGTCAATTACTTTGAAAAGAGCAAAACGATTAATGGAGAATATTATGTCAACTTACTGGATCGTTTCAACCATGTTGTGAAAGAAAAACTTTCGCATTTGGCGAAGAATAAAATGTACACGCGCGTACTTGTGTCATCGCTATGGCCAAATTCTATGAGTTGAGGATACGAATTGCTTCCGCATCCACTATGTTATCCAGATTTAGCTCCCAGCGATTATTCCCTATTTCCGAATATGAAAAAAATGGCTCAGCGGAAAAAAATTTGGCTTAAACGATGAGGTGATTGCTGAAATAAACGCCTGTTTTGAAGAGTTGAAGAAATCGTATTTTTTAGATAGGATACAAAAGGTAGAAAAACGTTGGCCTAAGTGTATCGAGTTAAAAGGAGACTATGTTAAAAAATAAAATAAATTTTACACATAAAAATGTTTTTTCTTGACAAGATCAGGTACTTACCATACAACCCCCGTATACTTCGTTACTTTGGAATCTACACTATATAGTCCAGTAAATAAGAATTTTAAACGCTCATCCATTGTAGAAGCCTGAATTTTTGATCCAAAATTAGTTTTAATACTTAGATCAAGTATCAAAATTGGAAACTGAATAGAAGGGGTTGTAAAAAAAAAATAAAAACTACCCCAAAACCACTTTTTCGGAAATTTCTTGGAAAATATAAAAATTACAAAAAAATATTTCAAACACAAATCGATAGATAATACAATTATCTACAAAATCGTAGTGAATCACTTTTCACGTTTGTGCGATATAAAACGAAATATTTGCAATTGAAAATTGTTATTTGACGCACAGCTAGCTAAAAAATACCCTAATCTGAAAAAATTCAGAAAAAATAGAAAAAATCATTATTTTTAACTTTTTTTTAATCGTATCGTATATTTAATGAAACTAATTTTTCAGAGAAATTTTTTTTTATTGCTAACTTTTTGAAGTTATAAACAATTATATTTTTTTAATTTATTTTTTTATCGTTAAAATTGAAAAAAAAAGTCTTATATAGATCTCTATATATAAATAAAACTTCAAAGAATATAATAAGACAATTTCTTTTTTACATTTTAACAATAAAAAAATTAAATTAAAATATTCATATAACTGTTGTAACAAATTCTCTGAAAAAATTAGTTACGTCATATAACAATTTTCATTTGCAAATGTCTCGTTTCATATCGCAAATACGTGAAAAGTGATTTATGACGATTTTGTAGATAATTATATTAACACGTAGGGTGAAAAGTTTTTGGTGTGATACATAGATATCGTCCTTTTCAAAATATCCATATGATTTTTAGGGCGTGCCAACCTTCAAAGGATACGTGTCAAAATTTCATGACATTTCGACGATTAGTTTACAAGTTACAGTGGTTTTAGTGACGCTCCTTTCAAAACAATGGAAAAATCGAATTTCGCGTGTTGATTAAACACTATTTTTTGATGGGAAAAATACCGTTCAAGCAAAGTAATGGCTTGATAAGTATTACGGGGACTCTGCTCCTGGAAAATCACTCATTTACTGGTATGGTGAATTTAAAAGCGGTCGTACAGATACAAATGATGCTGAACGCTCTAAACACCCAAATGAGGAGGTTAGACTAGAAAACATAAAAAAACCACAAAATTCTTTTGGATGACCATAAAGTGAAATTGTGTGAGATAGCTGACACCCTAAAGATATCAAAAGAACGTGTTGGTCATATTTTGCAGGAACATTTGGGCATGAGACAGCTCTGTTCCAAATGGGTACCGCGTTTGCTCTCAAAACAACAACGTGTTGATGATTCTGAGCGCTGTTTGGACTTGTTTAAGCGCAATGAAAAGGATTTTTTTCATGCGATATGTGACAATGGAGGAAACATGGATCCGCCACTACACACCGGAATCAAAGCGGCAGTCAGGTTAGTGGACCGCAGCCGGTGAAAGCCGCCCAAAGCGACCAAAGACAACAGTCGACTGGGAAGGTTTTGGCCTCCGTATTTTGGGATGCGCATGGAATAATTTTCGTTGGCTATGTTGATAAGGGAAAAGCCATCAATAGCGAATATTATATAAAGTTAGTAGTGCTTTTAAAGGCAGAAATCGCAAAGAAACGGCCCCAAATAAACAAGAAAAAAGTGCTTTTTCATCAAGACAATGCACCGTGTCATAAGTCAATGGCTATGATGGCAAAATTTCATGAACTGAAGTTCGAATTGCTTCCTCATCTACCGTACTCTCCAGATTTGGCCCCTAGAGACTATTATCTGTTCGCAGACCTCAAAAGAATGCTCGCGGGAAAGAGATTGCAAAGGCAAATCCTTCTACAAGAAAGGTATAGAAATGTTAGAAAAGCGTTGAAGGAGACTAAATTGTTTTAAGTGGGGTAGACCAAAAACTTTTCAACCTACGTGTTATCTATCGGTTTTGTTCGAAACATTTTTTTGTAATTTTTATATTTTCCAAGAAATTTGCGAAAAAGTGATTTTTGGGGTAGTTTTTATTTTTTTTTTTTTCAACCTCTTCCATTCAATTTCCAATATTTGACTATTGATACTTGATCTACGCATTAAAACAAATTTTTGATCAGAAATTGAGGCTTCAACTATGAATGAGCATTTAAAATTCGTATTTACTGGACTAACAAATATAATATAAACATAAACAGTATAAAAAACTTACAAAAACAATTCCTAAAATACCCAATATTTAATATCGAAAGAAGTTATCTGGAGCATGAATTCGATTACAATATTTTATTAATAGCTTTCAGTTTCTGAAGTTTCCGGCTTTGGCTTCATTTTATAGTTCCGCCTTGCCGTTACTAAAGTCTCCGGTTCAGTCCCCAAGAGGTCAATATACCTTTATGTTAAAAGTACGTAATTTTTTTTTATGGATCTAGCACACGTGTTACAGGGAAGTCCCTAAAGCGCTACAGGAGCGAGCGGCACGTGTGCGGAGGAAGCGATTCACGTTGTTCTTGAATCGCTGTAAATTGTACTCGGTGGGAAACACAGTCCTGGGCAAATTATTCCAAAGGATTGATGTTCTCCATATAAAAGACTGCTTGCAAAGCGTTGTACGAGGAGTAACAAGCTGAACCTCATACGGATGTGAAGTATTAACGCGACGTGTACTTCTAACATGCACCGCTATGGGAGGAATTAAGCGGGCCACATCCTTCGAACACTTTCCATGAAAATACTTGTAGAATAGGCTCAAGTTTCCAACCGTTCTTCGATGTTCCAGTGAATCAAGGCCGCCGGTCAGTTCCGGGTCTCCAATCAGACGAACAGCTCTTCTCTAAATAGAATCCAACAAATGCAGTGTATGTTTGGGAGCGGAGCTCCAAACATGGAGCAGTATTCCATAGTTGGTCGAATTTGAGCTTTGTAAAAAATTAACAGTTGTTGTGGAGTGTAAAGTTTTCTGGTTCCAAATAATATTCCCAACTTTTGAGAAGCTCTCCTTGTTATACCTGCAACATGTTCATGCCAAGACATATTTGCTCCCAAATTAACGACCAACAAATTAAGTGACGATGTTAGAGGAATGGAGTGCCCCGACACAACTATGTCGGGTTCAGCAACGTTAACTTTTTTAGAAAAAACTGCCGCCTGGGTTTTTGTAGCGTTAAATTCCACTTGGTTACTGTCACCCCAAGATAGAATTTCTTCCAGGTCCTTGTTAAGTTGAATGACTTCCTGTTGTCTGCAGATATTCGTCTGAGTAGCCGATGTCCGAGCGTTCAAAGTGAAAGAAGAGATAAGTGTACTGTCATCTGCAACGCTGTAGATTGGATTCTCGGTCTTTTCTAGCAGATCGTTAATATAAATGAGAAAGAGAGTAGGAGACAGTATGGAGCCTTGGGGAACATCGGCGTTGATAGTGAAGGTGTTAGAAAGAAATCCGTCGACTGCCACTCGTAAAGAACGGTCTCTAAGGAAACATGAGAGCCACAAACAGAACTTTTCAGACATACCATAAAAACGTAGCTTAGCCAACAGTCCACCGTACCAAATACGGTCGAATGCCTTGGATATGTCAAGAGCAACCGCTCGAGATTCTCCAAAGTGTTCAATTGCGTTGTTCCAAACATGTGTTATATAAGTCAACAGGAGATGATCTATTTTTACGAAAGCCATATTGGTGATCGCTAATAATGTTGAATCCTTCAAGATATTTTAGAAGATGCTGTTTGATAGCCTTTTCCATGACTTTCGATATTATTGAAAGCAGTGCGATTGGTCGGTAGTTATTTGGCAAGGTCTTCTTGCCTTTTTTAGGTATCGACTGAACTGTGGCACATTTCCAGCAAAAAGGAAATATTCCCTTTCTGTAGGATAGGTTGAAAAGTCTACAGAAAACTGGTGTTAGTTCCCTCGCACAGTTTTTGAGAACTATGGCAGGTATTCCGTCAGCACCAGAAGCCGTCTGAAGACAATATTGGGCATCCTTGACTGCACACATGCTGTTTTCCAGCCGTCATCAATAAACTCTGAAAACAGACGAGCTGTAAAAAGGGAGTTGTTGGAGGAATGCTGCTAGAACTATAAAAGACTGATGATGAAGGCACCCTCTCCCTACGAATGAAACAAATACCTAAAAACGACCTGAGGATTCAGTGCTGATTCCGAGGAAAAAATCAACGGGCATGTTGTTGGTAGAAGACTGCGGAGCATGAAAGATTAATAATAAGGGCACCGCCTGCCCCCACACGGGTAGAGCGGATACTTGAAGTCCGCCCTCGAGGGCTGGGAGTCGACTCTGACAGAAAACTTCCGATGGCATGTTGTCGGTCGACCGTTGCTTGAACCTGAAGGGGGACGACATAGATAACGCGCTTCAATGAGACGAAGATTTGAAGTCAAACTGGAGAAGCACAAAAATCTCGGGAGGGTAATTTTTTTTAAAGAAAACAATAGCAGGCAGCAAAGGTATTTAAAACAAATTATTTAATAAATTTTGTAGTAGGTAATTGTCATTTGAATACATATTTTACATTTTTTGCAATTTTATTGTATTTTTTTATAGTGTAACGTAACCCGTTAAAAACACGATCGCAAAAAGTCGTACCGGCAGCTACCGGTACTCCGTACGAGCGTGCCCATCCCAGAAAACGCCATATCTTCGCGGTATTCCCACATACATACGACTTGATGCAGGTTCTTGGAATCTGCTTAGTAAAACTTAAAAATATTTTCAAGTGGATAACTACTTCCGTTCAGAGACGTAGGTACGAAATACCAATAGTAATTAAACAGATACGAATAACTGTTCCGAAATTTTTTTGGGATTAGTAATAAATCACCAAAGAAAATAGAAAGATCGTTGCGTGGTCAACGTTTAGAAGCCGGTAACGCTGAGAACTGACTCTTGTGACTGTACAGGGTGGTCCAAATTGGACACTTTTAAAGCTAAACCCCTTTATCTAAAGGAGATAGACGAAAACTGATGTCGGTGTCTGAGGCTCAATTTTTAGCCAAACTCGATGGTGAAAACGCATATCGATATCTAGTACCGTTTCAGATATACAGGGTGTTTTTCAAAAATCTACATTTTGGAAAAATGTTTGTAATTCTTTTCCTATTGAAAATATTTGATTTCTGTAAAAACATTCTCAAAGCACTTTTTCACGTGAATTTCAATAGTGTAAGTTATATTTTTTTACAACTAATATTTTAATAGTTATTAACGCAAAAATATATTTTTTGAATGGGATACCTGTATATTTTTCCTTATCCGCATAGGGCTTTAAATTACCATTCTAAAAATATGACACATTATATATTTTGCTTAAATCTACTTCAAAATATAAAAGTTTTCAATTTTTACGCGAGTTTTAAATGCACATTTTATGAAGTAGGTTTTGGGCGGAACGGCCATATCAATTGTTTACCGATAGCAGTCAAATCGTAAAAAAAATTCCCTGAACTAGTACTTTAAACTATGTAGAACATAAAACAAAACAAAAATAAAATAATTTATTCCGAGTAGAGCAAACTAAAACAACACAATTTTTTATAAGAGATGTTCTAAATGTCGACCAGTTTCATTTACACATAGACAGCACCTTTTCTGGGCACTTCTTACCGAGTTGATTAGTTCAAGAGGAGTGAAGCTGCAAAACTGTGTATCACTGCGACTTCTAACTCTTGCCTGGTGTTTGTCGTCAATTTAAAAAAAGGTAAAAAAAAAATCAATCTTTCCCAGAGTTAGATCTCCATGGGTGTTAAATCCGGTGACCTTGCCGGCCAACGGTTCGGACCTTGGTTGGCTATCCAGTTACTTGTCAAAATTGGCCGATAAACAATTACTGATGACTGTAGCATTATGAGGGGGGGCCCCGTCGTGATGAAAAAATATATTTTGAGGTTCATTAACGGCAGTTCATCAACAAGAGCTATTTGCAGTCTTAAAATTTCTAAATATCTCCTAGAGGTGAATGTTCCTTCCTAAATAAATGGACCTATAATCCTGCCTATAAAATTCCTGCCCCACATTAAATCCAAATCTGCCTTGATTTCTTTGCTCCACAACTAAATGAGGATTTTCTTGTGCCCACGTATAATTGTAACGGTTAAAAATACCTACATTGCTTACATAAGCTTCGTCTGTCCAAATGGAATTTAATGAAAAATTCGGAATATGGTGATAATTCTCCAGAAACCATTGGCAAAAATCCATACGCCGTTGAAAATCTCCGTCTCTAAGGTGATGAACTTTTCTTGTCCTATATGGCCAGAATTTATACTTCTTCAAAGTACGACTTACGTTAGTTCTTGTTAGTCCAGTGGATTCTTTTAACTGTCGGGTTGAAGTGTTGGGATTGTTTCCGATAGTTCATAAAACTACTATTTCTTCTAACTCTTTATCCCTGTTCGATTCATAATTTTTGGGTCTTTTCTTTTCAGACTGACCACTATTAACTAGGTTATATCGCAATCGAGCGAATATATTCTTGAAGGGTTGACGCCTCTCTGGATACCGTTCGTGGTACAAAATACTTGCCGCTTCCCAATTTTGTCCGGTTTGTATGAAACACACTATCATATCCCATTTTTCGTAATTTTCAAACTTCATTGCGATTTATTTGATAATTCAATAACTGATCTTGAAGTAAAATTTGACAACTACGAGTAAACAATTGCATTAAACCATATGGCCGCTTCGTCCAAAGCCTACGTCACAAAATGTGCATTTAAAACTCGCGTAAAAACTGAAAACTTTATATTTTGAAGTAGATTTAAGCAAAATATAAAGTGTACTATATTTTTAGAATGGTAATTTAAAGCTCTATGGTAATGGATTTAAAGGATAAAAAAATATACAGGTATCACATTTAAAAAATATATTTTTGAGTTAATAACTATTAAAATATTAGTTGTAAAAAAATGTAATTTACACTTAAATCCACGTGAAAAAGTGCTTTGGAATGTTTTTACAGAAATCAAAAGTTTTCAATAGGAAAAGAATTACAAACTTTTTGCAAAATGCAGATTTTTGAAAAACACCCTGTATATCTGAAACGATACTAGATATCGATATGCGGTTTTCACCATTGAGTTTATCATAAAAATTGAGTCTCAGACACCGACATCAGTTTTCGTCTATCTCCTTTAGACAAAGGTGTTTACCTTTAAAAGTGTCCAATTTGGACCACCCTGTACATAGGTGAAGGTTGGAGAGATCAATATGTTATTTGGTAAGCCGCATATCTTAAATCCATCGTTGACTCCTTCCTACTAAGCAACTAGGTACTAGCCAAATGGCCTAATAAATCTTCAAAGTAAAAAACTATTACCCTTACAGTCTTAAAAAATGTGTTTCGGGATCATTTTTTGGCATTCTATATGTATATGTGTATCTTGTATTCTTTGGTGTGCTAACAAAGGTGCAATTACCTTGGTAAGTTGTCCAATCGTCTCCTGCATCAATAACACAGGTATAGAAAAAATTCTTTGTCTTTTAAGCGACACACCTTTTTTCTTAAGTAATTTTTTTATGCTGAATCCAATAAAATCATAAAAAAATACATCCAGCATGAGGTTTTTTCAGAAAACACACTTAAAATTGCCAGAAAACTATTAAATTGAAAAAAAAAACATTTTAATAAATAATGTAAAACTGTATAATCATTAAAATTATGGAATAAAACTATTATTTCGGACATCTTTAAATGTTCTGAATCTACATTTATCATAAAAACCTAAAAATATTAGGTTTTTAGTGTTCACGTTTTAACAAAACACACGCATACACCACCTTTAACTAAGCTACGTAGCAAAATGCTGTTTAAAAAAAATACGTGCAACCGCTAAATTAAATAACCGGTCAAGTGCAAGTTGAACTTGCGCAATTAGTGTTCCGTACGTTGATTGCTTTTAAAATAAAAAATTTTGTTACAGATGTATAAAATGATCAGTGATTTCACAAAACACACCCCAAATGAGTTTTCAACAAAGTTTGTTTCCAATCTTTACTGAAATCTGATGACCTTGAAATTGTTGTTTTTTTTTAAATACCAGGAAAAATTATTAAAGGTAATGCACTCGTGATAATTTTCGTTCAATCTACACCCCGTGGAGACTATTTCGGAATTTTTTCAAAATTTTTTGATAAGTACTTTTCGAGATAAGGCGCGGAACAGCGATTTTTCGCGATTGTTTAAAAATAATACAAAGAAAAGTGCGCGCAAGTATTACATTATATGTACATTTTTTACTCGCGTTTTTACAAGCTTTCATTTGACACCACACTCGATGACCTAGTAAAAAAAATTTTTTTTTTCACTTCCGATTTCACCCCCCAAAACTAACCCCTTAAGTCAAAATTTAACTCTCAAAACTACATGGCTCTGATGAGGCCATCAATTCCTATATTATTACCAAATTTCAACTTTCTATGGCAAATAGTTTCGGAGAAAATCGGGTGTGACAGACAGACAGACAGACAGACACCGAAGTGATCTTATAAGTGTTCCGTACGAAACACTAAAAAAGAATTTTACCAACCACATAGCACCCTTGTAAATAAAAGCGAGTTTTTTGTTGAAACTGAATATAAAACTTTATTTTTTGTTGTCAAATCAGGATTAAGAGCTTCAAAAAACATTGGAAATAATAGTTTCGTTCAATATTAATAAAAATTAAAAACAATTTTTAGTGTTCCGTACGGAACATTATAAAATCACTTCGGTGTCTGTCTGTCTGTCTGTCACACCTGATTTTCTCCGAAACTATCTGACATAGAAAGTTGAAATTTGGTAATAATATAGGAATTGATGGCCTCATCAGAGTCATGTAGTTTTAAGAGTTAAATTTTGACTTAAGGGGTTAGTTTTGGGAGGTGAAATCAGAAGTGAAAAAAAAAATTTTTTTACTAGGTCATCGAGTGTGGTGTCAAATGAAAGCTTGTGAAAACACGAGTAAAAAATGTATATATAATGTAATACTTGCGCGCACTTTTCTTTGTATTATTTTTAAAAAAAAAATCGCTGTCCCGCGCCTTATCTCGAAAAGTACTTATCAAACAATTTTGAAAAAATTCCGGAATACTCTCCAGGGGTGTAGATTGAACGAAAATTATCACGAGTGCATTACCTTTAATAATTTTTCTGGTATTTAAAAAAAAACAGAAATTTCAAGGTCATCAGATTTCAGTAAAGATTGGAAACAAACTTTGTTGAAAACTCATTTGGGGTGTGTTTTGTGAAATCACTGAACATTTTATACATTGTAACAAAATTTTTTATTTTGAAAGCAATCAACGTACGGAACATTAATTGCGCAAGTTCAACTTGCACTTGACCCTTTATTTAATTTAGCGGTTGTACATACTTATTTTAAATAGTATTTTGCTACGTAGCTGAGTTATAAAGGTGGTGTATGTGTGTTTTTTGTTAAAAATGAACATTAAAACCTAACTAAGTTGGGAATGTGGAATCTTTGGCACAATGATACTACTCAGTATATATCACCACTACACCAAACACTTTATTTTTGCACTCGACGCGCGTTTCGCTAACCATGTTAGCTTCATCAGGAGCGATGATTGACTAAAGCTAAACTATCAAATCTACCCTATTTATACTTAGCCTAACCCTTGAATTACTCAAGCGGAACTAATGACATAGGCAAGGCTATCAGTTCCGGTCAAGTAACCAGTAGAGGGGACTATAAGGAATAGGCCCTCTGTCTTTGTTTAAACTACTTTTACATTTTATGATTTCCATACTTTCGTATGCGTTCAACAATCTCCTATCAGATATATTTTTTATTAATCTCAGATTATCTAATGTTACAGTATGATCAGCTTCAAGAGCATGTTCGGCAATGCTAGACTTTTCTGTTTTGTTGTATTTTAAGTGTGCTAAATGTTCTTTAAATCGTGTTCTAATTGACCTTTTAGTTTGCCCAACATACTTTTTGTCACAATCATTACAACTAATTTCATAAATTCCACTTTTCTCACAATTAGGAATCTTATCTTTGGGATTTCCTAAGATATTCCTCAGATTGTCTGATGACTTATAGACTAAAGTGAGGCCTACCTTATTAAATACCTTATTGAGTCACTTGCTATATTTCGGATTATATGATATGGAGACATACTTGGTGTTATTTGCTTCGCGTGTAAAAAAAGGTGGAATTCTGAATATTAAACCTAAACTTATATCTATTTATTAGCTTATTTACTAAGTCATCGTCATAACCATTAACTCTAGGTATATTTCTAATACGATTCCTTTCTTTATTAAAGTTTACTCTATTCAGAGGGAAAGTGACTAAACGATGAACTAAAAAATGTAATGAGGCTAATTTGTGTTGTTTGCAATGAAATGAAACATCAGGAATATATCTATCTGTTACTGTGTCCTTCCTATAGATATCAAATTCTAATCTATTATTATTTTTAATAATTAAAATATCTAGAAAAGGCAATTGTCCTTTGTTCTCAACTTCGTAAGTGAATTTAATGGAATCATACCGGCTATTTAATTTAGAAACAAAATCATCAATGTTTGCTTTCTTTGTTACAAAAATCGCGAAAATATCATCCACATACCTATACTTAGAATGAATGACTTTGAGGACGAAATTATTCGTGAATACTTAACATTATCCAAACTTTGTATGGAACAAAATTATTTCCAATATAACAGTCAATTTTATGTTCAGAAAGAAGGAACAGCTATGGGTAATTGCTTATCACCTTTCATGGCCAATTTATTCATGAGTAAGTTTGAAACCGAAGCCAGTCAAGAATTCGAATATTTCCCAAGGGTATGTGGATGATATTTTTGCGATTTTTGTTACAAAGAAAGCAAACATTGATGATTTTGTTTCTAAATTAAATAGCCGGTATGATTCCATTAAATTCACTTACGAAGTTGAGAACAAAGGACAATTGCCTTTTCTAGATATTTTAATTATTAAAAATAATAATAGATTAGAATTTGATATCTATAGGAAGGACACAGTAACAGATATATATATATATATATATATATATATATATATATATATATATATATATATATATATATTATATATATATATATATATACCTGATGATTCATTTCATTGCAAACAACACAAATTAGCCTCATTACATTTTTTAGTTCATCGTTTAGTCACTTTCCCTCTGAATAGAGTAAACTTTAATAAAGAAAGGAATCGTATTAGAAATATAATTAGAGTTAATGGTTATGACGATGACTTAGTAAATAAGCTAATAAATAGACATAAGTTTAGGTTTAATATTCAGAATTCCACCTTTTTTACACGCGAAGACAATAACACCAAGTATGTCTCCATACCATATAATCCGAAATATAGCAAGGGACTCAATAAGGTATTTAATAAGGTAGGCCTCACCTTAGTCTGTCTATAAGTCATCAGACAATCTGTGGAATATCTTAGGAAATCCCAAAAATAAGATTCCTAATTGTGAGAAAAGTGGAATTTATGAAATTAGTTGTAATGATTGTGACAAAAAGTATGTTGGGTAAACTAAAAGGTCAATTAAAACACGATTTAAAGAAAATTTAGCCCACTTAAAACATAGTAGAACAGAAAAGTCTAGCATTGCCGAACATGCCCTTGAAGCTGATCATATTGTAACATTAGATAATCTAAGATTAATAAAAAATGTATCTGATAGGAGATTGTTAAACGCATACGAAAGTATGGAAATTATAAAGTGTAAAAGTAGTTTAAATAAGGACAGAGGGCCTATTCCTTACAGTCCCCTCTACTGGTTACTTGACCGGAACTGATGGCCTTGCCTATGCTATTAGTTCCGCCTGAGTAATTCTAAGTATAAATAGGGTAGATTTGTAGTTTAGCTTTAGTCAATCATCGCTCCTGATGAAGCTAACATGGTTAGCGAAACGCGCGTCGAGTGCAAAAATAAAGTGTTTGGTGTAGTGGTGATATATACTGAGTAGCAACTTTAAGTGTGTTCCCTGAAAAAAACACAACATCGTGGATGTCTTTTTTTATAATTTTTTTGAATTCAGAATAAAAAAATACTTAAGAAAAAACGTGTCGCACTTAAAAGACAGAGAAATTTTTTTTGTATACCTGTGTAAGCGCCTGGCATTTTCAAGACATGCTGTCGACGAGATTTTCTGCATGGTTTGCAAATTTTTCCAATCTCGCGAGACCACTGAGTCAAAGTCCTCAGAGTCTTTCCTTTGAGCTTTCTCTTTACAAGGAACTAAACGTTTTCAGTAGGGTTAGCGTCCGGCGATTGTGGGGGCCACTCTAGTATCTTATCGTAGGCCCAAGCGAGCAGCACTGCGACGTAATTTTCGCCCAGCAAAGGTTTCTTCAACGTGCTACGGAATTTGACATCATGAGCACGAAGATGTTGTCAAATGCTCTCATGGCACACATTCAAACGCGATTTTCTTAATTTTGCCGCTCCTTAACACAGCGTCAATTTCAGGTGCCGTGAAAACAAAGACACGATTCGTTATTCGACTTTTGGAGTGATTTTGCCTACCAAGCCGCGTTTTGGCAAGTCGTCGATATTTTTCGCCTCATTAAAATGATTTACCAACTTCTTCACAAACGACAACGACTTTTTAATATATTTGCCGGCCCTGGAATGTGTCATTTTAGGCTCCTTTGGATGGGAATAACGAAAGACTGCCTCGAACCGACGCCCAAATACGTGCCTCATTTTGAATTTTATGTGATTTCGATGAAAGTTCGGAATCGACTAATACTTTTACTAAAATACGTCATGGACAAAGGTTTCCTCTATCGATTTTTTGTTGAATCGCTAGACTCGCATCTACCAAAAATGAATTATCGCGGACACGTTCTTACTTGACAGACTGTAGCTTAAATCCATCATAGACTCCTTCCTATTAAGCGACTAGGTACTAGCTAAATGGCATAGTAAATCTTCGATTTAAGAACTCTTACCCTTACATAAAATTTGATGTTTACGGTTTATTCCTACACCACAAAGATATTCCCATATCTGTATAACGTTGTGCAAAGCTTTGATATTCCACAGTCTTCTTGAGATCTACAGATTTTTCTTAAATTCCAATATTCCTGTGAGACTGCTAAATTCACTCAGAGTGAACCTATAGGAATCGGTAATTTCTGATTTCCTCTTACATACTGATTTATAGTACACACAGTTGTTCTTTGTTAGGGCAATCTTAACTTGGAAAACACGCTAGTTCATATGTGCAATCTTGGAGCAAATCAACTGATTGTAAGCAGATTTAAATCAAAATAAACATTGTGTTGGTGCTGTGTATGAGTAATGGTGGACTTTATAAATAAAATAACAAGCGAGAACTACTTTCCATAAACCAGTAATAATTGTTGCTCCAAGCGATGAAAAGGAAAAGTACCCACAACAGTGTCTGACATTGTACGAGTTACAGTTCGCCGAGAGAGCATGTCTTCTCAAAGTCGAGTCTCCAAAAAGGGACATGAATTATCGGGCAAAGCTCGACGGGGTCGATCTTCAACCTGATTTTCTTGGCTTTTTCATTGTTCATTAGAAGGACACATGTTGATTGTGTTTTTCCCGGAGTTAGAATTCAGGAACCTTCGCTCCGAGAGAAACCAGCAGCACTTAAAAGAAATAAAAACAATAAATTCAAATCGCCCGGTTTAAATTTCTACATTTATAATAAGCTACGACGCCAATGATGATTTCCTAACATTAAAACTAACATCATCATGTCGACATAAGAGATTTCAACTTTATATAATAATCAAATCAACGAAAACAAACAAAAAATCGATAATTCGCTTGTCAAAAAGTAAAACGCGTCTTCCTTTAAATAATTATTCCCGTAAATTATTATACAGGAATTAATTTTATAAGAAATAATGTAATTAAATCAATTAACTGGAAGACCTTGCAGAATTACCGATAATAGTTAATGATGGTATCGAGGACTGTTAATAGAAAGGCTTCCGAGTTATATTTTTTTTAATGATCTTTGTGGGAAAAATAACTTATAACCGTGTTGCCGAATATAACAAATCAACTTTTTGCCACTTTTGTATTACACAGGATACTGTATATTTCGACTCACCATATGAATTATCTAAATTAATATTCATAAAAACATTCCCACTAGTTAAGATATCTACGTCACAGTAAACATAAAACACAGAAGAGACGCTCAAGAAAATTTTGAGGTCCTGTCTTTTATCATGCATGCGTCCCCTATTATACCAACAACATGGCTACTAGCACGGTCGCGGGTTGTGTTTACATCTGGATTTCAAGGAGAATGAGATTACTCGTTTGACGTTATTATTGAAAATAATTATAAAAAATATGTTAAAAGGAAGTTTTCATATTATAGACTAGCAGTGCCCGCGGCTCCGCTCGCGTGAACTTGATTCACTATTATCGTCACTGCTTATTTGTTATGTTACCTGATGTAATAAAATATATCCTATAACCCATATGTTTTTTATAAAAAAACACGTAAATCGGATAACTGGTTCTGGAGTGTTAAATGCACCAACGGATAGACTGACAGCCAGACAGAGAGACGTTGCGTTTTATATATATATATATATATATATATATATATATATATATATATATATATATATATATATATATATATATATATATATATATATATATATATATATATATATATATATATATATATATATATATATATATATATACATATATATATATATATATATATATATATATATATATATATATATATATATATATATACATATATTTATATATATATATATATATATATATATATATATATATATATATATATATATATATATATATATTATAGATTTTTTTTGATAAATATTAAGTTAACAATTTAAAAAAAAAAACGCGTAAATCGGATAAGTGGTTCTCGAATGATAAACACACTAACGGACAGACAGACAGAGAGAAGTTGCGTTTTATATATATTACTAGCCGGTCCCGCGGCTCCGCTCGCGTGGACTTGATTCACTACTATCGTCACTGCTTATTCCTTATGTTACCCAACGTAATAAAATATCTCCCATTATTTCTCCTTATCTCCCAATATTTCTCCTTATTTCCCATTATCTCTACATAATTTCCATTGTCTAGGCTTATCTCTGCTCATCTCCCATTATTTCTCCTTATCTCCCATTATTTCTCCTTATCTCCCATTATCTCACCTTATTTCCCATTATCTAGGCTTATCTCGACTTATCTTCCATTATTTCTCCTTATCTCCCATTATTTCTCCTTATCTCCCATTATCTCACCATAACTCCTATTATTTAGACTTATCTCTGCTTATCTCCCATTATCTCTCCTTATCTCCCATTATTTATACTTATCTCCCATTATCTCACCTTATCTCCCATTATCGAGGCTTATCTCGACTTATCTCCCATTATTTCTCCTTATCTCCAATTATCTCACCTTATCTCCCATTATCTAGGCTTATATCGAATTATATAGAACATATGTATAAATTTATAAAAACACGTAAATCGGATAAGTGGTTCTCGAGTGATAAGCGCACTAACGGACAGACAGACAGACAGAGAGACATTGCATTTTATATATATTGTATTCTTTGCTACATGATATTGTTCCACATTTAATGCTTTAGGGAGTATATTGCAAGAGAACGCGCTAGCGGCAAACTTTTCTCCGACTTAATTCACTATTATCGTCACTGCTTATTCCTTATGTCACCTAATAAAATGTAGCCTATAACCTGGCCAGAGAACATACGTATGGTTAAAAAAAAAGCACGTAAATCGGATAAGTAGTTCTGCAGTGATAAGCACACTAACGGACGGACAGACAGACAGACAGACAGACGGACAGAGAGACATTGCATTTTATATATATTATAGATATTCTCTGCTACATAATATTGTTCCATATTTAATGGTTTGGACTGTGTATTCCAAGAGAACGCGCTAGTGGCAAACTTTGTCCGACTTCATTTACTATTATTGTCACTGCTCATTCCTTATGCTACCTATCGTAATAAAATATAGCCTATAACCTGGCCGGAGAAGATATGTATGTTTAAAAAAAAAGTACGAAAATCGGATAAGTGATTCTCCAGTGATAAGCGCACTAACGGACAGACAGACAGACAGAATACGTTGCGTTTTATATATATTATAGATGTAATAAAATATATACCTATAACCTGGCCAGAGAACATATGTATGAATTTAAAAAATCACGTAAATCGGATAAGTGGTTCGCGAGGGATAAGCGCATTAACGGACAGACAGACAGACAGACAAATATTGCATTTTATATATATTATAGATATAGATTATTTTTATTATTATATAACCTAGCCAAAGAACATATGCATGAATTTAAAAAAAGACAGGTAAATCTGATAAGTGGTTCCTGCGTGATAAACGCACTAATGGACAGACAGACAGACAGACAGAGAGACATTGCATTTTATATATATTATAGATTATACATATACAGATATATAATATTGTTCCATATTTAATGGTTTAGGCTGTGTATTGCAAAGGCACGCGCTAACGGCAAACTTATTTGCGACATCATTTACTATTTTACGTCACTGTTCATTCTTTATGCTACCTATCGTAATAAAATATAGCCTATAACCTGGCCAGAGAATATATGTATGTTTTAAAAAAAAAGTACGTAAATCGGATAAGTGGTTTTTCAGTGATAGGCGCACTAACGGACAGACAGACAGACAGACAGATAATCAGAGAGACGTTGCATTTTATATATATTATAGATGTAATAAAATATATATCTAAAACCTGGTCAGAGAATATATGTACGAATTTAAACAATCACGTAAATCGGATAAGTGGTTCTTGAGGGATAAACGCACTAACGGACAGACAGACAGACAGAGAGAGGTTGCAATTTGTTTATATTATAGGTATAGATTATTATTATTATTATATAACCTGGCCAAAGAATATATGTATGAATTTAAAAAAGACGTAAATCGGATAAGTGGTTCTCGCGTGATAAACGCACCAGTGGACAGACAGACAGACAGAGAGACATTGCATTTTATATATATTATAGATTCTAGATATTCTCTACTACATAATATTGTTCCATATTTAATGGTTTAGACTGTGTATTGCAAGGGAACGCGCTAGCGATAAACTTTTTTCCGACTTCATTCACTATTATCGTCACTGCTCATTCCTTATGCTACCTATCGTAATAAAATATAGCCTATAACCTGGCCAGAGAACATATGTATGTTTTAAAAAAAAAAGTACGTAAATCGGATAAGTGGTTCTTCAGTGATAAGGTCACTAACGGACAGACTGACAGACAGACAGACAGACAGACAGACAGACAGAGAGACGTTGCATTTTATATATATTATAGATATAGATTATTATTATTCTTACATAACCTGGCCAGAGAACATATGGATGGATTGAAATTAAAAAAAAAAAACACGTAAATCAGATAAGTGGTTCTCGAGTGATAAGCGCACTAACAGACAGACAGACAGAGAGACGTTGCATTTTATATATATTATAGATATAGATTATTATTATTATTATGTAACCTGACCAAAGAATATATGTATGAATTTAAAAATAGACACGTAAATCGTAAAAGTGGTATTTTTTATTACATGATGTTTTTCCATATTTAACGGTTTAGGCAGCACATTGCAAGAGAGTGTGCTAGCAGCAAGCTATTTTCCTGCTTGATTCACTATTATCGTCACTGCTTATTTCTTATACTACCTAACGTAATAAAATATATCCTATAACATGACCAGAGAACATATGTATAAAATTAAAACAAAACACGTAAATCGGATAAATGATTCTCGAGTGATAAGCGCACTAACGGACCGACAGAAAGACATAGAGACGGTGCATTTTATATATTATAGATTATTATTATGATTATGTAACCTGGAAAGAGAACTTATGTATGAATAAAAAAAAAAAACGTAAATCGGATAAGTGGATTTCGAGTGATAAGCGCACTAACGAACAGACACACAGACCGACATTTTATATATATTATAGATACATTTTATTTGTAAAACAGTTGATGTTTTATTATGGTTAAGTATTGGTTTATGTTATTCCACTTTTTCTGAATTCAGGGCAGAATTATAGTTATCAGCATGTGACCGACTAGGTGTCAATTAGGGTATCGAAAAGCTATAGAACACATATAGAGCCTGCAGTCTGCATTTCACAAATTCAGTGACCTCAAAAATCGATTGCAAAATCATCCTTATCCAGTCAGCAATTTGGGAAATGAAGTTCGAATCCCTTTAAATGATAAAAGTAAGTATGTATATCCACAGATAACAATGACTAACACGTAGGCTGAACAGTTTTTTGTCTGACACATAGATGTCGCCCTTTTCCAAAAAATCCATGTGATTTTAGGAAGTACCAACCTTCAAACGATATGCGTCAAAATACCATGACATTTCAACGATTAGTTTACAAGTTACAGTGGTTTTAGTGACGCTACTTTTGATATTTCCAAAATAACGGAAAAAAATAGAATTTCGCTTGTTTTTTGATGGGAAAAAAAATTCAAGCAAAGCAATTTCTTAATAAGTGTTAAGGGGACTCTGCCCCTAGAAAATCACTCATCATTTACTGGTATGCTGAATTTAAACGCGGTCGTATAGACACAAATGATGCTGAACGCTTTGGACTCCCAAATGAGGTGGTTACACCGGAAAATATCAAAAAAATCCACAAAATCGCTTTGGATGACCGTAAAGTGAAATTGCGTGAGATAGCTGACACCCTAAAGTTATCAAAAGAACGTGTTGGTCATATTTTGCATGAATATTTGGGATGAGAAAGCTCTGTTCGAAATGGGTACCGCGTTTGCTCACAATGGACCAAAAGCAACAACGTATTGATGACTCTGAGCGCTGTTTGGACCTGTTTAGGCGCAACAAAAATGATTTTTTGATGCGATATGTGACAACGGATGAAACATGAATTCATTACTACACACCGGAATCAAATCGGCTGAGTGGACAGCAGCCAATGAAAGCCGCCCGAAGCGACCAAAGACACAACAGTTGGCTGTGAAGGTTTTGGCCTGTGTATTCTGGGATGCGCATGGAATAATTTTCATCGATTAGGCTGAGAAGGGAAAAACCATCAATAGCGAATATTATATAAAGTTGTTGGTGCGTTTGAAGCTATAAATCGCAAAGAAACGTCCCCAAACGGACAAGAAAAAGTGCTTTTTCATCAAGACAATGCACTGTGTTACAAGTCAATGGTTACGATGGCAAAATTGCATGAATTGAAGTTCGAATTGCTTCCTCACCCACCGTATTGTCCAGATTTGGCCCTCAGCGACTATTATATATTAGCAGATCTCAAAAAATGCTTGTGGGAAAGAAATTTGGCTCCAACGAAAAAGTTAGCGCCGAAACTCCGGCCTATTTTGAAGGCAGAGATACATCTTTCTACAAGAAAGGTAGAGAAATGTTAGAAAAACATTGGACTGATTGTATTGCTCTTGAAGGAGACTATGTTGATGAATAAAGTCGAATTTTGCAAAAAAAAAAAATTTTAAGTAGCTACACTTTTAACTATCTTTTTTGCCTCAAAGGGCAAACATTTGTGACTTCTGTTGGAAAGGGCTTTGGACATTTTAAGACACTATTGAACTTTATAATACACACTGTTTCAGTATAATACTGCGGATAAAATGAAGAATATTCCTTATATTTATAAACACGAAGTAGTCAATAAAATGTTAGATTGAAAGGGAGGTATGTATATCAATTACGACCCTGTTACAGCCAGGTACGTGCGAAGATCCTAACGGTCGTTTAATGTTTTTATTGCATCAATTTGCCAAATCACTTTCAAAGATCTTGCAAAATACTATACGACTGTATTTAAGTTCACTAAACTATCGGCATATAGTTGCTTTTGACGGAGAAGATGTGCCATAATACTTCTCCCTCTCTTGGCTGCATTTTTTCCATCAAAAAGCAATGTTCAATCAACCCACGAAATTCTTTTTTTTCATTGTTTTGTCAAAATCAAAAGTAACGTCATTCAAACAGCTGTAACTGGCAAACTAATAGACAAAATGTCGCGAAAATTTTACAAAAATTTTCTGTTTTTTGTTTGTGCTGCCATTTTTCAGAAAGTCTCGGTACTTTTCACCTCACGTTAGTAGGTCTAAAAAAACAAAAGGACGTTCCGCAAACATGTGTTAAAGCCACGTGCACTAAAAAAATTACAATCTATAAAAAGCAGCGCTTCATTATAATCATTATACGTCAGTAATACATAAAATCTTTTGTAAAATATCACATTAAAATCGTTTAAAACACCTTTTGATAGGTTGTGGGCAGCTGATTTAAAATTTTGCCCGTCCTGACCACCTGGCCGGACAAATCGTTTGGTAATTTATGAATATACAATTGTTATATTCCTTTTAATACATGCCAATCAATTAATATGTTTATTACAACTCATCCCTGCACAGGAAAAACTAATGTATCTATTAAAAATTTACATATTATTGAGAGGTTGAAAATTATGATCCGTTTTCACATTGAATTACTATATCGCCTGATAGAAAACCGCCAAAAATGGGGTCAAATGCAAAATAAAATATTTTTTTGCTGGAATCTCTTCTTTTTGATGTGTACACTGAAAAAAAAAAGTTAAGACTCCCCTCGGCTTCCTCCCTTATTTTGGATTGAAAGAATTAAAAAACGGTTTTTTGCAATTTACTATTGACTTTAGAAAAAATATTCATTCAGAGACCCCCTCAGTCATGTGACTTAACACTTTTAGACTTCTTTTTGTGGGACTACATTAAAGATCGTGTTTACGTAAATCCCCCTACAACACCAATAGATATGGAAAATAGGATACGAGATGCGTGCAGGACAATAACGTCCTTTAAGCGGCCCGCACACGGTCAATAATATTGTCAATAATTCACATGTCAATACTATTGTCAATATGCAAGTCAATAACGACAGATCGCACACTGATCAATATTATTGTCAATAATTTCATTTTGCCTCTAGTCGTTGCATCAGGCGGATCACACTGATTTATTTTTTTTTTTTACAATGAATAAAGAAAAAGCGTGTATTTCTCTTTTAGTGTTTTGTGCAAGCAAACGTACAATCATTCGTAAACGGTGGGTGAAAGACTGGATCAAAAGAAGGGAACACTATTCTCATGTAACATTACTAAGAGAAATTTCTCTTAGTGATTCCACAGACTATTGCAATTATTTTCGAATGGACATCCACACGTTCCATACTCTCAAAGATATGCTTGAACCTCTACTAAGACGCCAAGATACGAATATGAGAGCTGCTATTAGTGTAGAAGATAAATTGGCAGTTACTCTAAGGTACTTAGCGACCGGTAGGAACTTTGAAGATTTAAAATTTTCTGCACTAATGGGACCAAGAACAATAAGTTACGCAGTGATGGAGACTTGTGAAGCATTAATTTACATTTTAAAGGATAACATGAAAGTAAGTGTACCCATAATTTTTTACATTTTTTTATTTTTATACATAAGTAAAATTAAAACGTAAGTTAAAGGATAATTAAATGTTGGTAAAGTTGGAAATGTACAAAGCTGCCGTATCTTCTAATTGTTGTGAACGAAACATATACGAGTTTTGTTCGGATGATATACTTTCATGGATTGTTGCAGCCTGTGGCGGTGGTGGCGATGTTATCTGGGAGTTACTGCTTGACTCTGGCGAATAAATATTAGTATTTCTCGCAGAGTATGAGGGCGATGTTATTTGGGAATGGATGCCTGACCCTGGTGAATATATATTATTTGGCATTTGCAATGTATTCATGCTTGCCTGAAAGAGTATGTCATTAATTGCCTTTTCCGCAAGCAACATTTGTGTTTTCTCCAATTCCCTCAATTTATTCACCCACACTTTAGCAAGGCAATCAAATTTGTCATTACTTTCAGTAGGGTTTGGTTTTTGAAGATATTCACATGCAAGTGATAGTAGCTCGTTTTGCCTTGCCATGGGACCTTTCATTTTTTTTTTTGGTATAAATGTTTGTGGTGTTATTGAGGAAACAGACGAATTTCCACTGGTCTGAATTGTACGGGGTGCTGGTTCTCCTGGCGAGTTCTGCGTTTCTTGAACATCCTGAAAAACAATTACCAATAAAATGTTGAATAACATTAAAATAAAATGAACTAAAAACATATTCCTATAGGGTTTACATTAATGTTCTTTTAAATGTATTTATTTTAGTTGCCATCCTGCCCAGAGGAATGGTTAAGCATTGCTCACCAATTTGGAGAGAGGAATCAATTCTGGAACTGCCTGGGGTCAATAGATGGGAAGCATATAGCTGTTAAAAAACCAGCACAGTCTGGGTCTCAGTACTATAACTATAAAGGGTTTTATAGTATAGTTTTACTGGCACTTGTGGATGCAAATAGAAAGTTTATAATGATTGATGTTGGAACTAACGGTAAAGTATCAGATGGCGGGGTGTTGTTCTACTCAAAATTTGGGAATATTCTACTTCATAACAAGCTCAACTTGCCAAAACCCACTGTTCTGCCTAACACATCACAAACTCATAATTTTGTATTTGTCGGTGACGAAGTTTTTGCACTGAGACCCGACCTAATGAAGCCCTACTCTCAAACGAAAGTTGATTCAGCAAGTCAGGAATTTAATCTGAGGTTATCCTCTGCTAGAGTATCCGTAGAGAACTGTTTTGGAATACTTGCCGCTAGATTTGGTGTATTCAATAAAGCCATCTACTTGGAACCAAAAAAAAGCCAGGGTAATAACTATGGCACCCTGCTACTTACACAATTATTTAGCAGCAAGAGTTACTGCTTACTTGCAACGTGATACTCAAGATGATGTGGCTAGTTCCCATATGACACCACTACAGTGTACCATGTCCAAAAACAGCAATAACTGTTCCAAGGTGGTCAGAGATAAACTTCGTGATTATTTTAATAATGAAGGTAAACGAATTTAACCCAAACATTTTATAATAACGTTATTATGAAAAATATAATATATAATTAATGATATACCTATTTGTAAATTATGCAATAAATTTTTTTGCTATCTTACCACTGATTCATTGAAATCCACCTCAAAATCCACAGGAACTTCACTGTCGCCCAGAAATTGAAGGGCATGGAAAACCCACGAAGTTGGTGTATATACTTCATCTTCGCCACAACCAGAACGCCTAGATGTTATTATCTTCTTTACTTCTTTTCGGTAGTTGGTTCTCAGAGCGTTAATTTTTTTTTTCGTACTTCCGCCTCATCTGCGTTGGGTTTAAGTTTTTGATAGATTGGAATTAGTTTTTGTATTGCTTTTTTGCGACTGTTTCTGTTCTTGTAAGCTGGTAAGCGTGGATTCCATAATTCTGGGAGAGTCTCATAAACTTCAATAAAATGTTTTAAATATTCAGTATCCGTTTCACTTAAATTTTCACCAACTTCAGAATTATCACCAATTTCTTCTGTTCCATTACTCATTTTTTAAAAAGATAAATAATAATTAATATAAAAACACTAAAGTTACCACTGTTTATAAACATTGCACAAGGCACTCAAGAGACAGAGAACTCAGAGAAGGTTATTTAAAATCAGGTTCTACTTTGGCTTGTAAAAGAATCGACTTCTTTTTTAAAAATTAAGTTTATAAAACAAATATAACGTTTAAAAACTAGTTCCTACCTCGACGAAATTTTTTTTTTGAACTAAGTATTGAAGAAAGTATTGATAAGCCACCGCACATTATCAATAGTATTGTCAATATCTCTACCACTTTGCAGTATTGATGTTTGAATATCAAAAAATTTAGATTTTCGTCAATACAAAATTATTTCATCAATACCAACTTCAATACCTACCGCACACGATCAATAGTATTGACAATACTTTTCTATATTGACAATATTATTGACCGTGTGCGGGCCGCTTTATGCTAAGGAAAGTGATGGAAAATATAGTTAAACGACTAAACATGTGTATTCAAGTAGACGGGTATATTTTTGAACATTTATTATGTCATAATAATTAATCATTAGATAAATTAAACTATGTTAAAATTATTATTAACTATTTGTTTGTTTTCACAATAGCGTAAGTGTATAAAGGGTAAAAATTGGAAAATTCAAAATAAATCGAAAACTATTAGAAATAGGTATATGACACACTTAATAACAATTAGAGGGTTTTGTAAAATCTATCAGAAAAAAAAAATATACAGGGTGTGCCATTTAAAAAATTTAAGATTTTTCAATTTAATATAGCCGAAATGTATAAATTTATTTTAAACACCCTGTAGCATCTAACTCAAATTTCTTTACATATATCTTTTTTTTTTCATCTCTATAGAACGCTCGTACCAATTATGAGTATTCCACCTTAACAAACAATGGTGCTACTGACAATTTTTTACAAAACTGAAAACTAGAATTTTTTTAATAAAATTGAAATATTAGAAAAAAAACTACTAGGTTTAGGTATATAACATTATTAATAAAAAAGTTATAAAATTTTACGCAGAAGTTAAAAATAAATTAAAAAATAGGATGTTCAATTTAAAAAAACATATGTCATATCGGCCACACTTTTTTGAAGTACCCTGTATACTCAAAGATAATTTTAAACTGTGCACCTTAACATTCCTTAAAACTATTGTATTTAATATTTTTTCGTCATTCCTGAAACAAATGAGATAATGAACTTTACTCTATCGTTGACTCACCCTGTACATATACACTAAAATATTTTTTAAAAATATAAAAATAGTGTGTGTGTGTATGTGTGTGATGCAAATTTCTATCAATCTAATATGCAAATGTTCCACATTCACTTTCTGTAATATAATCTATATACTCACATGGGTGAAAAGTCCCGAGACTTTCCGACAAGTGGCAGTACAAACAAAAAATCATGTAATTTTCGATGAGTGCCAACTCTCAGAAGATTCGTGGAAAATTTATTAGTTCGCGAGTTATAGTTGTTTGAAGGACGTTAATTTTGATTTTTGCAAAACAAATGAACAAATATAAATTCCAGTGTTGATTTTACATTGCTTGTTGACGAAAAAAAATACAGCCAGAACCCAAGATTGACTTGAGAAGTGTTATAGCACAACTCCTCTGTCGGAAGCAATTACATGTCTATAGTTTAGTGAACTTAAATGCGGTCGTACAAACACCGATAATGCACCACGTTCCAGACGTCCAGTCACTCTAAAAAAAATCCACCATACTGCTCTGAATGACCGCAAAGTGAAAGTGAGAGAGATAACTGACTTCGTAAAGACATCAACAGATAGCGTGCCCGATGGGTGCCACCTACTCTCACGATTGATCAAAAACCGTAACGTGTTGAAGATTCAGAATGCCGTTTGGCACGGCGTAATCCAAGGGAGCTTTTGCGACGATTCGTAACAATGGACGAAACATGAATCCACCACTACACGCCTGACTTCAACAGACACTCTGCAGAAACTGAATGTATCTTTGATAGATAGAGAATCTGGAACCGCATAAATGCCGATCGAAGCGAATCTGGCAAGGATTTTTTTGGGATACGCATGATCAAGATAAGGCACCAGCTCACAACTCCATAAAGTCGATGGTGAAATTGGACCAAATGGGTTATGAATTGATTCCTCATCCACCGTTTTAACGAGATCTGGCCCTCAGCGATGATTACTTATTTCCAAAGTTGAAAAGGTAGCTCTAAGGAAAGAGATTTGGCTCAAATGAAGAAGTCGAATGGGAAACTGAGGCTTATTTTAGAGAACTCGACAAATCATCCAAATGTTGGAAGATCACTGAAATAAGTATATTGCTCTTGAAGAAACCTGTGTTGAAGAATAAAATCGATTTTTGACAAAAACATTGTTTTTTCCCTAAAAGTCTCGAAACTTTTCACCTCGTGTAGTAGAAGTATATCTGCCGTCTGCACATTTTATTTTACCAGGAAAATTTATTGAACAATCTTGACGAGCAGCAGAAAAAAGTCTTGAGCTCAGTTCCTCTAAACCCAAGAAATGCCGACGACATATTTGTTGACTGGCAACATGCCGAAGAAAATTTAAATGCATTTTTAAATTACCTCAGTCAACAACATTGAAATATTAAATTTACAGTAGAAACCGAATCACGGGGGTACTCTTCTTTTTCTAATTATACTGGTATAGTATTTTTCAAGATCTAAGAAAGTGATTTGGCAAATTGATGCAATAAAAAACATTAAACGACCGTTAGGATCTTCGCAGGTACCTGGCTTTAACAGGGTCGTAATTTTATATATATATATATATATATATATATATATATATATATATATATATATATATATATATATAGATATAGATATATATATATATATATATATATATATATATATATATATATATATATATATATATATATAAATACCTCCCTTTGAATCTAACATTTTATTGGCTACTTTGTGTTTATAAATATAAAGAATATTCTTCATTTTATCTGCATTATTATACTGAAATAGTGTGTATTATTATGTCCGAAGCCCTTTCCATCAGAACCCGCAAATGTTTACCCGTTGAGACAAAAGTGATAGTTAAAAGTTAGCGGAGCGAGGCCACGAAAAGTACTTTTCATTGATGGAGTCATCAGCTTTGACAAGTATCCCTGAAAGTAGAGTTTGGAAAATTGTAAATAATTCGATAGCGCCTAAAAAAACACGAAGAGATAAAGATGTGTCGAAATGTATTAATTTCTGTCAAGAAGACTTAATCCACTGCAAAATTTATGAAATGTATGCAGAACAAAAAGTTCCTACTTTATTGTTACTTTTACGGAGGGTGTCCGAAGATAGTTGTGACATAAAATGTTCCACTACAACTTTATGGCGTATTCTATGTCGTTTTGGGGTTTTTGTTTAAAAAAATAGACAAAAGGCAAGTTATAATGGAATCACGGCGCTTACAATAACTCAGAATGGAATATCTTGAAAAAATAAATACAGCTAGATCGGAAAATCGAACGACAATCTACCTAGATGAGACTTGGTGTGACACCCACGACACACCCAGTAAAGGATGGATTGATAAATCCAAAAAATGCCACACCAAAGCTCCATCAAATAAAGGTAAAAGAATAACTATTTTACATGCAGGGTCAGAAGAAGGCTGGATACCAGAATGTCTATTTCTAAGAGCCAAGAATATTTCAGATTCCAGCTTGGATTATCATTGTGATACAACCGCTGAACTTTTTGAAGATTGGCTTCAAAACAAATTAATGCCGAATATACCACCGAATAGCTATATTGTGATGGTTAATGCATCCTATCATAATCGCCAAATGAATAAGGTACCAAGTTCCACCAGTAGAAAAAGGGAAATACAAGCTTTTTTTGCGAACGTGACATATATTTCCATGAAAGTCATACAGTTAAACAATTGTTAGAAGTTTTAAAAAGTTACAATTTTTCAAAGGAATATGTTTGTGATAAAATGGCAAAGGAAGCAGGACACGAAATAATTCGGCTTCCACGATATTACTGTATCTTTAATGTGATCGAGTAGATATGGCATAAAATAAAATCTAATATACGTGCTCACAATAATACACCCACTTTAAACAGTAGTGTGATTGAATTGATAAAGGCAGAAGTCAAAAATGTAACTGTTGAAAACTGGAGAAACTGTATTCACCACGTCAAAAAAATTGAAAACGCATATAGATATATGTACATAAGTATAAATAGTTTAAAACCTGTAAAAAAAAAAACTTATTATTGATTTGCAAGATAGTAGCGATAGCGAAATTGAACTAGATATTAATTAATAATAAAATTGTAACAAATGTACGCGAGAACACTGTACACTGTTTTAATATATTTGTGTAATTACTATATTGTGTATTATTCAGTACATAAAACATTAAAATTCAACTGTCTTATCACAGTAAAATTTTAAGCCCAACAATTATACAATCAAGTATAGTGCGGCCCTGCACGATGCCTTGTCATTAAACAGCCATAAATTAATCACTTTCGAATCTTGTTGAATTTTGAATGGGTATAGGTAGCTAAGTCACTTTCATAGATCGTGAAAAATACTATACAAAGGCAAAGTAACAAAGTAATCTCATCAGAAACAGATAAACTGATCAGTGTTTTAAAAAATAATGGATTAATGGATATTAAATATCCGTTTAACCGCTTTGAAAACCCGACTCCCAGATAAGATAGTAATGAAAATATACGGTAGTTGAGACAATAATAACACTCTACAGGTATGTATCATTAACGCAAAAAGAGCTAAAATTTTTTGCTTCTGTTTCCAGTTTCTATAAACGAAAGTTCGATTGAGAGAAATCAATCTTTAATAAAGGCTCGGGTTACTGTCTGCATCACACGTAAAAAACGATTATTACCCTGGGTAACTGTTCGGTAAACCCCGGGCAAGTACCAATGCTTGAATTGAGCTCATTCAGTGTCCTAATCTGGAAGACCCGTGTGGGGTTGCTAGTCGTCCATCGGGCGCTACCCCGGGTGGCGGATAGGGGAACGCCTCCCAGATATGGGTGGTACCGGTGAAATGAAATAACCGGAGCGGACCAAAACTAGCAAAGCAGCGTCTGTCTCAGAGTGAGCGGCTGCAAACAGCGACTGATTCCATGTTAGGAACGGCTGATCTCATACAGGGGAAGGCAACGGGAAACCACCCCAGTGAAGAATCCCCAGGAAGTTACTATGGAGAAGAAACCAAAGAAAATGGCCCCTAGTCCCGGGCAGCCCTTAGATGGGCAAGGGGTGCGAAGAATCTCCCGGTTCGACATAATAAAATCCACCCTTCGTATTGGGACCTGGAATGTCAGGAGCCTCTATGCGGCGGGAAAATTTGATAATGCCATCAAAGAAGCACAGAGACTCAATGTGAAATAAGCGAACTACGCTGGCCTGATTCAGGACAATGCCGAAACGAACATGGCACTCTTTACTATTCGGGAAGTGAGGCCCACGACCGAAACCACCGTAATGGAGTGGGAATATTTGTGTCTGAACCAACTTCCTTCCAATATCGGATCGCCTTGTGTTAGTACAGCTTCATTGCCAGCCTTTTAATATAAACATTATTCAAATATACGCCCCAACCTCCGACAAGCGATATGACCGGGAAGTCGAATCTCTTTATGATACTGTTAACCACGTTCTGAGTAAGTTGAAGTCCAACGATATAAACTTAATTATCGGAGATTTTAATGCCAAGATTGGGAAGGGTAGGCGATCTGACCTCGTGGGAGAGTATGGCCTGGGAGTTAGCAACCATCGAGGAGATACACTCTATGAATTCTGTCAGAACAATGATATGATTGTCTCAAATACTTGGTTTAAGCTCCCCAAGCGACGTCTTTACACTTGGATATCTCCTGCTGAGGATAACAGTGGTGAACCTATTAGGAATCAAATTGATTATATATTGATCAATAGACGATTTAGAAATATTATCAAGCGAATAACCACATACCCCGGAGCAGATGTTGGCTCTGATCATGTCCCATTGATAGCCGATTTGAGGGTACGTCTTAAATCAATGAAACAGAAAATGCAAAAGCGAAAATGGGATATATCTAAATTGGGAAACGCCTCCATCAAAGATCAGATGCGACAAGAAATCACCAGAGAACTCAATCGAGCAGGAAATACCAGCGGCGATGTCCCATCCTTGTGGAATGGTCTCATGGGCAAACTAACAAACGTTTGTAATAGACACTTGAAATCCGATACCAGAACATGGAAAAAGAGATGGATGACCACAGACATTTTAAGCTTAATGGAGAAGAGGAGACTGATTAAAGCAAATAGGGAGGAATATAAAAGACTTAGTGAAGTGATTCGAAAGGAAGTAAAAAATGGCAAAAGAACGATGGATGAGAGAGATGTGTGAAGAGATGGAAGAAATGGAAAAGAAACATGATATTTTCCAAATGCACCGAAAGGTGAGAGATATAACTGGTATGTATCGAAAACAACCAGCCCATGTATTATTCGATTCATCCAATCAACCTATTATACGGGATGAAGAAATCAAAGAAGCTTGGGAAACGTATCAACGAACTTTTTGATGACAACAGAGCTTCCAAAGGAAACAATGACAACTGTTTAAATGGGCCCGAAATCTTAAAGGAAGAAATCCTTTACGCAATCTCTATTACACAGAATAAGAAAGCCACAAGACCTGACGAAATTCCCATTGAAGTAATCAAACTTATAGCAGAGGAAAATATAGGACAAATTGCAAAACTGTTTAATCTAATATACAGCACAGGCACTATACCAGAAGAATAGTTAAAATCAACATTCATCACAATCCCCAAAAAATCACATCCCAAAAAGTGTAGTGATTACCGCTTAATCAGCTTAATGAGTCACCTCTTAAAGGTTTTTCTACGGATCATCCATTCCAGAATTCGTACAAAGTGTGAGTTCGATCTAGATAATAGTCAGATGGGGTTCAGAAATGCATTCGGCACGCGCGAAGCCTTGTTCGGTGTCAATGTGCTCTTGCAGAAATGTCGGGATCAGCGTAAGGATGTGTTCGTCTGCTTTGTCGACTATGAGAAGGCTTTCGATAAGGTTAGACACGACAAACTAATATCAATACTACAACAACTACAGCTGGATGACAGGGACATTCGAATAATTGAAAACAGCCGAAGTCCGCATAGGAGAGTTGAAAACAAATAACATAAAAATTAAGCGCGGGGTCCGACAGGGCTGTGTCCTGTCTCCACTCTTGTTCAACCTATACTCGGACAGGATTTTCAGGGAAACATTAGAGGATGTGGAGCTGGGTGTTAAGGTTAATGGAGTTGTGCTGAGCACAATAAGATATGCTGATGACACCCTCATTATGTGCGATAGACTGGACGGTCTGCAAACTATGGTAAACAGAATTGATGAGGCTGGACGGAGTCTGGGCCTGAATGTCAACGTTGGCAAAACCAAGTTTATGGTGTTTAGTCGAAGCCAATATGATGATGCGAAGCTGACACTCAACAACTCACCGATAGAGCGGGTTGATAAATTTAAATATCTTGGAAGTATAATAACAGATGACTTGGATCCCGACATAGAGATAAGATGCAGAATTGAAACAGCTCGTTCAACTTTCAGAAAAATGAGCACTCTTCTATGCAATGACAATTTGAACCTCAAACTGAGGCAACGGATGGCCAAATGCTATATCTGGTCAGTGTTGTTGTATGGAGTGGAGTGCTGGACCATAAAAATAAGCACATTGAACCGACTCGAAGCTTTTGAAATGTGGATCCACCGTAGAATGCTTCGAATACCGTGGACTGACTTGCTGACAAATGAGGAAGTCTTGCGTAGAGCAAACTCTGAAAGACTGTTGATCAATTCTATAAAGTGTCGCAAAATTGCTTATCTCGGACATATACTACGTGGAGAAAAGTACGGTCTTCTCCAGCTCATCATGAAAGGAAAAAATGAGGGAAGGCGCGGAGTTGGTAGAAAACAAATGTCCTGGCTAAAGAACATCAGAGAGTGGACAGGAATCCAAAGCGCTGGAGATCTTTTTAGATTGGCCGAAGACAGACAAGCACTCTCCATAGTGATCGCCAACGTCCGGGCGACCGGATATGGCACATGAAGAAGAAGAAGAATCTGGAAGAGTAAAGGTTCCTAAAGATAATTCTTGCAATCGTAGGCAAACGTCAGAAAGTTATTCCAAATTGATGCAGTCTAATCCCAAGAACCACAACTTCTCATACTTTTTTCACTTCTGACGAAGTAAATTTGTTTTTAAAGATAAGAAGATATATATTAATTGTCATTTACATAGAAGGTATGGTAATATATAATTTGGGAAGCTTGTAACTCTGTTTGCATTAGTTTATACAATAAATCTGAAAGTCTATAAGATCTAAGAATTAATTTGTACACCAAATATAAAGAACAGAGTAGAAGACAATATGGAACCCTCTGGGATCGTTTCATCAATTGCCATTTGTAAGGCACTATATGTAAAAAAAGTTTAGGACAAAAAATCGAAATATCAAAGAATAACACAATACATCTAAGTGTAAGCTTAAACCGTACTTTTATTTGATTAGGCTACAATTTTTACTCACGATAACATATTTCACTTCAATGCGAATATTTTAGGTGCTTATTTTTTTGTATTTTCTTTCCCTTTTCTCTGTGAAGTTTCTTGTATAGCTATTTCTCCGATGTGATGCATTTTGTTGTTCTCTATGAAGTGAAGACTTTAAGGCTCATCGGACAACCCAGATTTTTGAACTTGTCTATCATATTAGCTACGATAAGTTCATAATTAGGGTTTTATCCAAGCCTCCTTTTCCTTTATAATCATCCTTGCTTTAAAGTTGGAATCGAACATCATTTTACGAACATCAGGCCCAACGCGAATCCCTTCTTTCAGTTTGGCTTCTGATAAATGAGGAAATCTTTAACATAAATATTTAAAACATTCGCCATCTTTAGGGAAGGCTTTCACAAATTGTTTCATTAAGCCTAACTTGATGTGTAGTGATGGTAGAAGAATCTTTTTTGGGTCTACTAGAGTTTTATGCAAAATGTTCTTCTCGCCAGGTGTTAAAGTTTTTCTTACGGGCCATTATTTTTTTGACCAATGTGGATCCCTTGCTCTGCTGTCCCATTCACCTATAAAACATGGAAACTTTGTAAATCCCTTTTGTTGACCAATGATCATAGAGATAACTTTTAAATCGCCACATAGCATCCAATCGTGAGCTGGATAATTAATTTTCTGTAGAACCATGTTGAGATTTTCGTAAGTTTCCTTCCTTCATATGGACTGAATGAGCAACAGGTAGTGAAGCATAAGTATTTCCGTTGTGTAACAGAACACCTTTTAAACTAGTTTTTAATGAGTCTATAAAAAGTCTCCAATCTTCTTTCTTGTACTGAATGCCAAATTCGTTCATTAGACTACCAATATCATGGCAATAAACCAAATCCTCTTCCTGCTTAAAAAACTGAGCAAACTGTTGATCTCTTGTTCTATAATGGTAAATATATGTTCCAGATTCCAATAAATGTTTTTCTTTCAACTTAGAACCAAGCAAGTCTGCTTTTTCCTTAGTCAAACCCAAATCTCGCACTAAATCATTTAATTCAGTTTGTGTAAACAACTGTGGTTTTAAATTATCTAGGGAACATTGAAACTCATCATCATCCGATCGACTTTCATTAAATTCGGGACTGGATTGTAAAACGTCATCAATAGACTGAGGTGGTTCAGGCACAGGAAGTCCCGCTCCATGTCCTACCGGCCGATTAGCTGAAGTAAAGTTAGAATAGACAATTACTTTCTTATTTTTGGAGTTATATCCAGAAACATCAACGCTGCAAAAATAACAATCATTTGAATGATTTTCTTGCTCTCTCCATACCATGAGTACTGCAAATCTAAGAGCATTCTTTTCTTTCTTATACCATTTCCTAAGATCCTCGACACAAACATAACATACTTTGTGAAGAGCCCAACATTTTTCTTGATTACCGATTTCTACACCAAAATATGCAAAGTATACTTTTTTTACAAAGTCAGTAATGTTTCTTTGATGTTTTTTAACTACAAACTCACCACATATATAACAAAAAGTGTTTTTACAACCACGATTAGCCATACTTTGAGTGTGAATTAAAGCACATGGGTTAAACACTGCAATGCGAGGTTATATTAACTGGAAGAAAACAAACAGCTGTGACATTTATAGGAACTGCCAACGTAATAACATTTGATTCTACTACCAATCTTATAAAATTCTGATTTTATTGCGAACCTAATAACATTCGAAAGATAAAAAATAAACTTTTCATATTTTGAATATTAAAATGTAAAAAATTGGTGGGTGATAGGACTTTTTTATTATTATTTTCGGACTCAGCACACCAAAAAACATAGGAATTAGGTAAAATTATTAAAAAAGTTTTTTCATCGTTGGCCTGTGTAATTTAAAGGCAGACTTGGATAAAAAAAAGTCTCGTTAGTTTGGTCTGCTTGCAGAAGGTTACAATCCACATTTAAATTGGACATCCCAAATACAAAAAAAGTCATAATGTTCGATCAATATATACTGCCGGTATTAATATATGGCACTGAAACGTGAGCTTTAAATAAAAGCATACTACAGGTAACCTAAAGAGCAATGGACAGGAGAATGCTAAATATTAGACTCCAAGATCGTATTCCAAACACTGAGATACGAAGAAGATCAAGAGTGACATATAATACAACGGATGGATATTAAGGTGGAATTGGGCGGAGCATATCCCAAGGATGAATGATAACAGATGGACACGCCATATGGTTGAATGGAGGCCTCGAAAACATAAAAGATGCAGAGGTAAACCACAAACAAGATGAACGGGCGACATAAAAAGATTATCGGGACACGACTGGATGCAAAAAGCAAACAACAGAGCTCAATGGAGATAACTTGGGGAGGCTTATATCCCACTATAGATGGAATGAGCTAATGATGATGATAATATGTAAAAAGAGCTTGACAGCTATAAACAGAACATTTCCAAGATATCATGACAGAGACGTTTAGTCAATATTCTGTTATGACAAATATGACCGAATGCCTGGGATATATGCAACAAGACCTCCCAAGGTTCTCCATAATATTGTAATTGAAGAAACAGTTAAAATTTATGTTACATCAGTACGGTAAAGAAAAACTTGTCACACTTGAATTAGTCTGAAATATATTTTGTTTGTAAGTAATAAAGAACAACCTTATGAGTATATACGAGTACCTAAAAATACAATACCATAAATTGTGGATATAATAAAATTGCTTCCTGTTTAAAAATTTACCGTGCTTTACTGTTTCGTAATAAGTAAAAAAACGCCTAGAGCAATTTGCACTAAAAATAATTATTAATTGCGTTTTATACTGCTTCCAACTAAACGTCGTAATTTTACCACCCACCATTATTTTCTTTCTTTTTTAACAACGAGGAAATAGTTAAAGTAGAAGTAAAACTTTTGCAGATAATGTTTGACTTTAACGCAATTTCGCGCAAGTGATTATAAATAACACCCAGGAGGATTCAAAGAGGTTTCCAGGAAGAGCTCAATCCGTTGTTTGTAAATATAGCCGGTCAGGTAAGAATGTGTGGTCGGTAAAAGAAATTTCTTTATGTTTTTAGCTTATCGTTGGCACCCCTGCAAACAATGCTTTGTGGAGAGAGATTTATTTCTAACCATATTCATGGTGAAATAGTATATTATCGGATATGAATGCTCCATACGCTTCGCGCTTCAAGGCTGTGTTCCTATGTAATCACCCAATCATCATCATCTCCGGGTTCTCTCTGACATTACCATCTGAACACTTCCAAACCATGTCGCTCTTGGTCTCCCTCTTCTCATCTTTTCACCTGTACCTATTTGAGAACCATCTTTAGTATTCGGTGTTCTTCCATTCTTTCCATGTATTCGTACCATATAAGTTGCCATTGTTAAATTTGGTCAATAATCGTGGTTTTTTACTTTCATTTCATCCATAATATAACTATAACAAATAGATGCTTTTACTGCACAGAGTGCAGTAAAAGCATTTATTTGTTATAGTTTTCCATTAGTTACTTGGATAAAGGACTAAAAGTGTGTTCTCGTATTTGCTGAACCTAGCCCAGCTGATGAGCCGTGATACGGCGAAACGCGTCCTGGGATGGTTCAGCAAATGCGAAGAACACTTTGGTAACTTCTAAGAATACGATTTTTTCGTTTATTTTTAATTGTTATACTAATGCACCATTCATTTTATCCCTTATTCTTTCATTTATAACTCTATATATTCTTGATACTCCAGCCGATCTTCCCCAGTAATCCATTTCGAGTGCCTGTTCCAATCGTTTCACCAACTGCCAAGTTTCACAACCATATAACACGAGAAAAAAGAAAAACACAAAAATTAAGTAAAGAGACAGAAAATCTCATGAAACAAAGAGAGACTAATGAGAAATGATCCTACAAATTATAGCTTAGAATTGGCAGAGATAGACAAATAAATAAAGAAAAAGATCAGAGAAGATGTCAGACAGTACAGAAACTCGAAAATAGAAGAAACTTTAAAAGAGGAGAAAAGTCTGAAACACCTAAACAAAGAAATGAATGAGGGGAGACATCAAATAATAAAACGTATAAATAACGATAACCAAGAGAACGCACAAATCAAAGAGTTAAAGGAAGCTACAGAGAAATATTATCAAACACTATATGACACGAAAATATCGCCACCGCCCCGGAAAAAAGAAGGAAATAGAGTGACAGTAAGAAATGTGGGATCCGAAGAAATTTCCGATGTAACAACGGATGAAATAATAAACGCCCTACAATATATGCACAACCACAAAGAACCAGGGGACGATGAAATAACTATAGAAATGATAAAGTATGCAGGGGTATCGATAATACAATCTCTTCAAGCTCTATTTAACAGAGGTGCCTCATAGAACGCCATATAAACGCCATGGTTGTGCTTATATTTAAAAAGCAAAACAAATTTAAATTGGAGAATGACAGACCCATCAGCCTGTTATCGTACTATACAAAATCCTTACTAGAATCATAACATATAGATTAACAAACAAATTAGACAATTATCAGCCACGTGAACAAGCGGGATTTAGACGGGGATATAGCACTTTGGACCATCTTCAAATAATTAGATTACTAGTTGAAAAAGCAAATGAATATAAGGTCACCTTGTGGATAGCAATGGTTGACGACGAAAAAGCATTTGATTCGGTATAGATTTGGGCAGTCCTTAACGCCTTAAGTAACAGCAGAGTCGATGAAAGGCACACAATTCTTCTTTAAAACATATATAAAAATGCCAAATCACAAATAATGCTTGAAAAAAAAAAACAAAAAAAATCAAAATTAAAAGAGGAATTAGATAAGGCAGCTCGATATCTCCAAACCTGTTCACTTTGACTCTAGAAGACATGTTCAAATCGCTAAAGTGGGAAAAGAAAGAAATACTAATGGAAGGTGAACGATTAAATCACTTAAGAGTCGCAGATGATATCACTCTGATCGCCAACACAAAAGAAGAACTACAGGAAATGCTGATGGAATTAAATAACAAATCTCGAGAAATAGATCTAAAAATAAACTTCACTAAATATTCACAAAATATTTAAACAATGAAAGTGAAGATAAGAGCCAGGAACTATTAATAGAAGGTGAAAGAATATGAAAGGTACAAACATTTATATATTTAGGACCAAAAATCGAAATATCAAAAAATAATTTAAAGGCTGATTTGGACAGAAGACTCTCGTTAGCTTGGTCTGCGTTCGGAAGGTTACAATCTACATTTAAATTGGACATCCCAAATACGATAAAAGCCAGGGTATTCGATCAATATGTACTGCCGGTATTAACACATGGCACTGAAACGTAGGCTTTAAATAAAAGTATAATAAATAAACTCTAGGTAACCCAAAGAGCAATGGGGAGGAGAATGCTAAATATTAGACTCCAAGATCGTATTCCTAACATCGATATACGAAGAAGCTCAAAAGTGGCAGATGTAATACAATTGGGCAGATCATATCCATCTCAAGGCTGAGTAATGAGAGATGGACACGCCATGTAGTTGAATGGAGGCCTAGAGAACACAAAAGATGCAAAGGTAGTCCACAGACAAGATGGAAGGACGACATAAAATGATTAGCAGGACACGATTGGATGCAAAAAGCAAACAACAAAGCTCATTGGAGACAACTTGGGGAGGCTTACATTCGACTATGGGTAGAATAAGCTAATGATGTGTGATGAAAAACTGTTATGTTATGATCTTCGACCACAAAACAGAGTTTCGGTGTCTTTTGATCGTCTTTCCTTTACTTATTCTACTCTCCACTTCTTTTTTGATTCTACCATTTTTACTTATGTTAGTTCCGAGGTATATATACTCTTCACAAGCATCAATGACCTCACCGCTTTTTAGAGTAAGGGTTCCCTGTTTTCCTCCTATACATAAATATTTGGTTTTCTTGCAGTAAACTGTTAAACTCGAGTTTTTCTACTCTTCAAACAGTTTTCTTGTCATAAATTTAAGATCTTCTTTGTCCTCAGCAATAACCGTCTGATGGTCGGCAAAATGTAAAGTGTACGACGTTGTTTCGTTGGTCAGCTGTATTCCCAATCCTCCACATGCTCCTCGCCATCTCTCTAATGCCTCATTCGGATAAATTTTGAATAATGTAGAAGACAGACAGCAGCCCTGTCTGACATCCTTTGTTATAGAAAAATTTTCGGAGAGAATGTTTCCCAACTTTATTCGGAAACGTGACGGATCCTACAGTTGTTTTATTGCGATGATTGCTGAACTGTTTATGGTTGATCGTTCTAATATTTGTCATAGTTTTTCACTGGGACGGTATCATACACTTTGGTTAGGTCTACAAACAGCAGATGGAGCTCTCTGTTCGTTGAAGTATTTTTTCGTTTAAGTGAAGTGCCCTAAATATATTGTCTACACACGATCTACTAGCTTTAAAACCAGATTCTTATTCATCCCGAAGGACCGAAAATGACTCCTGCAGCGGGTGCTAAGTGCATGCGAGTCAAGAAACCATTGTTGAGCGAATAACAGAACGACTCGCGTTGGCAGAGGAAAACATAGATTGAGATTGGAGCAATGCAGTTTTTTCCGATGAAGCTTCATTTTGGACTTATGGTATCATCCCACGAGCCTGGTCAATTTCCACTAACCGATTTGTTCAGCGTAACGTGAAATACCCTGTGAAGATCCATGTTTGGGGATGCCTTGCGGAAAAAGGTTCCTTTACGTAGAATTTGAAAGTTGAAAAAATGCTCTAGATTTACGAGAAGGCATTAGTATCGATTGCCAAACGGTGCTTGTCGATAAAAATCGAGAGAGGACTCTTCAACAGGATGACGACTCCAAACATCGAAGTAAAACGTGTAGGAAAAGGCGAATCCGATATCGTCACGCTAGATTGGCGATCTCAGGTGCCCGAAAGCAAGCCGAATCGAAAACTTGTTGTCATACATTAAGTAACATTAAGTAAAAGCTTCGTAGTAAAAAGGTGTACACAGCGGAGTAGCTGTCACGGCAAATTCGGACAATTTGGAAATCTCCACTTTATTAATAAATAAATAATAAAGTGGAAATTTGACAAAATCAACCTTTCATTACATTCGTTATGAATTTGGAAATCTTTGCTCCAAGAGTACACGGAAAATCTCGTCCCGCCCCGAAGATGCCAGGCGATGATCGACGCTGATGGGAACTGGAAGAACTACTGAATCATTAGCATTTTAATGGCAATCCTTTATTGTCGAATGATGTAAAAGACTTTTAAATAAATACATTTTTTAATCAATAATACGCGACACATTCTTACTTGACCGACTATGCACTCAGTACACAATTTAGCCATAAATTCTTTAAATCGTACCCTGCAGTCAGTAATTTTCCCTGTATACCAGTGGTACTAGTTCAGACGTGGTATTTCACCAATCTTCGTCACATATGGAACGTACATAACTGATCTCAGTTTGTCTGATGTGACCAGGGAGTGGGAAAAGTACGAAGGTCCTGTTGCAGTTTTAATATTACTCATGCTGAGGAAAAATGCTTCAGAGATATTCTTGTTGTCAGAAATCGTTGATAGTTACCAAGAGATTCATATATAGTTCTTTTACGAGGAACAAGGAAACTCAGAAGGATGCTAACAGATCACGACATGGTAGTCCTTGCTCTTATTATAACAGAAGAAGTTATCAAAGCCGTATTTCAGTAGAGACAGAAATTCTTTGAGAAAAGAAGTGATTGCAAGTGAAATGAGTATCGCTCCACATATAGTATCTCAAAATATTAAAGAAGATTTAAGATTGATGGCATATTAGAGTTACTAATCCTTTGTTCGACCATCAAACAATTAGTCTTATGAGCTATTTTAAAAATATTTCATATTCAAGAAAGAATTCGAAACAGTCAGCTTGGTTTTTGAAACGGATTACGGACTAAAGAGGCACTGTTTGGTATCTAAATATTGATTTGGAGGTGTCGTATTGTCAACCGAAATGTGTTCCTTTGTTCAATTGACTTTGAAAAGGCCTTTGACAAAATGCGCCACGAAAAACTTCTAGAGATTTTAAAAACGACCGGTATAGACGACAAAGACATTCTAATCATCGTCAATTTGTACTGGCATCAGATAGTTGAAGTACGGTTGGAGCATTAACTGTCAGATGAATTTAAAATCAAGCATGGACTGCGTCAGGTTGTATTCTATCGCCGTTGTTGTTCAACCTCTATTCGGAGGTGATATTCAATAAAGCACTCACTGGTACCACTGGAATCAACATCAACGGCGTTAATATAGATAACATCAGATATGCCGATGATACATTAATTATCACTAATAACGGAAAAGATCTACAAAAACTTATGGATAAAATAACTGACACTTGTATACAGTTTGGTTTAAGACTCAATACAAATAAAACAAAATATATGATTAGAGCAAGGAATATTGAAGATGGTGGTATTACAGTCAGTGGTATCAACGACTACTGGGACCCGACTATGGAACTCAAAATTACGAAATACGAAATCTTGCATCTGATTATAGAGGGAAAGATTCCAAACAGATGTGGTCTAGGGAGAAGGAGAACATCGTGGTGGAAAAATTTCTTTACATCTGAGGCAACGGTACAGAGAGTCTACGGTTCAACTCTTCCGACCGGCTGTCAATAAAAACGATTATCATCAGCATGAGAGGCAATATGATAACCAACGATCGTTGAACGGTCATGGTACCCGAAGAAGAAGAAGAAGAATCATTTGTTACCAAACAAAGTAAAGAAAATAAAAAATCTATGTGTAGGGCAACACAACACTGACGTTCCATCACTTAGTAAAGCTAAAAATTAGCCTTTAGCTAGCACAGATTTGAACTCACTTCTGTAATCAAGTATGTTCAAATCTGAATCCCGAAAAGATTGAAGCTGTAGACAGTACCCTGCTCACTTCCAAGTGGGCTTCAAATTTAAGGTTAGACTGGAAAGATGGGAGGTTGCCGACGATATAAACTTACGTTACCACAATGCCACGAGGACGTTCCTAGGTAGTACGTTACCTCCATCAAAGTTCGTAGTAAGCGGAAAGGAGAGCACAGGATCGTAATAAAGGTGGCTCATAATACCGTATGACAATTATATGGTGACAGATCATCATTGTTCTTGACCAGAAAACCCGTTTTAATAGACTTAGCAAATTTTACATTATATATAAAATATAAAACAGACAAAATGTAAGTCAAGATTCTATTTCCATAATGGTTTGGATGTCCCTTACAACATGTTTTTGTTGACGTCAGACTTGACTGAATACGCAAGAAATTGTGGTGTTTACACTTGTAAACATCGTTACCTTTCTTCTGATTTTCGAAAGTAAATTGTGTACTCTATTCACGCTTTTTCTTCATTGGTCTATTATATAAGTGTCTGAAGCTCATCGTCGTGTTTTACTATTTTAAGCAACATCATAAGCATTTCCTTTTTTGTAAGCAGGTTAAATGTTATGTAAGTTAACGACACAGAATTCTCTCACGAATTCTAAATAGACCATCTTATAATTTTAACATTTTTCTTTTACTAAACTCATAATAATCAAATATTTGCACATTAATAAATGAGCGCTTGTTCTCTTTCTTCAAATTATATTTCTAATATGACAAAGGCACAACTACATATATCTTATTACCTCAGATGTGCTACATAGTTCCCTCCGACCTCAACACAACGTTCAGGACGTTCATACAACCATGTTTAACTGGTGCGTCATAATGGCTTTAACGTCCTTCAAATCGTCATAACGTTAGCATTTCATATGGAGCGGAGTAAAAAAAAGTCACTAGGGGCGAAATTAGGAAAATAAGGAGGGTGCTGAAATACAAACGCTGGCCAGCGACGGCCAAAACAGCGACCAGGAAAGGATCGCATAATAACAAAGACAACCAAAGTACAACTCTTTAATGCCCACAGATTTCCCATTGCAATGTATGCTGCCGAAACCTGGACACTAAAGCAAACTGACAGAAAAAGAGTCGAAAGTTTCGAAATGTGGGTATACAGACGAGTTCTTCGGATCAGGATCGGACTAACGCATCAGTTTTAGAGGAGGTGAACGTGAAAACTAGGTTACTCAAACGTGTAAGCCAAGCCTACTTCACATATTTTAGTGTCATCGCCAGAATATGAGATACCATGGAGAAACTGATAGTCAAAGGAAAAGTCAGTGGCAGAAGTTCAAGAGGCAGATCTACAAGATAACTGCAGCCTCTTGTTGGAAAAACTTTACATGAAGCAGGCCAAATGGCTCTAGGCCGAGAGATCTGGAAGGATCAAGTGCGAAGCACCAGAACACGAGTAGTCACCACGCCCTGCCAAAGGCAATGGGACAGAGGAGGAGGAGGAGGAGGAATACAAATACTTGTTTTCGCGCCAAAAACTGCACTACAAACCCAGCCGTGTGAGCGAGCTCTTTGTCATGAAACAAAAAAAAAATCCTTGGCGTTTCCTCTTATTCAAAACATTCCAGACAATGTCTTGAACACTTAATTTAGATATATTAAGCTTGTCTGTCAGCAATCTGCATGAAATATGCCGATCGGTTTGTAGAAGATGACGAATTTTCGCAACGTTTGCGTCGGCCGAACTTGTGCTGAGACGCCCAGTCCTTGCATCATCTACGAGCTTTTTTCAAAGATTTACATATCTCCGTGGCTGTTTTACCCAGTTTCACACGAAATTTGATCACTGCTCGCTGCTCTTAGACTTTTATAACATAACGACTACGACACATACAATTCGCACGTCTACTATTTAACATTGACTGATCACAACTGGCTGGTTGAATGCAAGTGTGTTATTTACAGACGTAAGTTCAAGCTTTTACCGTTGTTTACGAGATGGCGCTGCTTGAAGGCCAGGGAAAAATCAGCTGGGAACTTTTTGGATAGCCGGTATATATAAATAATCACTAAAAAAATTAAATACAACAGAGAATCTTCGCTGGAATCTACATTTCAAACACGTTTCGCTAACGGTTTCAATCCTTCTGCCCCACACTCCGACAAAACATATCCATCAAACTAAATAGAGTTACGAAATGACTATAAACTTTGTATCAAACTTAAAAGAATGCATTTATTTATCCTTTTATTTTTCGACATTAATTTAATTAAGTATGTATTATACACGGTATTAAATAACTATTTGCTTTAAAACGTGAAAACTAGGTCGTTTAGACTGGCATAAGTGTTACGACTCCATATTGTTCCGTATGCCGAGAATACTTCCGCCAATCGTGTCTTAAAGTGACGTAACGTTATTTGTTATGGGATTTTTAAAGGAGAATAGAGAGGTTGCGTCGGAAATTTTTGAATGTACGATAAATAACTTTTTAATTTGTTCTTTGACGTTAACTCTGTTTAGTTTTTATAACTTGCCTTAGAGAAAATATAGAAGGCGATGCTTTCTCAGATGAAGTGCACTAAACGAAGAAAATATTCAGGATGAGAAAATAAATTTGCACGTATTCATAAAAGACAAAGTCAATCTTTGGTTTACTTAAAGATAATGTAAGAAATAACGCATAATTTTTTATGGGAGGTTCCTTTTTAGTGTTCCGTTCTTATAGGATCAATTCAGGATCCATCCGTCCGTCCGTCCAGCTGTCACTTCCGATTTTCTATTTGACATAGAAAGTTGAAATTTGACACAAATATAGGAACTGATGGCCTAATCAAAGCCATTTAGTTTTGAAAGTTAAATTTTGACTTAAACGGTTTTTTTTTTAGCGCTTTTAAATCAAGCGCCAAAAATAGCTGTCCTCCGCTTATCTCGAAAAGTACTGGTCACAAAATTTTGAAAAAATTTGAAATACTCTAAATAAAGTGTAAATTGACCGAAAATTATCACGAGTGCATTAGGTTTGATAATTCTTCCTGGTATAAAAAACAGAGGATAACTCTGTTCCCCGAGACAATGGTGGACGTTTTTGTTAATATACTTTCAAGTACATTATTGCTCGCGTGTCGCTACTGTATCAAGACAAAATAATTTTATTTTATTTAGTTACTATGTTGGGAATATGGAATCTTTGGCACAATGATACTACTCAGTATATATCACCACTACACCAAACACTTTATTCTTGCGCTCGACGTGCGTCTCGCTAACCATGCTAGCTTCATTAGTCCTGATGAAGCTAACATGGTTAGCGAAACACGTGTTGTGTGCAAAAATAGAGTGTTTGATGTAGTGGTGATAACACGTAGGCTAAAAAGTTTTTGGTCTGACACACTGATGTCGTTCTTTTCAAAAAATTCATATGATTTTTAGGAAGTACCGACCTTCAAACGATACGTGCAAAATTTCATGACATTTCGACGATTTGTTTCAAATTACAGTGGTTTTAGTGACGCTACTTTGGATATTTTCAAAGCAATGGAAAAATTCGAATTTCGTGTGTTTTTGATGGGAAAAAATACCGTTCAAGCAAAGCAATGGCTTGCTAAGTGTTACGGGGATTCTGCTCCTGGAAAAACACTCATCATTTACTGGTATGCTGAATTTAAATGCGGTCGTACAGAAACAAATGATGCTGAACGCTCTGGACGCCCAAATGAGATGGTTACACCGGACAACATAAAAAAAATCCACAAAATTGTTTTAGATGACCGTAAAGTGAAATTGCATGAGATAGCTGACACCCTAAAAATATCAAAAGAACGTGTTGGTCATATTTTGCATGAACATTTGGGCATGAACAAGCTCTGTTCGAAATGGGTACCGCGTTTGCTCACAGTGGACTAAAAACAACATGTTGATGATTCTGAGCGCTGTTTGGACCTGTTTAAGCGCAATGAAAAGATTTTTTTCATGCGATATGTGCAATGGTTGAAACATGGATCCACTACTACACACCGGAATCAAATCGGCAGTCAGCTGAGTGGACAGCAGCCGGTGAAAGCCGCCTGAAGCGACCAAAGACACAACAGTCAGCTGGGAAGCTTTTGGCCTCGGTATTTTGGGATGCACATGGAATAATTTACATCGACTATGCTGAGAAGGGAAAAACCTTCAATAGCCAATATTATATAAAGTTATTGGTGCGTTTGAAGGCAGAAATCGGAAAGAAACGGCCACAAATGAAGAAAAAAAAGTGCTTTTTCATCAAGACAATGCTCCGTGTCACAAGGCAATGGATACGATGGCAAAATTGCATGAATTGAAGTTCGAATTGTTTCCTCATCCAGCGTATTCTCCAGATTTGGCCTCCAGCGACTATTATCTATTCGTAGACTTCAAAAAAATGCTCGCAGGAAAGAGTTTGGCTCCAATGAAGAAGTTATTGCCGAAACTGAAGCCTGTTTTGAAAGCAAAGACAAATCCTTCTACAGGAAAGGTATAGAAATTTTAGAAAAGCGCTGGACTGATTGTATCGCCCTTCAAGGAGCCTATGTTGATGAATAAAGTTGAATTTTGCGAAAAAAAAAGTGTTTTAAGTAGCTAGAACAAAAACTTTTCAGTGTTATATACTGAATAGTGTTATTTGGTTACCATTAAATAAGAATTTAGGCAGTAAATATTTGTTTTACACTTTTATTACTAGATTCTAGATTGAGGTAGATTGATTTATTGGCGATTAGGTAGCTAAGATGCTATAACTATTAAATTAATTAAAATTCAATTATACGCGTTATCGCAAAAAGAAACTGCTTTGTTTTAGTAATTTTGCAATAATTCAGAATAATTAAAATTGATGATTAAAACATGAAACAAATTGTTTAAATATACATTTTTCGCTGTATGATGTACTTTCCGTTCGAATTTAGATTTACGTGAAATAAAATATAATTTTTTTTATTAAAACCCATGGGTATTTAAAGGAAATTCGTAGCTATCTTTTAACTGATAACTTGTGGCGTAGCTAGGTTATAGATGTTTAAAAATGGCGTTTTTTTTCAAGAAAAAAATAAACATTAAAAATGGAGCTGCTTATAAGGCCTTTTCTCTAAATCCATAAGAGTAGGGAGTGTATAGGCCCCTCGCTCCCCTTCCTAACTATGTTACTATCTTATTGATAGGTATATAGCTTACTACTCAGTATATATCACCACTACACCAAACACTTTATTTTTGCACTCGACGCGCATTTCGCTAACCATGTTAGCTTCATCAGGAGCGATGATTGACTAAAGCTAAACTACCAAATCTACCCTATTTATACTTAGCCTAACCCTTGAATTACTCAAGCGGAACTAATGACATAGGCAAGGCTATCAGTTCCGGTCAAGTAACCAGTAGAGGGGACTATAAGGAATAGGCCCTCTGTCTTTGTTTAAACTACTTTTACATTTTATGATTTCCATACTTTCGTATGCGTTCAACAATCTCCTATCAGATACATTTTTTATTAATCTTAGATTATCTATTGTTACAGTATGATCAGCTTCAAGAGCATGTTCGGCAATGCTAGACTTTTCTGTTCTGTTGTATTTTAAGTGTGCTAAATGTTCTTTAAATCGTGTTCTAATTGACCTTTTAGTTTGCCCAACATACTTTTTGTCACAATCATTACAACTAATTTCATAAATTCCACTTTTCTCACAATTAGGAATCTTATCTTTGGGATTTCCTAAGATATTCCTCAGATTGTCTGATGACTTATAGACTAAGGTGAGGCCTACCTTATTAAATACCTTATTGAGTCCCTTGCTATATTTCGGATTATATGGTATGGAGACATACTTGGTGTTATTTTCTTCGCGTGTAAAAAAGGTGGAATTCTGAATATTAAATCTAAACTTATGCCTATTTATTAGCTTATTTACTAAGTCATCGTCATAACCATTAACTCTAGTTATATTTCTAATACGATTCCTTTCTTTATTAAAGTTTACTCTATTCAGAGGGAAAGTGACTAAACGATGAACTAAAAAATGTAATGAGGCTAATTTATGTTGTTTGCAATGAAATGAATCATTAGGAATATATCTATCTGTTACTGTGTCCTTCCTATAGATATCAAATTCTAATCTATTATTATTTTTAATAATTAAAATATCTAGAAAAGGCAATTGTCCTTTGTTCTCAACTTCGTAAGTGAATTTAATGGAATCATACCGGCTATTTAATTTGGAAACAAAATCATCAATATTTGCTTTCTTTGTATCAAAAATCGCGAAAATATCATCCACATACCTATATCATACCCTTGGGAAATATTCGAATCCTTGACTGGCTTCGATTTCAAACTTACTCATGAATAAATTGGCTATGAAAGGTGACAAGCAATTACCCATAGCTGTTCCTTCTTTCTGAACATAAAATTGATTGTTATATTGGAAATAATTTTGTTCCATACAGAGTTTAGATAATATCAAGTATTCACGAATAATTTCGTCTTCAAAGTCATTCATTCTAAGTAATTCTTTACAACTTTACATCCTTCGAACACTTTCCGTGAAAATACTTGTAGAACAGACTCAAGTCGCCAACCGTTTTTCGATGTTCCAGCGAATCAAGGCCGCCGGTCAGTTCCGGGTCTCCAATCAGACGAACAGCTCTTCTCTGAACAGGAATGGAGTGCACCGACATAATTATGACGGGTTCAGCAACGTTAACTTTTTTAGAAAAAACAGCCGCCTGGGTTTTCACTTGGTTACTGTCACCCCAAGATAGACTTTCTTCCAGGTCTTTGTTAAATTGAACGACCTCCGGCTGTCTGCAGATATTCGCCTGAGTAGCCGATGTCTGAGCGTTCAAAGTGCATGAAGAGATAAGCGTACTGTCATGTGCAAAGCTGTAGATTGGATTCCCGGTCTTTTCCAGCAGATCGTTAATATAAATGAGAAAGAGAGTAGGAGACAGCATGGAGCCTTGGGGCACACCGACGTTGATAATGGAGGTGTTAGAGAGAAATCTGTCTACCGCCACTCGTAAAGAACGCTCTCTGAGGAAACATGAGAGCCACAAACAGAAATTTTCAGACATACCACAAGAGCGTAGCTTAGCCAACAGTCCATCTTGCCAAACACGGTCAAATGTCAAGAGCAACCGCTCGAGATTCTCCAAAGTGTATATATATATATATATATATATATATATATATATATATATATATATATATATATAATATATATATTATATATATATATATATATATATATATATATATATATATATATAAACATAGATTCAAAAGTTTTGCATCACCCTAAATCTCCGAAAAAAAATTTTTGTTCATTATAAATGGATCAGTGATTAATCAATTGATTAGTTTCAATTAAAAAAATATATATTTTTGACAACATTTTTTTATTATCCATTAATAAACTTGCTTTAAACATAATAAGTATTCTTAAAAAAAAATTAATAAATACAAACTGATGTTTTTTTTTTAAAGTGAGAACTTTTAATAAAGAGTATTTCCACCTCTAGAATTTATGCAAGCTTGAAGTCGCCTACCCATGCTGTTTACCAAATTACTAATATTCGGTTGAGGGATATTTCGCCATTCTTCCTGGGCCCCATGAACAAGCTCTTGTACACTCCTGGGTGGATTTCTGCGTGCTGCCACTGCCCTCGCAAGCATGTCCCAGGCATGTTCTATGGGATTCATGTCCGGAGATAGGGCAGCCCAGTTCAAACGATTGATCCCTTCAGTTTCAAGATACTCATTTATAGCTCTGGTCCGATGAGGTCGGGCGTTATCGTCCATAAAAACGAAGGAATCGCCAACAGCTGCTCGCCATAGTCTCACATGAGGATGTAGAATCTCTCTGAGATATCTATCACCAGTCATTGTTCCCTCAACATGAATTAATTCTGTTCGATCATTTGACATGATACCAGCCCAAAACATAGCACTTCCTCCTCTGAAGGGCGGCACGGGGCAAGCATGCGCAAGCTGAGCCACTCTCGTTGGATCCCGCCACACACGTATTCGATGGCTATCTTGTACCAAACAAATCCTTGTCTCGTCGGAAAAAAAACACCGAATTCCAAAATTCTGCAGGCAAGGCCGCGTGCTCTTGAGCCCACTGTAGTCGGCGAACTCTGTGCTCAGGTTGTAGTCTGGGCACTCTTATTGGTCGGCGACACCTCAAACCTGTCGCAAGTATTCGTCTTCGTAATGTCGAGATCGATACTTGAACTCCCAACGCATGTCTCATATCTTTTTGGAGTGCTGGTATTGCCATGGTCGGGTTTCTTCGGATAGTTAAGTGGATATAGCGGTTCTGCCGCTGATTAGTAACACGCCTTCTACCGCTCCTAGGTCTATCACGAAGAGAATTGGTCTGGAGATACCGGTTCCATACCCGAGACACATCACTTTGCCAAACGCCAACTCTGTTAGCCACGAACCTTTGAGAATGACCTTCTTCAATTAAAGCCACTATTCTTGCACGGTTTATCTCACTTATGACTTGACGATTCATGTTTGCGCTTAAAATCGTAAAATTCAAATGACTTGAATGTAAGAATGATCGCACTAAAAATGTGATCTTACAAAAAAAAACTGTAAACATGTGTATATTGCAAAAAATATGGGACGTATTGGAATGATAAACATTGATAAACAAGCCCACAAAAAATTGTTAGCGCAAAAAAATTCCTTCGCATCCGAACAAGGTGATGCAAAACTTTTGAATCTATGTATATATATATATATATATATATATATATATATATATATATATATATATATATATATGTGGGTGAGTGTGTGTGTGTGTGTGTGTGTGAGTGTGTCAGGAACCTAATTAACTTACCCTAGGTAAGGATTTTATTTCATTTTAAAAGCAATCTACGTAAGGAACACCAAGTCCGATTTGCACTTGGCCGTTTTTTTTACTTTAGCGCACCGCTATTAAACACGCTACAGTTACTCCCTAACCAGTCATTTCGTTACGAAAGATTTTGTAAATTACGTAAAGAGGGAAAGTGGCACACGGCCCGCATTTGATAATTTGCTCCACTGAACTACGATTAAACTATACAGACATACTTTGTTCAGTTATAGTTAAGCTATAACCACTGTATAACTATTATATAGTTCCCTTTATTTAATCATATTCTTCCGGGTGTGAGGCCTAAGCTTATTATGGGAATATTATGTTATTTATCTTAAAAGAAATCTTTGTTTTTGTGAAATAATTTTCTGCAGTATCCTAGGATTAGATAATAGATGAAATAATATATGTGTTTGCGAAATAATTTTCTGCAGTATCCTAGGATTAGATAATAGATGAAATATTACCATATTTTTCGCCATTCATACTTATTTAGTAGCAGAATTTACCGCAATTCTGCTTTCTCCCTTGATATCTCTTTACCCTTTTCTTCATGTAACCCTTACCCCACTCTGCCTTTACATCTTTCTTTCTTCGTCTTCTTACTGTTTCCGTATACTTCCTACTGAACATTTTCTGCATATTCAATAATTAGATAGAAAAATAGATAGTATGTATATTGTAAATAAAGTTAAGAAGCATTAATGAATGTACGAGGCTGGTTTGAAAAGTCCGTGCAAAGTCCGAGAGATGGCACCACCGGCGCGTATCGAGGTCATGTTTAGTTAGTAGCGTCTCTTGAATGAACGCACACCAAGTTTCAGCCATATTGGTCTATTTCTTTGTGTTTGGCATTCGTGTGAATCAAGGAAGTCGAGTGATTTTCAAGAAATGGACGAAAAAGAATTTCGTGTGGTGATTAAACATTACTTTATGAAAGGCAAAACGCCTCAGGAGACTAAAGAGAAGCTTGATAAACATTATGGTGACTCTGCACTTTCGATTAGAACAGTTTATAGGGGTTTCAAAATATGGGCACAAGTGACGCTGAACGTTCTGGATGACCTGTGGAGGTTACGACTCCAGAAATCATTGATCACATCCATGATATGGTGATGGATGACAGAAGAGTTAAGGTGCGTGAGATTGCTAGTGCTGTGGGCATCTCGACTGAACGGGTACATAATATTTTGCATAAACATTTGGACATGAGAAAGCTATCGGCAAGATGGGTGCCGCGATTACTCACGCTTGACCAAAAACGGAATCGTGTGAAGTGTTGCAAGGATGGTTCGCAGCTGTTCCAGAAGAATCCGGAGGACTTTAAGCGTCGTTTCGTCACTGTGGATGAAACAGGGATACATTACTATACTCCTGAGACCAAACAACAATCTAAACAATGGGTTACCAAGGGGGAATCTGCACCAAAAAAGGCGAAGACCGTTCCTTCGGCCGGAAAGGTTATGGCGACTGTCTTTTGGGATTCGCAAGGGATAATTCTCATCGACTATCTGGAAAAGGGTAAAACTATTACAGGTGACTATTATTCATCGTTATTGGACCGTTTGAAAACCGAGCTGCAAGAAAAACGCCCGCGATTGGCCCACAAGAAAGTCCTTTTTCCATCACGACAACGCACCAGCACACACCTCAGCAGCAGTTGTGGTCGCAAAATTAATGGAAATAGGATTCCAACTCGTTTCACATCCCCCCTATTCTCCAGACTTGGCTCCCTCGGACTACAATTTGTTCCCCAATTTGAAGAAATGGCTGGCGGGACAAAGATTTTATTCAAACGAGGAGGTGATTGCAGACACTAATGGATATTTTGCAGACTTGGACAAATCCTATTATTCGGAAGGGATCAACAAACTAGAACATCGTTGGACGAAGTGTATAAGCCTAAAAGGAGACTATGTCGAAAAATAAAAAAGGTTTACCCCAAACACATAAGAAGTTTTTATTTTTGCACGGACTTTTCAAACCAGCCTCGTAAAATGTAAAACCTGACATTTTTCTTTTAAAATCAGTTGCAGTCGTATTTGACATCTCAGTCTTGACCGGATTGTTTGTTATTTGACGAGACTTAATAACGCTCTTAATGTTGTGTGCGCAAGTATTACATTATATATATTTTTGAACTCGTGTTTTTTACAAGCTTTCATTTGACACACCACTCGATGACCGAGTAGAAAAAAAAATTTTTCACTTCCAATTTTACCCTCCAAAATTAAACCATTAAATCAAAATTTAACTTTCAAAACTACACGGCTCTGATGAGGCCATCAATTCTTATATTACGAGGAGGGATTGAAAAGTTCGCGGCCTCACCAAAAAATAATTATAATATTTTTATTATAAGTTCATACTTTCTTTGATTATCACAGTGTAAAATTTTGTTGCTGTAGAATTTGTGGTTTTTAGGTTAGAACGAGTTTAGTGAGACCAAGTGCAGGGTTTTTGAAAAAATAGAAAAAAATTGAACAACATGTGGCCATCAAGTACTTGTTTAAAAAAAAGATTAACAACAAAGGAGATCCACGATGATATGAAAACAACACTAGGGGAATCTGCTCCGTCATATACCACTGTGAAAAAATGGGTTGCAGAATTTAAACGTGGATGAGAGAGCATCGGAGATGATCCTCGCTCCGGCCGGCTCACGATGTCTACGACTGAAGAAAACATCGGCAAAGTGTGTGATCTCATATTGAAAGACCGTAGATTAACTATCAGGGAGATTGCAGACACTGTAGGCATCTCGTATGAACGAACACAAAACATCATTGCCAACAAACTCGGACTTTCTAAGGTTTCCGCTAGATGGGTCCCCAGATTGCTTTCAGTTGAACAAAAACGAATGCGACTCACGATTTCTCGCGACTGTTTGGAGATATTCGAGGTTCCTTCGCAAGATTTTCTTAACAGGTTTGTGACAATGGACGAAATCTGGGTTCACCACTCTACTCCAGAGTCAAAACAACAATCCAGGCAGTGGAAAAAATCTGGTGAACCGACCCCAAAGAAAGCGAAGGCAATTCTGTCGGCTGGAAAAGTGATGGCGTCAGTTTGTTTGGGATACTAAAGATATTATTATGGTGGACTACCTACAATAAACTCGATTTACTATTGCACCCTTCTGCGTCGTTTACGTCAAGAAATTAAAGAGAAACGCCCAGAATTACTGAGAAAGAAAGTTTTGTTCTATCAGGACAACGCTCGTGTTCACACGTTTGTTGAGTCTAAGGTTCAAATTCGTGATTGTGGTTTCTAATTGTTGCCCCACCCGGCTTATTCTCCTGATTTGGCACCTTCGAACTTTCAACTGGTTCCAAACCTAAAAAAAAACCCTCGGTGGCCAGAAATTTTCATCAAATGATGACGTCGAAGCTGCAGTTAACCAGTATGTTAAAGACCTTGAGGAATCTTTTTTTCAAACAGGTGTAGAACCTTTGAAAAGCAAGTGAAAGAAGTACATAGAGTTAGGTGGAGATTACATCGAAAAATAATAATATTTTTGTACGTATTCTATTTTGTTTTCTTGGCTAGGCCGCGATGATAACACAGGGCAACAAAAAAATATTTTTGTTTTGGTGCCTGGGATTTTAGAGCTGATTTTAACTATATTTGGGACGCTAAATCTATACATGCAATCCGTTTTTCTCTATCAGCTCTACTTTTTTAGATACATCAACTTATCTACCAATGTGGTTTTTATTCAGTATATTCATTTATGAGAGTTCTAAAATTATTATATATTCATTAATGTAGGTACAATGGTTTTATTGTCAGTCTGTAATTGAGTAAATTCCAGGTAAATCTATAAATAGTGGAACCATTGCCTATCAGGTACCTGAACTGACCCTTTTAATCACCTAACTCGGGTAAGTCTCGTCAGTTTGTGCGTTCTTACTAATGAGAGTAGATCGAATTCGGCGTGTTATTTTATGTTAAGAAAAGAGTGTTTTTGTGTTATTGAACAGAATTAAAATGAGTTCAGGTTTCAGTTCAAGAAGAAGTTGTGTAAATCAACCTGATGTGTTTTGCTATATATGCGGAGAATACATGTTTCAACAAAACAGACAAACTATTACTGACTTTGTAAAGCGAGCGTATCTTGGATACTTTGGAGTTAAGCTTGGTGATCAGGACAAAACGTAGGCCCCGCATCTCGTATGTAAAACTTGTACAGAGCATTTACGGCAGTGGACTACCGGGAAAAGAAAATGTCTAAAATTCGGCGTACCAATGGTTTGGAGAGAACCAAAAAAACCACTTCAATGATTGTTATTTCTGTTTAGTAAATACTAATGGAATCAATCGAAATAACCGCAGTAAGTGGACTTATCCCAATTTAGACTCGGCAATACGCCCTATCCCGCACTCAGATGAAATACCGATTCCAACATTTCATCAGCTACCACATATCTCTGATGACGAATATTTTCCCTCTGATCGTTCTTCTGATGCTAATAAAAGTTCTGATGCTAATGAAACTAACAGTGTCTATGAGGGGACGTCATCAGTTCCTCAACGCTTCAATCAAAATGAATTAAATGATCTCACCAGGGATCTCAATTTATCGAAAAAAGCTTCTGAAGTACTGGCTTCTAGGTTGAACGACAAAAATTTACTGGAACAAGGAACCAAAATTACCTTTTACCGTACAAGAGAAAAATATCTGCTACCATTCTTTTCTCAAGAAGACAATCTTGTATTTTGTCACGAAATTAGGGGACTCATGAAAGAAATGGGACTTTCTGAATATATTCCAGATGATTGGCGCCTATTTATTGACAGTTCAAAGCGAAGTTTAAAATGTGTCCTTCTACATAATGGGAAGAAATATGGTTCAATATCACTAGCTCACTCAACGAAACTGAAAGAAGAATATAATACCATAGCTTTGGTCTTGTAGAAGATAAAGTATTACGAACATCAATGGATGATTTGTGTAGACTTAAAAATGGTAAACTTTCTTCTTGGGCAGCAAAGTGGTTACACGAAATATCCGTGTTTCTTGTGCCTCTGGGATAGTAGGGACAAAACACACCACTGGGTTAGAAAAGATTGGCCTCAGAGAGAAAACATGGACGTTGGGGAAAAGAATGTCATTAACGACGCTTTGTTGGTTGAAAGAGAAAAAATCATACTTCCTCCGTTACATATAAAGTTGGGCTTAATGAAGCAATTTGTAAAGGCTCTTGATAAGAATGGGTCTTGTTTTGCATATATAGGGGTAAAAATGCATCAGTCGAGCACAGAAAAACTCAAAGCAGGGATATTTGACGGCCCACAAATAAGACAATAAATTAAGGATCCTGCTTTCATAAATTCAATGAATCAAGTTGAACGAGAAGCTTGGACATCATTTGTTGCAGTTGTAGAAAATTTTCTAGGCAAACATAAAGCTCAAAACTATGTTGAAATGGTTAACAAGATGCTTAATAGTTTCAAATCCTTAGGGTGCAATATGAGTATTAAAATACACTATTTACACAGCCACTTAGACCGTTTTCCAGAAAATTTAGGAGACATGAGTGAGGAACAAGGTGAAAGATTTCACCAAGATATTAAAGTTATGGAGGACCGCTACCAAGGAAGATGGGACATGCACATGATGGCAGATTACTGCTGGAGTTTAAAAAGGGACTGTTTAAAAAAAACATTCAAGAATGTCGCGGAAAAGAAGCTTTCCAAGTGTTGAGTGACTATTTCATTTCTTCAATGTTTTTTTTTTGTTTGTAAGTACGACATAATATTGTATTTTGTATAACTAAAATAAAAATTTCGTATCTACTTTTGTTTACTACACTTACGGATTTGAGTTACAATAATGTAACTTATATTTCTCTAAAATTGTATATCTTAAAAATTTGAGCTCCTAGGTACAAATGAATACGTTATTTGAATTCAGGACATCAAATTGATATAGAATCAGCTCAAAAAACCTCGACACCAAAACAGCTGTTCCCCTGTGTAATCCATCCTCGTAATACCAAATTTCAACTTTCTATGTCAAATAGTTTCGGAGAAAATCGGGTGTGTAACAGACGGACAGACGGGCACCGAAGTGATCTTATAAGTGTTCTCTACGGAACCCTAAAAAGAATAAAATAAACAAAAGCATCAGTAAAGTAATTTGGTAAGCAAGACCTATTGACTAATATTACTCTTATTTGCTTACTACCACCTTAACATCCAAGATTCAACATGCCCGAATTCTACACGACCACCCACTTAAACCGGTTATTTCGCAATAAAACCGCCATTTTCTTACGTAATTACAAGACACATTTAGATGAAAAGTCCATTTAAAGCCTTCTTCATATCATTTAACCCCAGTTTATTTTTAACTATAGGAAGAGCCATTTTAAATTGATATTAACTTCCAGTGACGCCATACTTATTTATTTTATAAGAGCGCATTCTTTAGACGACGCGTAACCTTAGTGAACTTTCAATTGGCCTTATTAGAACGCTCATTGGATGTAATGATGGGGACTTTCTTTTTGTTAGTAACAAATAGATACCGGCGATTTTGGAGACATAACTAATTTTTTTTTTTTTTTTTTTTTTATGGGTCTAGCACACGTGCTGCAGGGAAGTCCCTAAAGCGCTCCAGGAGCGGCACGAGTGCGGAAAAAGCGATTCACGTTGCTCTTGAATCGCTGCAAATTGTACTCGTATTGTATTATATATGGGTGAAAAGTCCCGAGACTTTTCGAGAGATAGCAGGACAAACAAAAAAAAAAACATATGATTTTCAGTTCGTGTCAACGCTCAGAAAATTCGTGTAAAATTTTCATGGCACTGTGTCTATTAGTTGGCAAGATATAGCTGTTTAAGTGACGCTACTTTTCATTCTTCTTCCTATAGGATAAGGTGGACGACTGAGAGGTCTTGTTGTTTCTGATTTTTCATCTTTTTCCCATTTTAGCCAGCTATCAGCTGGCATTCTACTGACGTGATCCCTCCAATATTGACGTCTTGATCTGGCGAAACGGACGATGTCTTGAATCTTGAGTTTTTCTCATATAGTTGTGCTATCAGGATTATTCCTCTGATAGTGCGCAGTGTTTTCATTTTTGTAACACTTCTACTCTTGTTTCTGCTGCATACGTTAGAACCGGTATTACCACGGTTCTATATATAAGCACTTTGCTTTCTATAGATACGTAGGCATTTTTCCATATAAAGTCCCTCAAACAACCAGATATTCTCGATGCTTTATTTGCTTGTTTGGGTGCTTCTTGATATAGGTTTTTTGAGCTCGATAGCTGTACTCCCAGGTATAGCCTGTCCCAAAGTATAAGATCCTGATTTTTGCCGTTTTAAATGGGCAATATAAAAATTCTGACCTTTTGTTTATGATAGGTCGCGGAGATGGACTTAAGAATTTTATTCATTAATACAAACAAATAAAATTATAAGTATTTTTGGAGATGTTTATTTATAGATTCATGTAAAATCAAATGGATAGAAAGTACAAATATACAGTTTCAATGAATGGGGTTTATAAGAGGGGACATATTGTATAAATAAAAATATATTTTAACTTAAGCCTAATTCGGTTTCACTATCACTGTCATTAGCTGAGGTAATTATCATTGGTTTTATATTATTTACATAAATATATGAATCAATCTTCAACTTTAACAACGTACCGAATGGAATTCTTCCAGCTTTCACAAGGTATATCATTTATAACTTTTTTTACTAATTCAACCACTGACACGCTTAAAGTAGGAGAAACATTTTGTGCCCTTATTTTTGATTTAACTTGATGCCAAATATGTTCAATTGGATTAAACACGCAATAATACGGAGGAAGCCGCAAAACAGTGTGTCCTATACTATCACAATATATTTCTTTTTCAATTTATAGTCTTTCAAAACTTCCAAAAGATCACTTTTTTTATAACTAAAGTCAAAATCAAAATTTTATAACATATATTCCTGTATTTCCGATTTGGTGTTGGCTGCATTAGGAACCTTATTTAGTAGGCGACTATGGTAACTTGCATTGTCCATAACTATAACAATCTGTTCGGGAACATTTGGCAAAAGGAAATTTTGAAACTAATTTTCAAAAAGTTCTGCTGTCGTGTCTTCGTGATAGTCACAACTAGAGTCTTTTATGTTTTTTGCAGATAACAGTAGACAATTTGAAACCCAGCCCTTTTCAGATCGAGCATGCAAAATGGTTATTCGTTTACCTTTATTTGACGGTGCGTTAGTCTGATATTTTGTACTGGTGTCAACCCACCCTTTTTGTACAGTGTCATGGGTATCGAACCAAGTTTCGTCAAGGTAAATTATTGGCCAATTCTCTGATCAACACTTTTTAATTTCTTGTAAATAAGTATGTCGCAAGATTCATAATCCTTGTGACTCCATGACTACTTGCCTTTTGTTGATTTTTTAGAACGTGAATGCCATTCTTAAGAGAATTCTGTGAAGGGTTGATCGACCACAATGTATATTGGTCCGGTCCTGCACCAGTTTGCTCTTTATACATAGAATATATTTTTCAAGCAACTGCTCTTCATACATGGAATATATTTTTCTCCTGATGACGTTTTTTTCACATTCGTCTACATGATGTATTTGAAAATCTTTCCGTTTTTTCCTGTTCCTGAGTGATGGTTTTCCTACAATACCCATAATCGTAGAAATTGGGGTTCTTGTTTTCACTGGTTTCTTGCAAAGTACTTTGTTTTTTCAAATTTCTTTTTACCAAACTGTCATAAACATTTTTCACTATTCGTTTAACGTCAAGTGATAAATGTTTTCTCTTGCAATAGCCACTATTGCAATTTTCCCACGGACGCCACATAATTAAAATAGAACCGTTACGTTGTAAGTTGCAAGTAAAACTAAAAATAAAAATAATAAAAAGTATCTTTCGAATCTTAATGGGGACCTGTGGACATTAGGCCTATATTATCAAATACTTAAAGGGCTCCAACCCGGGTTGCTAGGTAGTAAATATATAGGTAAAAATAGATCCAATATGATAGCAGATGCAAGTGAGGGCGGTATACAAAGCATGTAAAATAAAAATATGTTTATCATAATACCTAGCAACTATGCACAAAACCTTAATAGGGTCGTTTATTGCCCCACTGAAAAAGCAAAAAGGCAGGATCTTATATCTTGGGATTTACTTTATGTGCAGTACATGTTCTGTGCTACTGTTTTGTTGTAAAGGGCTAATATATATCTAATGGGGTCTTTAGCTATAACCATTGATTCTGTTTTTTCTACTGATATTCTCATGTTGTTTCTGCTGTGGTTTAGAAACAATGTATTATTCGCTGTACGCCATCTTCATTTTCTGCTGTTAATATTGCATTTTCAGCAAAACACAATATTTTTAGAATTTGTTTCCGTTGTTGACTTCGTTAACACTATTTATTATTTTCTCCATTATTAAATTAAAAAGTGCTGAACTCATGCTATTACCTTCCCGAATTCCAGATGATATTGGTACTTCCTAAATTAGTCCTTGCGGTGTCTTTATACGTGTCCTATTGTTTTTATTGATCTGTTCTATCCCTTTAATGCAGTTGTTATCGAAGTCATAATCTCCTAAAATTTGTAACACGTCTCTCAACTGTACCCTATCGAATGCCTTTTTTAGATCAACTAAGCACAGAAATAGAGGTTTATTGAATTCTAATAATTTTTTCAATCAGTTGTCGGATTGTAAATATAGCCACCACTGTAGATCTATTTTCTTTAAATCCTTGCTGTTCCTCGCTTATTTTGATCGTTGTTATTTTTGCAGTAATCTTGGTTAGTAATTTACTAATGCTATTTAGTAGTGTATTGGTTGTATAATTGTCGAGATCATTTTTATTTCTTGTTTAGTGTTCCGTACGGAACACCTATAAGATAATTTCGGTGTCTGTCTGTCCGTCTGTCACACCCGATTTTCTCTGAAACTATTTGACGTAGAAAGTTGAAATTTGGTACTAATATAGAAATTGACGGCCTCATCAGAGCCGTGTAGTTTTAAAAGTTAAAATTGTTCCCCCCTCTATCTCGAAAAGTAGCGATCCAAAAATTTTGAAAAAATTCTGGAATATTCTCCACGGGGTGTAGATTGAACAAAAATTATCACGAGTGCATTATCTTTAATAATTTATCTGGTATATTAAAAAAAAACAAAAATTTCAAGGTCATCAGTTTTCAGTAAAGGTCGGAAACAAACTTTGTTGAAAACTCATTTGGGGTGTGTTTTGTGAAGTCACTGATCATTTTAAACCTCCGTAACAAATACTATTCCTCCAGTCTTCAGGAATTTTCTGGCTTAATATTATCTTTTGAAGTAAGGTTGTCAAGACTTTTTCTATTCTAATACTTCCATACTTGAGCATTTCGTTGGTGATTTCTTAAGGCACAAGGGCTTTTCTGTTCTTTAGTTTTTTCAGTGCTTCATGTACTTCCTCTTGAAATATATTATCTTCTTCATCTAATAGCTCTTCTTCGCCATCTGGTCCCACCTGATCATCGTCAGTCTCTTCTTGCTGGCTACTGAACAGATTGTTCAAGTGTATTTTCCATTTGTTAGGTGATATCGAATTTACTTGTACTTCTTCTTTGACGGCTCTTTTTCTACTCCTGAGTACATTCCAGATCCTCTTTTGTTCTCCATAAAGGTCGTGTTCCATCTTTGTAAAAAATTTCTCCCAATATGTCTTCAACCAAAGAGTCGCGTGTGTTAATTAAACATAGTTTTTGATGGGAAAAAATACAGCCAGAACTCAAGAATGGCTTGAGAAGTATTATGGCACATCCGCTCCGTCGAAAGCAACTCTAGGTCGATGGTGCCCGATTGAGCCTCATTGTAATTACAATAAAATCCGACCGACGATCGTTACCTGTGTTATTAGCCTTTGACCCACGGGGTATTCTTTATCTGATCATATATTAACGTCTGGATACGCAAAGTTGAATAAACGGTTTTTCAAATCATTTTTAAACATTTTCTGCGAAAAATGTGAGGGACGATTTTATAATTTTTGTACAAATTGGAAAATTTATGACGCGTTTGGTTGCTCCAAGCCAAATCTTCTAAGAATTATTCAATTTATCCGCATTTTTTTGTTTCATACTAATTATTATTTCATGTAAATTATGTGCTTTATATACTTAGATCTGCCATATAAATAGTAGAACCGTACTTCATAGAAAATATCCCCAAAGTGAGTATTTAGATTAAGATTAGTTGTCCACATTTTTGTCTTCGTGAGGATGGCGATTTTTTTATTTCCATTTTATAACATAGTTTGCTTTTCCAAGACTATCATTCATAAAAATTTGCAGTAGTATCGTCAATTTATGGCGTCTGATTTTACAAATCATTTAAATTTGCTAGTACTTTTTAATTCTTGCAAAACAGGTTTCATCTAGGAAAACAACGAAACAATATGGTTACTAAATATCTCAAACAAGTCATGCCTTTGGACATACCGTAAAGAGGTATGAAAAGGTATCGGCTCTTAAATTTCAACCAACGTCTTCCTAAATATAATTCTCTCCTCATGCAGGTACAATTTAAATCAAAATAAGAAACAAAGTGCATGAACTTTGCAACCGAGACCTCCAGATGCTTACAATCCGTGAATTTATCAGCAACGCCCAGATTAAATTCCTCGATAAAGTCAACCATCACCCCAATCCCAGAGTCAGGACCGCCTACCACCCCCCTCCACGCTATACCCGCCGCCGTCTGCCAAGATCCAGCGACCCCCTGCCTCCGGATGATGAAATATCTTAAGTTGAAATATTTTAAGTTCTCTCAATACACTTCCTTACTTAGGCTAAGTTAATTAGGTCCCTGCCATGTATATATCTTAAGATCTCAACTGTTAATCATGTTCTATCTTATCACCGTAATAATGGTTATAGTTATACACTAGCCAGTTGTCAATAAATGAAATGTGAACTTTGCAAATAAGCACATCCACACATTACGTGTCTTCTCTAGATTCTACACCAGTTAGTTGCTTTTCTTATCTCTTACAGATTTTAAACAATCAGGCAACACAGCACACTCTTACGGAATTCGCCTCGGGCATCATCGTAGGAAGGAAGGAAAGCCAAGTCGGCGGCGGAGGAGGGGCGGGTCGTACCGAGATGCTGGATCAGTCGCTGACCTTGCAAGGATCGGGCCAACTGCGGTACGACGCCGCGTTGCCATGTTGAGGAAAAAAAAAATGCTTTTTTAAAAGGAAATTAAGCATTATTTTTAAACGTCATTTATCTAATGAATTTTTGATTTCTAAGGTTTGTACGGTTAATTAATTAGTACATTATTTTTAGTTTCTTTTAAAACATACGTTGTTAAATCAGTTATCCCGCTATATATGCGTTCCAAAGTTATTATTTGCTATTTACACTTTCTATTTGCGATATATGCAATTTATTAGTACTTGTTACCACAAATACTATATATTCATTAGCTGCGAATTGATAACTTTTAATTGTACTTACTCTAAACCTCTCCTCTGATGACTTCGTTATAGATCCATTAACGTGTGGATATATTCTACAGTATCTGGTGAGTTCTTGTTGTATATAAGAGCTCAATTAAACCGACAATATGTCAGGCCAAACACTGGCAAATGCTTTGGATATATCAAGTATTCTCCATAATGTTCATAAATTTGTTAGGAGATCTCCAGTTGATCTTAGTTTACGAGAGCTATAGTGGTGATCCTCCTACAAACAAAGTCCATATTTCAGCAATTGTTTGCTGTTTTCCCACGTATCAAATCAACACGAATCATCAGTCGAGAGATGAAAGAACAGAAAATAATTGCTAAAATATGAGCTTTATTCAATTTTGATTGTTAATATTGATTTTTATATAGTGACTGTTTGCAAACTGTGTCCTTGCCAAGTGTACATTTGCCGATCTGTAGCTTGAATGATCCCGGCTTAAATCTCATTAGGGTTACATAAACACTTTTTATAAGATATGATCATATCTGGCGTAATAAATAAAGTTAATGGTTTTGGAACATATCAATAACAGTAACTTAAGTATAGTTTAATCTACGTAATATAAACGAGCCAGTCTGCCTGACAACAATTATCAATAATTAAAATTCTCCTTCTCATATTGCATCGTTCGACCTATCCTAATTTTTTTCCCGGAACGGGGTTTTTCCATACAGAAAATGCTGACAGCTAACATATATATATATATATATATATATATATATATATATATATATATATATATATATATATATATATATATATATATATATATATATATATATATATATATATATATATATATATATATATATATATATATATATATATATATATATATATATATATATATATATATATATATATATATATATATATATATATATATATATATATATATATATATATATATATATATATATATATATATATATATATATATATATATATATATATATATATATATATATATATATATATATATATATATATATATATATATATATATATATATATATATATATTATATATATATATATATATATACATATATATATATATATATATATATATATATATATATATATATATATATATATATATATATATATTCAACATTCTAATGCCACTTTTTATAATATAGACTTCAAAAAAAATCAAGTATTTTTCCTGTGTAAACAGTATGTATAAATAATTATAAAATGACACAGGATGGGGGCATGGAGTATTATATAACATTTTTCCTAATATCCCGAGATTTCTTTTTTAAACTTCTGAAAGTGATGCACTCCTTAACATTTTAGATTCATCAAGACCGTTAAATTGAAATAATTTTCCCTTTTTCAATTTAAAAAAGCATCTGAACCCACAAATACAAACCATATTTGAAGTACAGTGCTTTAAAAATAATTATTAACCAAAGAAAATCACATATACTAACTATCCAAAGCAGAAATTTTTCATACACACCAATAATCAATAGATTTTTAAACATTGCATAATTCACTGCGACACAAAATGGCGGTTTCAATAAACAAACATTTTGGTATCGCTTTTGCGTGCTTACTTTGCGATTCGCGAGTGCGAACTGATTTACATTCTATTGCTACTTATTTAAAAAGAGTTTTTGTTGTTTCTACTTGAACACCTGATCCTTCAAAGAATAGATGTTTTCTTATAATTAGTTTATGTCATATAAAAATCATTTCTTACTCTGGTGGTATAACCATGTAGTTCATAGGTATATGCAATATAATAAATCATATATAAATATTTGAATTTTTATAAAATAATTACATAAAAAATAAAATGCGTTATTCGATATTGACGTATATTTTTCTAAAGATTAGTCAATGGACTCGGAATTAGTGCTTTGTAAAATGTCACATAAATGAAAATGACTGAAATTTCGAAAATATGTTCTGTATATTTAGTTCACGTTATAATGCAAATAATCACTTAATTGCATGCTTAAATATAGGTTTTCTCACATTTACACACCAGCTCTTTTTAGTTTTGTCGACGTTCTTTAGGATCTAATTATTGGTTTAATTAGTTCAATTAAAGTAAACACGCATTACAAACCAGTAGTAACATTACTTTAATTAATATTTTAACATGTGCATACTCCCAGTCAGGCCCTCCGCTAGCCGCTTGAATGCCCGCGTGCAAAACCTACTATGCCGCCCCCAGAAATTTTCTGTGGCCGCCCCTATCCCTATCCAATTTTTCCTGACAGTAATTTGTACAAAAGTTTTTGTTAATGGTATGTAAAAAAGCAAAGAAATACTTGCAAATTGTCACACAATAACTTGAATGACATTGGCAATGCTGATTAAAAAGGGTTTGATCATTACGAGATCTTTGTATTTGCCCCTTCATTGGATTTGCCGCCGGTGGGCGATTCAGGCCCGCTTACAGCGGGCCTGCTCCCTGTAATGACGTATGGTCTAGAAACAACAACACTAACAGTGAAAACACCCAATAAACTTCGAACTATCCAGCGAACATTAGAACGAATGATGTAGGGAGTAACGCTTAGAGACCATTTGCGAAACGAGAAGATACGTCTACGAATAAAGGTAGAGGCTATAATAGAACGTGTGGCCACTCTAAAAAGGACATGACTAGGTCACCTCGCTAGATAGGATATGGCTAGGAAATAGACGAAACATATAGTACAGTGAAGATCTAGGAGACACAGGAGAAGCGTGGGATGACACAGGTCGGTAGAGATTGACACCAGATTGCCAAGGAAAGGATAGAGTGGAAAAGACGAGAGGAGGCCTACGTCCAGAAGTGAATGGCAAGGGCTGGCTGAAAGAGGAAGAAGAAATAAGATTACCGTACCACTATTTCACACATTTTTCATTTAAGTCTACTCCTTTTGATACTCACTTTTTTAAGCGCTACTTTGACAGATATTTCGCTGCTTTACCAGACGTTATTGCCTGAACCTGATTATTACGATACTTTTTTAAGTTGTCCACCTAGCTATGACGGAAAAAATCCAAAAAAATAATTTTCATGCGCCTCAAAAAACGACGCAATAGCGTGTTTCAACTCAACATCTCTGGAACTGCAGAGTTATTGTTCTTCATAGGCCGAATGGGCCGCGTCAGATTTTGGATCGTCCTTCCGTAAACATCTCCATTAACTGTGGGCCACATTTTCAATATATTCAATAGGCTAACTTCTTTTGCCATCCCAAAAAAAGTTCGCCAACAACTTTCCAGACGGCAACTTTATTTTCGTCTACTTTGAAGGTGGGAACCCTAATAATGGGTTCATTACATCGACTCCTGCTTTGTGGAGAATTAAAAAAGAACATCCAAGTCTCGTCGCCTATGACAATTAGCAAGAAACATCATTCTCTAAAGCGGCCAGTTTCTGCTTTGGTGCTAGGAACAATGCCTATCTTTACCAAGAAAAGTAACAAAAGAACATGAGGTATACTATAAAAAATAATTAGATCTAGCGAAGCGGCAACGCCGCATTCTAAGAAACCGGACTCACTACGCCATCGTACCAAGTCAACCGGATGTGGCTGAACAAAAACGACCGAAAAGAATCTCATCATCGCGATGGTATCTCCCGTCTCCTTCCCTCGCCTTCCGTCTTTAACATTTTTTTCTTCTGTCTCTCTCTCTCTCACTCGCTCTTCGCGTCCGTTTTACAAGTTTTTTATTAGCAGTTAACAGGTATCATGGTATTACGCTTGAATAAATAATTATGAATCCGTGGGTGATATGTATTTTTAAAGGCTAATGGAAAAGAACTGGGATTAATAAATAAAAAACATTAAAGCATCTTATATAAATTACAATCTGTATCTGAAATACTAAAGAATTCGTTTGTGTTGATCGTAAATATTGAATTTTTGCGACTGCGACGCCGGCGCCGTCTTCTCACGAAGGTTGGAGATCCATACATATAACTAAACGAACTTTAGAAACTGCGGCTCGAAAAATATCACTCGAAGCACATCCAAACCATATCATGTCCTTCAGCCAAGAATTCTGTCGTCTTCCGATCGATCGTTTACCCTTTATTTTGTCCTTCAATAATTAGACGTAGCGATTCGTACTTTGGGTCCCTCATTAAATGTCCGAAAGTATTGAGGTTTTCTTATTTTTATGGTTGTTAGTAATTCCTTCATTTTGTTCATTCTTTCCAGTACTTTTCTGTTTTTTATTTTCTGTACCCAGGAGATGCGAAGAAAGCGTTTATAAACGTACATTTCAAAAGATTCCAGTTGGTTCTCTGAGCCAGGGTCAAAAGTCTAGCACTCACATCCATACAATAGTACGGAGAATACATACGCTCTCACCATTCTCATCTGAAGTTCGAAACTGAAACTTGTGCAATTGAAAAATGTATTCATATTCATGTATGTTACTCGGGCCTGTTCAATTCGGGAATATATTCTCTTTCTTGGGTCCCACTTGCCATTTATATTGTATATAAAGGGTGATTCATTTAGAGGTACTTTTTGTGATGGGGATTTAATTGCAGATTGCGCATGCGTCGTGTCAACTGAAGTGGCATTCCTGTTCAGTAGTGTTTGACAATTCATAATGGAAAGACTTAGCCCGGCACAGCGTCTACAAATTGTTCAACTTTATTACGAAAATGGGCGTTCTACGAGGAATGTGTATCGGGCGCTTAGAGCAACTTATGGTCCACATAATCGGTAGGCCGAGGCACAATTCGCTCTACCTTCAATAAGTTTGAGACCCAATTTTCATTATTGGATAATGCTCGACCGAATAGACCACATCCAGCACGTAGTGAAGAAAATATAGGGGCGGTAGCGGAGAGTGTACGCGAAGACCGTGAAGTGTCGATTCGTCGCCGTTCTCAACAGCTTGACCTGTCATATTCAACAACTTGGCGTATTTTACGTAAGGATCTTTCTTTAAAAGCATACAAAATTCAACTAGTGCAACAACTGAAGCCGACCGATCTTCCGAATCGTTTCCGTTTTAGTCGTTGGGCTCTTGACAAGCTTGCAGAAGATCCACTGTTTTCGAGAAAAATTTTTGTTCACCGATGAGGCCCATTTTTGGCTTAATAGTTTCGTGAATAAACAAAATGCCCGTATTTGGGGTGATGAACAACCTGAAGAGGTTCAAGAGCTGCCATTAAATCCAGAAAAAACAACTGTTTGGTGTGGTTTATGGGCCGGTGGAATAATCGGTTCATATTTCTTCAAAACAGAGGCCGGCCGGAATGTTATTGTGAATGGTGACCGTTATCGCGTCATGATAACAGACTATTTGATGCCAGAAATTGAAGCCCGTGGTCTCGACGAAATTTGGTTCCAACAAGATGGCGCCACTTGCCATACAGCCCGTGAAACCATGGCTTTACTGCGAGAGCAATTCGGCGAACAGATTATTTCACGCTTTGGACCAGTGAATTGGCCGGCTAGATCATGTGACATCACACCTCTTGACTTTTTCCTTTGGCGCTATGTAAAGTCCAAAGTCTACATGGATAAGCCAGCTACAATTGGGGCATTGGAGGCAATATTACTCGAGTCATTGGCCAAATACCACTCGAAATACTCACACGCGTCATTGAAAATTGGAACTTCAGAATGGACGTTGTTAACCGTAGTCGCGGACAACATTTGAAAGAAATTAGAAATTATCTTTAAGAAATAATTGTAAAGAATGGTTCTTTTATATGATAATAAAGATTATAAAATAAAATTGTTTTTATTCATTTTTTTTTTATTTAAAAAAAAAAGTACCTCTAAATGAATCACCCTTTATATATATATATATATATATATATATATATATATATATATACATATATATATATATATATATATATATATATATATATATATATATATATATATATATATATATATATATATATATATATACATATATATATATATATATATATATATATATATATATATATATATATATATATATATATATATATATAATATATATATATATATATATATATATATATATATATATATATATATATATATATATATATATATATATGTATATATATATATATATATATATATATATATATATATATATATATATATATATATATATATGTATATATATATATATATATATATATATATATATATATATATATATATATATAATGCGCTACAGGCCATGAAGGCCTAGGGCTCATTTCCCTCTTCCATCATCCGTATTGTTGGTTCGTATTTCTCCATTCTATTCTATTCTGCGCCTCCGTCCTCCAGTTTCTGACTCCTATGACTCTTAAGTCCTCCTCAACCCGTTTGCAACCACCTCTTCCTCGGCCTGCCCCTCCTTCTTTCACCCACAGGCCTCATTGCAGCACCATTTTCGACAGTCTCTCTCTTCTCAGAGGCTAAACGTGTCCTAACCGTCTCATTCTTTGCGCTCTAATAAAAGATATGATTCTAGGTCCATTATATAAGTTTTCCATTTCCTGATTAGTCCATATAGTCCACCCTTCTGGTGTGTTTCTTCCTCCGTAGATCACTCTCAACATCTTTCTTTCCCACCTCTCCAGCGAGTCTTCCTCTAATTTGTTCATTACCCATGTTTCACATCCGTAGATGACGGTAGGTCTTATGACCCATGTGTCAATCCTTAGTTTTGTCTTTCTAGAGACGTATTTTGATTTCATTAAAACGTTTAGGCTCCCACATTTTTGGTTGCCCTTGGCTATTCGTGCCTTCAACTCGCTCCCCTCATACCCGTTTTCTTCCAACAGTATCCCCAAATATACAAATCTATCCACTCTCTCAAATTTATATTCCTTTCCAAAAGTTGGGAATATTATTTCGAACCAGAAAGCTTTACACTCCACAACTGTTAATTCTTTACAAAGCTCAAATTCGACCAACTATGGAATACTACTCCCATGTTTGGGGCTCCGCTCCCAAACATACACTGCATTTGTTGGATTCTATTCAGAGAAGAGCTGTTCGTCTGATTGGAGACCCGGAACTGACCGGCCGCCTTGATTCGCTGGAACATCGATGACCGGTTGATGACTTGAGCCTATTCTACAAATATTTTCATGGAAAGTGTTCGGAGGATGTGGCCCGTTTAATTCCTCCCAGAGCGGTGCATGTTAGAAATACACGTCGCGCTGATACTCCACATCCGTATGAGGTTCAGTTTATTTCTCCTCGTACAACGCTTTTCAAGCAGTCTTTTATATGGAGAACATCATCCCTTTGGAATAATTTGCCCAGAACTGTGTTTCCCACCGAGTACAATTTACAGCGATTTAAGAACAACGTGAATCGTTTTTTCCGCACACGGGTCGCTCCTGTAGCGCTTTAAGGACCTCCGTGCAGCACGTGTGCTAGACCCATAAAAAAAAAAAAAAATCGTAGGCCAGTACATTAAGTTCTCAACATTCTCATCTGAAGTTCGAAACTGAAACTTGTGCATGGAAAAAAATGTATTCATATTCAGGTATGTTACTCGGGCCTGTTCAATTTGGGAATATATTTCCTTTTTTGGGTTCCACTTACCATTTATATTGGTTCCCAAATATTTAAATGTGGACACCTGTTCTACGGGGTTGTCCCTGATTTCGAGGGATTTTGGTGGTAGGTTTTTCTTTGTTATTACCATCGACTTAGTTTTTCTTATATTTATAGTTAATCCATCCAGTGGCTGTTACGACTCGATTGAGCAGTTGCTGGAGATCTTTGATATTATTTGCTAATATAATAGTATCATCAGCATACCGTATGTTATTCAGTGTATTTACATTAACTGTTATTCCTACAATGTTGATTCATAGATGACCTCATTAAACACAGTATCAGAATAAAGTTTGAACAAAAGTAGTGAGAGAATGCAAACCCTGTGCTACTTTTATTTTTATGCTTTCGGACTTTTCGAATTTTAACTTCCACTGATTGATTCCAGTACAGATTTTTGATAATATTTAGATCTCTTTTGTCTATATTTGTTGTTTGTAGAATTTTTATTAATTTCTCATGCAGCACACAGTCGAAAGCTTTATTGTAATCTATAAAATATGCATATACATCTACGTTCATCTTTACAACGCTAGACCAGTACATTTAAAAATTCCCGTGTACCCATGCCTTTTCGGAATTCGAATTGTGGTAGTGAAAAAATTCTGGATTGACAAAAACATTAAGAATACCAAACAAGCTTTTATGGAAGGTTGGTCAACTGGATTACAACCGCTTCGGGAAAAAATCGCAGGCTATTTATAGCACATATTGGTAGTGAAAACAGATTTCTCGACGGTGGCTTGTTGGAATTCGAATCAAAGTCAACTAAAGATTATCATGAGGAAATGATGGCCGATGTTTTTGAAGAGTACTTCCAACAAATGATTGAATGTATACCAGCAGAATCAGTTATAATATTAGACAATGCCCTATACCATCCTCGATTACTAGAATGAGTCCCGACAAATTCATGGCGGGATTCTTTAATGGATAAGAGACAAAAATTTAAAACATAAAGTGTTAACAGCGGGACTTCTCAAAATTGCGAAACAAAATAAGTTCAGAAGTTCAAGAAATAAGCAGGCGATGAGATGGCAAAGGAACGGAATAACATAGTGCTTTGATTGCCTCCATATCATTGCGAATTGAATCCCATAGAGCTAATTTTGGCATAAATGAAAGGTTTCGTTGTAAGGGAAAACACCACGTTCAAACTTCAAGATGTAAGGCAATTATTACTAGCCGGAATAGAGATGGATCAAAGAGGAAACTTGACGAATGCATCGAAGAAACTGTGGAAATAGAACCCATAATTATCAATTTAAGAGAAGTTGAGTCTTCAGATTTTGAACGTAATGATTGTTTTTGATTGTAATTAAATTACTTATTTATAGTGAATTGTGAATTTGTATATGTACATAGATCTATAGATTAAAAAATTTTTGGTAATAAATCTTACATTTCTATAATTTTATTTTTAAGATAATTTTATTTATTAAACACTAAAAGCAGGTTACGCTCGGACGGGTATGCTACCGATGAACCCTCATTTACATTTTATGACTTTATTGTATAGCAGAGATTTTGTGCCTAAAATAGGATGAACCCTTAAAAATGATTCAAATCAGGTAACAAAATCCAATAAAATGCATAAGAGATCTTTTTTTTTTTTTGGGGCGCATCCCAACATGTATTTGCATCTACAATGATACAATTCTGCTATCAACTCCAAACAAATACACTTTAGCTAATCAGGTATGCTAAAGATGACGCAACGTCAAGAATATCCACTAACTTTATATTTGGCCGTTTCAACATGATCGTAGAAAATGGCCTATACAACTCTTATTGTAAATACGTTATTAATTTATGTCAGTAAGAGACCTTCTGTCTGTTTGTCATTTAAAACATGTTACAATGATGCACGTGAATAAATAAAGATTTGGCCTTATATTCTTACCTTCTTTGGAAGAAATTGGTTGGCAGATTAGTTGGAAATAAAGAATATTATTACTACTTATATTTTGGTAATTTTGACATTGAGAGACAAGATTCACCAAGATTTTGAACAGAAAATAAACGAGAAGCACAATGGAGGAGGACGACTCAAATACGGAATGGGCACAATTGAGAGCAGTAATGACCGAAGTGACAGAAGTAGTTATGAAGAAAACCCGCGAATCAAGTGAGAAGGACTGGTTTGATTTGGAGTGTAGGAGAGCTGGAAAATAGAAACAAAGCCAGAATCCAAATGAAGAAACTACACACCTCTGACACCAAGAAACTGTATGAACAAGCGAAAAAGAAGGCCAAACAGATGTGCAGAAAGAAAAAACGGATGTAATGGGAGGAAAAACTACAGAACATAGAAGACCGTATGGTCAACAAGGACATCAGAAATTTCTACCAGGAAGTGAAGGCCAACAGAACGGGACGGGCAAGAAGCACATGTTTCCACAGAAGCAAAGAGGGAACACTGATGGGGGCCTTACCCGGAAAATTAGACAGATGGGCAAGCTATTTTGGGGAACTACTAAACCCTCAGGGTACCGAAGACGAGAACCAAAATAACCAGCCATTAATCGACCGGGGTGAAGGGTCGAGTGAAGCCCAAATATCTGAGCCACCGGACTGGGAAATAGAGGAGATAATAATGACGTTAAAAAGCAATAGAAGCCCAGGAGAAAATGGAATTGCTGCAGAAATGTTAAAGGGAGGAGGGCAAGAGCTGCATAAACGAATCAGCATACTAATGAGGAAAATTTGGAGGCAAGAGAAATTACCGAATGAATGGAGAAACGCTGTTATATGCTCTGTGCATAAAAAGGGAGACAGAACCCTATGTCAAAACCATAGAGGGATTGCCCTCTTAGATGTAACGTATAAAGTATTTGCCCTGGTTAGGAATAGATTAACTGAATACGAAAATGAAGTCATAGGCGAATATCAAGGAGGGTTTAAGAAAGGAAGATCCACTATAGACCAAGTCTTCACGATGAAACAACTACTACACAACAGCTATGAGCGGAACTTCGGACTGCATATTCTTTTCGTGGATTACAAACAAGCCTATGACTCCATAATAAGATCGAAACTTTATGAAGCAATGGAACAACTTAAAATTCCGCCGAAGTTGATAAGACTGGTTAAAATTACTATGAACGCTTGTCCAAAGCATTTGCAGTGAGAAAAGGTTTGAGACAGGGAGACCCGCTGTCCACGACACTGTTTGATCTGACCTTGAAGGCCATTTTAAGGGAGAGTGGAGTGCAGACTAAAGGAATAATATACCATAGGAAGCAGCAGGTCGTTGCTTTCGCAGATGATTTAGCACTTACTACAAGATCAAAGAGTGAACTACAGAAAATGTTCAGAGACATAGAAGCAATAGCTAAACAATACGGTCTATATATAAATGAAGAAAAAACAAAGTATTTTGAAATGAGAGCTCAAGAAGGACCTAGAGGGGAAAAGATAAAAATTAAGAGCAAAGGAAGTAAAGAGTACAACTTCGAGAAAGTTAGCCATTTTGAATACCTGGGTGTGACGATCACTAATAGAGCTGATGACGACATGGAGATTGAGAAATGAATATCGAAGGGTAGCAAAGCTATGGAACCCTAAATACAATGATAAAGTCCCAACTGATAAGTAGAAGAACTAAAGAAAGGATTCACAAGACAGTGATTCAGCCAGCAGTGGTGTACGGTAGCGAAACATGGATTCTGAGCCGAAGAAATACAGAAAAGCTAGAAAGATGGGAAAGGAGGATGCTCCGTAAGATGCATGGTGGTAAAAAAAAAGAAGACGGTGGTTGGAGAAGAAGGACTAACCAGGAAGTGAGGGAGCTATATGGACAGCCTAATATCATCCCGAAAATTCGAGCTCGAAGGGCTAGTTGGTTGGGTTACGTATATAGAATGCCGCTGTACAGACATGCAAAGCAGGTGCTAACACTGGGCGAAGGCGACAAACGCAGAAGAGGAAGACCCAAAAAGAGATGGTTAGAGGATGTAAAAGCTGACATAGTGGCACTGAGGGTACCGGACTGGGAGCAGAAGACAAAGAATAGGAGGGAATGGAGAGAAATCATCAAAAAAATTGAAGCCATGGGCCCCACGGCCTGAAGAGCTGCTATATATATATATATATATATATATATATATATATATATATATATATATATAATTTTGACATTATACCACAGACCTTTCTAAACCAAATAGCTAATTTCCTACTCCTACATTACATCATGACAAATCACTTAGAAACCATTATTACCATTACTATTAGACCCGTATTTCCCATTTCCGCCTTAAAACTGTATATTAACAGGTAAACAATCCACAACATAGAAATTACTCAAGCTTGTAATTTCTTTAATAGTAGCGTGGTACCCGTTCTATTTTCAACCTTGATCTTGAACGCTTTAATTTTTCCCACTATCAATTCATTTCTTTTGTTCGATATTTTGTCGGTAATTTTTGACACCATACCACTTTTACCGTGTTTTTCAGTAATTACATTTTACTGCATTTTTTTAATTTTCAAGGATTTTTTTCACAATTGTTTTCTTATTAATAAAGTTTCATGCTTTATTTACTGGAACTGTTTTATTTATTTGTATTTTATTTGTTTTTATTCAATTTGTTTTTTTTAATGTTCCCTACGGAATACTTATACGATCACTTCGATGTCTGTCCGTCTGTCTATCCGTCTGTCTATCCGTCAGTCTGTCCGTCTGTGTGACCATCTGTCGGTCCGTGTGCCACACCCGATTTTCTCCGAAACTGTTTGACATAGGCCACGTATTTACCATAAGCTGAATGACGAAGAATTTTCTTGACTGGGGAGTTCGTCGATTTTTGCTTTAGAGTCGTTTATAATGTATCCTAGAAATTTACGGAAAGTCTGTAGTATTAAAGAGAGTTCATACTTCTTGAAGTTACACTGTGTCTTATTCGAATGACTTTTCAATGTTTGCATGAGGTAACTTTAGGAACCTATTCTTCCAGATTCGACAATCTTTAAATTTTGTGTAGTCGTAGTAGCAACGTCTATCTGAAACTTTTTAGTATTCCGTACGGAACATTTATAAGATCATTTTGGTGTCTGTCCGTCTGTCTGTCCGTCCATTCGTCTGTCACACCCGATCTGTTTGATATAGAAAGTTGAAATTTGGCACTAATATAGGAATTGATGGCCCCATCAGAGCCGTGTATTTTGAAACTTAAATTTTTACTTAAAGGGTTAGTTTTGGGGGGTAAAATCGGAAGTGAAAATTTTTTTTTTAACCAGATCATCGAATGAGGTATCAGATGAAAGCTTGTGAAAACATAAGTTCCAAAAAAATATATATATAATGTAATACTTGCGCACACTTTTCTTTGTATGATTTTTAAAAAATGGCCAAAAATCGCTGTCCCCTCTTTTATCTCGAAAAGTACTGATCGAAAAATTTTGAAAAAATGGTCATGTTAAGAATCATTCTAAATCTGGACTTCCAAAAGTTAAAACAAGCGATGATAAAAAGTTAGATGTTTTATTGGAAATTACAAAAAATCCCCATATAGCCACTCGTCACCTTTGCCTAGATCACAAGTAAAGGTACCTGTATACTGAATGAAAAAAATTGCATCCATTCTATTGCAAGAATTATCTGAAGATGACTACGATAGACGTGTTGAAGTTTGCGAGGTCATGACGGAACGAATCAGTAATGATTCTAACCTAATTCATAATATTGTTTTTCTGACGAGGCCACATTTTGTCTTAACGGAAGAGTTAACAGGCATAACTGCTGGTACTGGTCTACTGAGAATTCCCACTGGATAATCGACAGTCATTCTTAAAGACCACAAAAGATAAACGTGTGGCCAGGGATTTTGGACGTCATACCATTGATCCCTTTTTAGTGTTCCGTACGGAACACTTATAAGATCACTTCGGTGTCTGTCTGTCTGTCACACCCCGATTTTCTCCGAAACTATTTGACATAGAAAGGTGAAATTTGGTAATAATATAGGAATTAATGGCCTCATCAGAGCCATGTAGTTTTGAGAATTAAATTTTGACTTAAGGGGTTAGTTTTGGGGGGTGAAGTCGGAAGCGAAAAAAAAATTTTTTTACTAGGTCATCGAGTGTGGTGTCAAATGAAAGCTTGTGAAAACACGAGTAAAAAATATATATATAATATTATACTTGCGCGCACTTTTCTTTGTATTATTTTTAAAAAATTCGCGAAAAATCGCTGTCCCGGGCCTTATCTCGAAAAGTACTTATCAAAAAATTTCGAAAAAATTCTGGAATATTCTCCACGGGGTGTAGATTGAACGAAAATTATCACGAGTGCATTACCTTTAATAATTTATATGGTGTAAAAAAAAAAATAACAAAAAATTTCAAGGTCATCAGATTTCAGTAAAGATTGGAAACAAACTTTGTTAAAAAAACGTATTTGGGGTGTGTTTTGTGAAGTCACTGATCATTTTATACCACCGTAACATAAATTTTGACTTAAGGGGTTCGTTTTGAGGGGTGTGAAATCGGAAGTGAAAAAAATTTTTTTTTTACTAGGTCATCGAGTGTGATGTCCAATGAAAGCTTGTGAAAACACGAGTAAATATATATATATATATATATATATATATATATATATATATATATATATATATATATATATATATATATATATATATATATATTATATATATATATATATATATATATATATATATATATATATATATAAATATATATATATATATATATATATATATATATATATATATATATATATATATATATATATATATATATATATACATATTATATATATATATATATATATATATATATATATATATATATATATATATATATATATATATATAAATATATATATATATATATATATATATATATATATATATATATATATATATATATATATATATATATATATATATATATAAATATATATATATATATATATATATATATATATATATATATACATATATTTATATTATATATATATATATATATATATACTCGTATATAATGTAATACTTGCGCACACTTTTCTTCGTATTACTTTTAAAAAAATCGCTGTCCCCTACCTTATCTCGAAAAGTAATGATCAAAAAATTTTGAAAAAATTCTGGAATATTCTCCACGGGGTATAGATTGAACGAAGATTATCACGAGTGCATTACCTTTAATAATTTATCTGGTATATAAAAAAAAAAAAAATTCAAGGTCACCAGTTTTCAGTAAAGAATGGAAACAAACTTTGTTGAAAACTCATTTGAGGTGTGTTTTGTGAAGTCACTGATCATTTTATACCATCCTAATAAAAATTTTTATTTGAAAAACAATCAACGTACGGAACACTAATTGTGCAAGTTCAACTTGCACTTGACCGGTTTTTTTTATCTATGGAAATCAGGACAGCGGTATTTACTCCAAGAGCAAGTTGTTTCAAGTTATGCAGGTTTTTTTCCCGATGAAGATACTTTGGATACCCCTAACAGGAATCTGTTGTATCAACAGGACGGTGTACCTCCTCACTATGAAATCAATGTTCGTAGATATTTGGATGCGATTTTTCCTAATCGATAAATAGGCAGAAGAGGTGCTGTAAATTGGCCTGTAAGGAGTCCCGACCTTATGCCACTCGATTTTTTTGACATATTACTCGATTTAGTTCGTTGTACTTTAATTCATCTTTTATTTTCTGTAATAGTCTTTCGTCCATCAAATTTAGTTTTCATTCTGTTATATATTTCTCTTTTTATTTCTATTCTCCGACCCATTTTCTCTTGTACTGCTAGTAATTAATTCTTCATCTTAACCCATTGAGATTCGACACACTCGTTTTGTCTTCTTATTTGCTTCTTAAATTTCTCAACCATTGGATTTGATATTTGTTTTCTAATTTCAGGGTTCGTTCCTCAGTTTATTTGTATCTATGAGGTTTATTGTTTATTTTTTGTTAATCTTTTGAACCTGTGCATTTGAAACGCCATGAGCACCGGATTGTGGTCCGTTGGTGTCTGTCCCAGGGTAGGTTTTTGTAGATTTTACGAATTTCGAATATATTTGGTTCCTAGTCGTATAGCCAGGTGATTTCCAAGTGTACAACTGCCTGGGTGGGAGTTTGAAAAATGTGTTGCTAATAAAAAGATCGTTCTCGATACAAAATTGGCCGAGTTTCGCCTCGATAATTTCTTCGACCCAAGCCATATTCTCCAACCACTGCACCGGTCACTCATAAACCCACCGTACATTTAAAAACACCCATAATTATAGTTGTTTCGCCCTTTTTCATGAGTTTTACCAGCTTCGTCAGTTCACCGTAAAAACTTTTAACCTCTTCATCATGTTGAAGCACAAACCTGTATACCATAAGGTTCATTGTTCTATTATTTAAATACGAGTAATAAATTAATCAATTATCACATTCAAAAGCTCGTAAGGACTTTTTTCACAATAACACTTAAAAAAAATGCATTTTGAAGTTTTTTGTGTCTCTTCATTTATGAGTAAATAACATTAAAAATAACGTTTAAACAATTCAAGTTTAAAATTGCATAATACTAATAAATTAAGCACCGTTCGATTTATTATACTAAAACAAACATTTAGATGTGGTTAAAATTTCATGTCAGTATCACGTCTGGATATCGGGAGTCAATTCTGCTGTTCACTAGTGCTTCCACGGCGCATAGTTCAACAATGTCAAAAACTTTTATTTATGACTGCCAGGGCTAAGGGAATATTATATTCGTTTGATTTTTCAGCAGCACATAAAATACATAAAAAATAATATTAGTGAAGGCAAATGCCCTAAAATTTTCATGATTTTTGGAAATTTTAGGTATAGCTTAGAAATCGATTTAACTGTTTTAAAAACAGTGTCAACATAATGTAAACGAATTTTCGCAGCCTAATTTTGTCCACAAAGACACTTTTCTTCTATTTTAGTGCATTTTTCACATTTTAATGCTTTCCGCTCACTATTTCTTAAATATCTTAGCTTTTGTTCATTGTTATGCGACAGAGAAAAATTCATTTTACTCGTCATAAAATTGCCTAAAAAACTGCGTCAATTGCATTAAACAATATTAAGTACATAATCTAAAAAAAAGTATTTTTTACGGCAAATTGAACTACCGTTCAGTTCGATATTACTGTTTCAAATTATAGAAAAATATAGCGTTTTATATTAATAAGAAAGTGTGCCAAATTTTATTAAAAAATATTAAGAGGATTAGTCAAAATTGGCATTTTAGTTCAAATCTTATGGATTTTTCTTGTGGGCAAAAGGTCGTAGGAAGTTTTTTTTAAAATATGCGAAATTTTATGCTCTTCAAGATGGTTAGAAGGAAAAATAAAGAATATACAAAAAGAAATTCGTAACGAAATATTCAAATGTTTTCGCTTTTGCTCTAGAAAAGGTCGGGTTCATTCTCTTTACTTCTATTCAATATTTTATCTTAAATATAACATAAAAAAGTAATTTTAAAACAAATACTATCTATTTTACGATAAAATTATGGTTTAGATATCAGAAAAAGAAGAAACACAGCGAAACAAAAATGGACTAAAATAATGCAGACAAGGAAACTGTTGGGAGTCAAAAATTTTTCATATAGATATGTTTTTAATTTGGCCACAAAATTACTTGGATAGTTTAATATACACTATACACATTTCTTAAACATGTTAATAATAAAAATCTTATTAACAAAGAATATAATTACAAATCACAAAACTGTAATATTCTGATATTTTTAATGAGGTAAACAATAAACGACACACATACGTAAAATAAACAGAGAGATATTAGCATATCTCTGAGAATAAATGCTGTCCACGAACTACAGTACACTACAATAACACTAACTAAGATGAAATATTTGATGCTTACGATACAGGTGCCATCTGTATACTTACGAAGGTTGTTAGCATTGCAACTTGTTTCGAAGTGTAGCGGAGGCAATTTCCAAATTAAATTCTCAATATTATGTTTAGATATAAGATACTATAAGTAGGTAATGCCTTTAAATCCAAATATTCTTTTTATAATATCGTTGTTTTTTTTATTTTTTATTTCAGCATTAAAATAATAATTAATACTTTCTGTTATCTAAATCATAATTTTATTGTATTTGTTTTAAAATCACTTTTTAATGTTATATTTAAGACGATTGAATAGAAATAAAGAAAATGAAACAGACCTTTCCTAGGGCAAAAGCGAAAAAAAAAAATGAATTTTCGTAACGAAATTTTTTTTTAAATATTCTTTATTTTTCCTTCTAACTATCTTAAAGAGCACAAAATTTCGCATGTTAAAAAAAAAGCTTTCTACGACCTTTTGCCCACAAGAAAAATCCATAATAAGATTTGGACTAAAACGCGAATTTTGACCAATCCTCTTAATATTTCATAATAAAATTTGGCATACTTTTTTGTAAGTATAAAAGCTAAATTTTCCTATAATTTGAAGTCATAATATTGAATTGAACGGAAGTTACTCTTAAAACAACATTTTTCAATTAACCGTAGCCTTTATTTAGATTATGTACTTAATATTTTTTAATGCAATCTACGCAGTTTTTTAGGCAATTTTGTGATGAGTAAAATGAATTTTTTTTCTGTCGCATAACAACGAACAGATCCTGAACTATTTAAGAAATAGTGAGCCGAAAGCACTAAAATGTGAAAAAATGTGCTAAAATAGATTTAGACTGAGAAAACTCGTTTACATTATGTTGATATAGTATTTTTCAAGATCTAAGAAAGTGATTTGGCCAATTGATGGAACAAAAACATTTAACGACCGTTAGGATCTTCGCACGTACTTGGCCGTAACAGGGTCGTAATTGATACATATACCTCCTTTTCAATCTAACATTTTATTGGCTGCTTCGTGTTTATAAATATAAAGAATATTCTTTGTTTTATCTGCAGTATTATACTGAAATAGTGTGTATTATAAAGTTCAATAGTGTCTTAAAATGTCTAAAGTCCTTTCCATCAGAAGCCGCAATTGTTTGCCCGTTTAGGCAAAAGTGATAGTTGAAAGTGTTTATTTAAAGTTAGTGGAGCGAGGCCACGAAAAGTACTTTTCATTGATGGACACATCAGCTTTAACAAGCATCCCTGAAAGTACAGTTTGGAAAATTGTAAATAATTCGATAGCGCCTAAAAAAACACGAAAAGGCAAAGGTGTGTCGAAATGTGTTGATTTCTGTTAAGAAGACTTATTCCGCCGCAAAATTTATGAAATATATGCCGAACAAAAAGTTTCTATGTTATTGTCACTTTGTTGGAGGCTGTCCGAGGATAGTTGTGACATAAAATGTTCCACTACAACTTTATGGCGTATTCTACGTCGTTTGGGTTTTTTGTTAAAAAAAATAGACAAAAGACAAATTATAATGGATTACGGCGCCTACAACAACTCAGAATGGAATATCTTGAAAAATTAAATACAGCTAGATCGAAACTCGAACGATAATCTACCTAGATGAGACTTGGTATGACACCCACGACACACCCAGTAAAGGATGGATTGATATATCCAAAAAATGCCACACCAAAGCTCCATCAAATAAAGCTCAAAAAATAACTATTTTACATGCGGGATCAGAAGAAGGCCGGATACCAGAATGTAACTTCACACTTCCGAATCTTGTTGAATTTTGAATGAGTCTAGGTAGCTAAGTCACTTTCTTAGATCGTGAAAAATACTATACTGTTTCAAAGTAGTTAAACCAATTTCCAAGCTGTATCCAAAAATCATGAAAATTTACCTTCTCTATATGGCGCTATAATAACACCAACAGTAAAATTATTATGCTCTAGCTAGACATCCTGCTTGGCATTCAAAAAACCGGTCAAGTGCAAATTGAACTTACGCAATTAGTGTTCCGTACGTTGATTGCTTTTAAAATAAAAAATGTTGTAACGGAAGTATAAAATGATCAGTGACTTCACAAAAACACACCCCAAATGAGTTTTCAACAAAGTTTATTTCCAATCTTTACTGAAAATTGATGACCTTGAAATTTCTGTTTTTTTTATATATACCAGATAAATTATTATGTGATAATTTTCGTTCAATCTACGCCGCGTGGAGAATATTCCATAATTTTTTCAAAATTTTCGAGATAAGGCGGGTGGACAGCGATTTTTCGCGATTTTTTTAAAAATAATATAAAGAAAAGTGCGCGCAAGTATTACATTATATATATATATATATATATATATATATATATATATATATATATATATATATATATATATATATATCTATATATATATATATATATATAATATTATATATATATATATATATATATATATATATATATTACTCGTGTTTTCACAAGCTTTCATTTGACACCACACTCGATTACCTAGTAAAAAAATTTTTTTCACTTCCGATTTCACCCCCCAAAACTAACCCCTTAAGTCAAAATTTAACTTTCAAAACTACATGGCTCTGATGAGGCCTCAATTACTATATTCGTGCAAAATTTCAACTTTCTATGACAAATAGTTTCGGAGAAAATCGGGTGTGACAGACGGACAAACACCAAAGTGATCATATAAGTGTTCCATACGGAACACTAAAAATGGTATGCAGAAGTGACCTAGAAATTGCGCTTGGTGACATTTTTCTTTAAGGCCCTTATATACGGCCTGTGAGTGAAGCCTTCTCTTATTTTAAAGCCATAATAGTTTCTCGGTACTATGGCGTTAAGTTGTAAAATTTTAGAGTACCTTTTTTTTAGAACTCCAATATGTACACACATTTAACGACTTTCTGACAAAAGAGTTTACGAAATCGAGTTGACAAAACTAGACAAAAGGGCCGGGTACTCCAGGTACTCAAAAATTATACACCTAAAATCCGACAATAAAACAGTTTATAAGTTTACCGAATCGGTTTTTGGTGTGAAGAAAAGGTACGACTTTTAAAGGAAATCGTAATAGCTTTTATTGATGTACTAGTAGTGATATTATGCCAGTGGCGTAGTCAGCGGTATTTTGTTTATTTTATTTCGGTATCATTATATTACTTACTACATGGCGTGAAAAAAGTCCTGAGACTTTTGAAGAAAAAACAATATTTTTGCCAAAAATTGGTTTTATTCTTCAACATAATTTCCTTCAAGAGCGACACCACAGTAAACAAAAAACACAGTAGCGACAGTTCGACTCGGCACCTTTGATCTCAAGGAATTCAAGTTTGTATTGATCACATGACCTGTCGCCATATTGCTGGTATGATGCGCGAGAGTTTTTGAAATATGCAAATTCCTTCTTTAAGAAAAATCCTATTTTGTAGAATAAAAATAAATTTTGCTGGTTCAAAGGAAGAAAAAAACGAGAATTTAAAACAGATACACGAGAAACAGGGAAGAAGGCAAAAAATACAAGGAAAAAAATACATTGGGCTTCAACGCTTTTTGCAGGTTATTCATTTAATATCTCACTGTTGAATTTATATTTCTCAACTGTTAGGGATGTTGAAAATTGAAAATGTTTATTTTGAGAATACAGTGGCGAACAGAAGTACGGAAACATTTAAATTCTCATCTCTAGTCTTAACACTTAAACGGTTTACAATTACAATATTTATTTATTAATCGTGTACCTGCTAACAAACATTTTGAAGATTAAAACAGTTATTGTTTATTAGAAATGTGCTTAGTTTTTAACGTAACAAAAATTATGCACAAACAAAAGTATGGAAACATTTTTGTTATAAAATAAAAATTCCACTAAGACGACTAAGATGTCGAAAATATTTAATATTTAGTGGGATATCCTTTTGCGTCAATCACTGCTTGACATCTTCTGCCCATAGAGTCAATAAGCCTAGCACAAAAATCGGGTGGTCTTTTTTCCATTCTTGTTTTAATTCGATTCAAAGTTCGTCCTGGTTTTTTATATTTCTTTTCCTAATTTGTTTATTCAGATAGTGCCAAAGATTCTCTATCGGGTTCAAATCAGGTGATTGTGAAGGCCAGCGCATCACCCGAATCCTTTGTTCAGAAAACCAATTCTTCGCCAAGCGAGATGTGTGTTTGGGTCATCGTCTTGCCAAGAAAATTGCTGTTAATAAAGAACTAAGGCAGGAATATCAGGGTGTATTGGTGTCAGACATGACTATTAGGTGTCGTCTGTTATCTGAAAATCTTCATGATAGGCGTGCTGTTAAAAAAAACCACTCCTTACAAAGCGTCACAGAAAAGAAAGATTGAAATTTGCCAAGGAACATAAAGACTGGATTCAAAATCAGTGGTCTCTAGTAATCTGTAGTGACGAAAATAGGTTCAATCTCTTTGGAAGTTATTTTACTCGTTATGCAAGAAGACCAGTTGGTCTAAGATATAACTCAAAGTACCTTGTACCTACTGTCAAACATGGAGGTGGAAATATCATGGTATGGGGTTGTTTTCGACGGTCTGGTATGGGGCCATTAGTTAAGATAAATGACAGTATGGATGCTCAAATGTATCTTGAGATATTGGAAAATAATTTGATTCCTTATGAAGAAGATTTGCCACTACTGTCACACACACATCTCGTTTGGCCAAGAATTGGTTTTCTGAACAAAGGATTCGGGTGATGCGTTGGCCTTCACAATCACCTGATTTAAACCCGATAGAGACTCTTTTAGACAAATTAGGCAAAAAAAAATAAAAAAAAACCGGGGCAAACTTTGGATCACATTAAAACAACAATGGGAAAAAATACCTCCCGATTTTTGTGCTAGGCTTATTGACTCTATGGGCAGAAGATGTCAAGCAGTGATTGACGCAAAAGTCGTCTTAGTGGAATTTTTATTTTATAACAAAAATGTTTCCATACTTTTGTTTGTGCATAATTTTATTACGTTAAAAACTAAGCACATTTCTAATAAACAATAACTGATTTAGTCTTCAAAATGTTTGTTAGCATGTACACGATTAATAAATAAATATTGTAATTGTAAATCGTTTAAATGTTAAGACTAGAGATGGAAATTTAAATCTTTCCATACTTTTGTTCGCCACTCTGCACACCTTCAGCTTCACGCATATAATGTTAACAATCATGCTCCTTATATTTCAGTAAATCTAAGTAATCTGAAGAGATTGAAAATATGTGTAATTATCATTTCAAGATGAGATCGTCTTTCTTGATCTCAAAAATCAAGTGAACACACTTTTTGCTCCATTTTATTATTAATTAAATTTAACATAATAATTTTCATACAACTAATGACCCTTCGTGCCTATATACTACTTATATCAAAAAATTAAATCCATGCACTGATTTATTCAAACTCATTCGTGCTGGAGAATTACTACTTTTGCATGCTTAGATTGAGTTTTAAAGTTTGGTTAGCAAATTTTAGCAGATAATATAACTTAACTTTAGCAAACAATTTTATTATATGAGATAATCTTTATATAAAATATTGCAAAATAGAAATAAAGAATTATGAATAAATTACCTTTCAGGATCTTTGGGAAATCGAAAAAACTAACTCTTTTGGAGATAACACATATATGTTTACAAGCATTAACCGCACAATAAAAACTTCATCTTGACATTTTTTTAGTGTTCCGTACGGAACACTTATAAGATCACTTCGGTGTCTGTCCGTCTGTCTGTCCGTCTGTCCGTCTGTCCGTCTGTCCGTCTGTCCGTCTGTCCGTCTGTCCGTCTGTCCGTCTGTCCGTCTGTCCGTCTGTCCGTCTGTCCGTCTGTCCGTCTGTCCGTCTGTCCGTCTGTCCGTCTGTCCGTCTGTCACACCCGATTTTCTCCGAAACTATTTGTCATAGAAAGTTGAAATTTGGTAGTAATGTAGGAATTGATGGCCTCATCAGAGCCATGTAGTTTTGAAAGTTAAATTTTGACTTAAGGGGTTAGTTTTGGGGGGTGAAATCGGAAGTGAAAAAAAAATTTTTTTACTAGGTAATCGAGTGTGGTGTCAAATGAAAGCTTGTGAAAACACGAGTAAAAAATATATATATAATGTAATACTTGCGCGCACTTTTCTTTGTATTATTTTTAAAAAATCGCGAAAAATCGCTGTCCACCCGCCTTATCTCGGAAAGTACTTATCAAAAAATTTTGAAAAAATTCTGGAATATTCTCCACGGGGTGTAGATTGAACGAAAATTATCACGAGTGCATTACCTGTAATAATTTATCTGGTATATAAAAAAAAAAAACAGAAATTTCAAGGTCATCAATTTTCAGTAAAGATTGGAAATAAACTTTGTTGAAACTTATTTGGGGTGTATTTTGTGAAGTCATTGATCATTTTATATCACCGTAAGATAAATTTTAACTTAAGGGATTCGTTTTGAGGGGTGAAATCGGAAGTGAAAAAAAAAATTTTTTACTAGATCATCGAGTGTGGTGTCAAATGAAAGCTTGTGAAAACACGAGTAAAAAATATATATATAATGTAATACTTGTGCACACTTTTCTTCATATTACTTTTAAAAAATCGTGAAAAATCGCTGTCCCCTACCTTATCTCGAAAAGTACTGATCAAAAAATTTTGAAAAAAATCCTGGAATATTCTCCACGGGGTATAGATTGAACAAAAATTATCATTACCTTTAATAATTTATCTGGTATAGAAAAAAAAAAAAAATTTTCAAGGTCACCAGTTTTCAGTAAAGATTGGAAATAAACTTTGTTGAAAACTTATTTGGGGTGTGTTTTGTGAAGTCACTGATCATTTTATATTACCGTAACATAAATTTTGACTTAAGGGATTCGTTTTGAGGGGTGAAATCGAAAGTGAAAAAAAAATTTTTTTACTAGGTCATCGAGTGTGGTGTCAAATGAAAGCTTGTGAAAACACGAATAAAAAATATATATATAATGTAATACTTGCGCACACTTTTCTTCGTATTACTTTTTTGAAAAATCGTGAAAAATCACTGTCCCCTATCTTATCTCGAAAAGTACTGACCAAAAAATTTTGAAAAAATCCTGGAATATTCTCCAAGGGGTATAGATTGAACGGAAATTATCATTACCTTTAATAATTTATCTTTTATAGAAAAAAAAACAAAAATTTCAAGGTCACCAGTTTTCAGTAAAGATTGGAAACAAACTTTGTTGAAAACTCATTTGGGGTGTGTTTTGTGAAGTCACTGATTATTTTATACCACCCTAATAAAAATTTTTATTTTAAAAAACAATCAACGTGCGGAACACTAATTGTGCAAGTTCAACTTGCACTTGACCGGTTATTTATAATTATTTTCAATTATAACGTCAAACGAGTCATTTACTTATCGGAAAAATATTAATAATGAATTTCGGGACAGGTTATAAAAAGATTCTCCTTGAAATCCAGATGTAAACACAACCCACGACTGCGCTGGTTGCCATGTTGTTAGTATGATAGGGAACGCATGCATGATAAAAAACAGGACCTAAAAATTTTCTTGAGCGTCGCTACAGTGTTTTATGTTTACTCTGGCGATGCTACCACCTGTCTCCCAACATTTGGATACCTTTCATATAGTACGATTTGTGGCGCTCCCTAAAGTAAGCCTGTTTCCGATTCGACCTCTTCATGTGAGCCAAATCTCTTTCCCTGGAACCACCTTTTCAAGTTTGGAAAGAGGTAATAATCGCTGAGGATCAGATTTAGTAAGTATGGTGGATGAGGAAGCAATTCAACGCCCATTTGGTCCAATTTCACCTTCCATTTTATGGAGTTGAACTGGTGCATTATCTTGGTGAAATAACACTTTTTTCTTTGAGAAAGGTGACCTTTATGCAAATATTCATGCAAAATCTACCTCATGCCTTCTGTTGATATCTTCACGATGTCAACTATCTCTCTCACTGCACATGATGATATAACATTTTTAGGACAAAAAAATTCTTTATGTAGACTGTGTGCTTTAGGTGCCCTTCTGCTGTCTGCTGTACAAGCATGTCTAAGACGAAAGATAAACCGTACCACAAAAACACTCAAACAAAACAGATACAGCACCTAGATAAACCAAAAGGCAATACAACAACAAAGTAGCACACAAGCAGAACCTCAGGAATCACCTCAAAACAAAACTAGAATCGCACTTCCCTATCTTACAGGAACAACAGAACGCATAGAACAGCTTCTCCCAAAACACAATAATTCTATCGCCTACAAAGCACTTAGACCTAGATAAACAAAAAGGCAATACAACAACAAAGTAGCACATAAGCAGAATCTCAGGAATCACCTGAAAACAAAACCAGAATCACAATTCCCTATCTCAAAGGAACAACAGAACGCATAGAACAAGTTCTCCAAAAACACAATAATTCTATGGCCTACAAAGCACTTAGACCTAGATAAACAAAAAGGCCATACAACAACAAAGTAGCACATAGGCAGAGCCTCAGGAATCACCTCAAAACAAAACTAGAATCGCACTTCCCTATCTCAAAGGAACAACAGAACGCATAGAACAGCTTCTCCGAAAACACAATAATTTTATCGTCTACAAAGCACTTAGACCTAGATAAACAAAAAGGCAATACAACAACAAAGTAGCACACAAGCAGAACCTCAGGAACCACCTTAAAACAAAACTAGAATCACACTTCCCTATCTCAAAGGAACAATAGAACGCATAGAACAGTTTCTCCGAAAACACAATAATTCTATCGCCTCCAAAGCACATAGACCAATAGGATCATCACGAAGAAATCCGAAGGACAAAATTAAAGCTAGAAAATCAGGGTATATACCATACAGCATTCTATGTGGCAATTCGACGAGATCTACTTACGAAGAACTAACAGAATATTAGCTATATATTCTGTAACCGTTGTCTTTGCTCTTGCATCAAAAGAAAAGGCGTCCAAAGTTAGGATTACCCGGGCTTGCCATATATAAATCACCAAATATTCCATTTTCAAGTGCTCTTGCTGCTGCTGCTACTCAATGCTGTTGGTTTAGCTAGTAGACCCTTCCATGTAACGGAGATATTAAGGGCATAATCCCGCTTATTTAGCTGTCCATTCTTTTCGATTTCCAAAGCTTCTCTGACTATACGACATATATATATATATATATATATATATATATATATATATATATATATATATATATATATATGTATATTTATATTTATATATATATATATATATATATATATATATATATATATATATATATATATATATATATATATATATATATGGACCATTGTTCGTTAACCGGATTAGTCCTTAAATTGACGCAATTTATGAAGACACAATCTTAATTTGGATATTCAACAATTTTTTACTTGAAAACTAAAACTTTTAGAGAAATTATTTTAGAGCTAAAAAATACTTGTTTTTATTCGTAAAATCACCATGAATTTTTTCAGAATTTTTGAAGCATTTTTTTGACAATTCGTTATTTTGACCTATGTGCACTGGCAATTTGTTTTTAAAACGAAAAAAATGGTAAAAAATAACGAATTGTTAAAAAGCTCTTCAAAAATTCTGAAAAATTTCATGGTGATTCCACGAATAAAGCAAATATTTTTTTATCTCTTACATAATTTCTCTAAAAGTTTTAGTTTTCGAGTTGTTGAGTACTAAAATATAGAAAATACGCTGTGATAAATATCTCCAAAAATTAAGGGTACAAAAAAAACTTTTCCTATAAAAGTTGTAGGTTTTTTCAGGTAGAATAAGATTATCAGAAAAAACTTTTTTTTTATATTAGGAAATTACACTTTTACTTTAATTTTTCTGAAATTTTTTGACATCTATTTAGGTCGGTATTGAGGTCAAATCAGCACAATTTCTTAATATGTCATTCAAATTTCAAAACTATATATTATAAACTTTAATCTGGACCAGATTGTGTCAATTTATGGACTAATTGGGGGGTCCGGTTAAGGAAGAATGACCCATTTATATATATATATATATATATATATATATATATATATATATATATATATATATATATATATATATATATATATATATATATACACATATTATGTTGGGAATGTATATAGTATATATCACCACTACACCAAATAATGACAGTCAATCATCGTTCCCGATGAAGCTAACATGGTTAGCGACACGCGCGTCGAGGGCAAAAATAAGGTGTTTGGTGTAGTGGTGATATATACTGTGTAGTATATATATATATATATATATATATATATATATATATATATATATATATGTAAGAAAATTCACCAATATCTTAATTACGACAAATGGGTGTAACTATTGGCAATAAAAAAATCAAATATTTAATTTAATTACTTCCTTAGTTGAATTTTAAAATTAATGAATTAAATTTGGCAACAGAGCAAGACACGCTATTGTTGATACTATTAAAGAATATAGTCAGAATTGATGACATTGATGGTACTTTCAAAGAACGCCTCGATCATACTTACGATAAAAAGCAATAAAATTGTTATAAAGAACAAATCCTCTTTGTCTACTCCTGATGTGTAAATGCATCAAGGTATTTTCAAAGAACGTTTTAATGATAGCAGGATCTATATATATATATATATATATATATATATATATATATATATATATATATATATATATATATATATATATATATATATATATAACTATGTTTTCCACCGACTACAATTTGGGCATGCGTCGCTTCTCTAATAATTCAGGGATTTCTCTACAGTGAATTTGCTGCGCCCCTAACGATCTACCGACGAAGTTCGGCCTTAATTCTACACTGATAAAGCCCAGCAAAGCTTATACACAAATATCTATTAGAAATAAGGAATTTCTTATCTAATCAAACACACGCCTATGATCGGCTTTTAAACCACCTGAAGCGCCTCGACACAATCGTAGCTCAAAAAGAATCATTATTTTCGAGTGTCTTCCATAAACAGAAAACCGAGAATACGGCAAACCGATGAGGTGTGCTTCCGGTGTTTTGTGTGACTTGTACCTATATTAATCATGGGTACTCTTGCGTTTTATGAGAGAATAAAGGATGGAAAATTTGGGCAAAAAATGTTAAGAACCCGTTTAAAATGGTAAGGTCTTCGCTATTGCCACATAGCTTAAATGGCAGTTGATTTCAATCTAGTTATTTAAACTAACGACTCCTTGTATAGGTAGTTCTAATCTAATTTTAAGTAAAAAGTAACTGAATTTTTCTAGTTTATACAAAAATAAATCTTTTCAATTGGACAATTGATAACTCGTTTGGTTGCTGCAAGCCAAATCTGCTCTATAACCAAAAAAATGTCATAAGAAAAATTTATCCGCATTCGATTTGTTAAGAAATTGATATTCTTTAATTAAATCACTTACCTTTCAACATCTTTGGGGAAGAAGAAGAAATTCACTTCCGACGTATTTTTTTAATTATTTTTACAATTGTCATCGGCACAATCATAACCTCCTTTCCCCAAGATTATATAAATTGTTTGTCAACTTTTTCGATTCTCTTCATTTACAAACGTTTTTAATTTTCTTTTAATACAAACTCTCTCTACCTTTTGTTTTTAAATTCATATAAACTGTATCACATCAAGAAACGACCGACAATACATTTTGACAGACACATTCCGAGATCAGATGTAAACATTGAGGGGCCATTTTGAAAGAGGGACCCGTCGATGAACGCGCCGTCAAAATCTCGTCACCAACTTTCGGTACTTTTTGTGGTATAGTGTTTTTCACGATTTAAGAAAGTGACTTAGCTACCTATACCCATTCAAAATTTAACAAGATTCGAAAGTGATTAATTTATGGCTGTTTAATGGCAAGGCATCGTGCAGAGCCGCGCTTTACCTAATTGTATAATTGTTGGGTTTAAAATTTTATTGTGATAAGACAGTTGAATTTTAATGTTTTATGTACTGAATAATACACAATATAGTAATTACACAAATATATCAAAACAGTGTACAGTGTCCTCGCATACATTTGTTACAATTTTAGTTATTAATTAATATCTAGTTCAATTTCGCTATCGCTACTATCTTGCAAATCAGTAATACGTTTTTTTACAGGTTCTAAACTATCTATAGTATTCAATTTTTTTGACGTGTTGAATACAGTTTCTCCAGTTTTCAACGGTTACATTTTTGACTTCTGTTTTTATCAACTCAATCACACTACTGTTTAAAGTGGGTGTATTATTGTGAGCACATATATTAGATTTTATTTTATGCCATATCAACTCGATCGCATTAAAGATACAATAATATGGTGGAAGCCGAATTATTTCGTGTCCTGCTTCCTTTGCAATTTGTCACAAATTGATTCCTTTGAAAAATTGTAACTTTTTAAAATGCCTAACGATTGTTTAACTGTATAACTTTCATGGAGATATATGTTACGTGCGCACAAAAGGGCTTGTATTTCCCTTTTTCTACTGGTGGAACTTGGTACCTTATTCGTTGGAGACTCTGATAGGATGCATTATCCATTACAATACAGCTATTCGGTGGTATATTCGGCATTAATTTGCTTTGAAGCCAATCTTTAAAAACTTCAGCGGTTGTATCACAATGATAATCCAAGCTGGAATCTGAAATATTCTTGGCTGTTAGAAGTAGACATTCTGCTATCCAGCCTTCTTTTGATGGAGCTTTGGTGTGGCATTTTTTGGATTTATCAATCCATCCTTTACTGGGTGTGTCGTAGGTGTCATACCAAGTCTCATTTGGTAGATTATCGTTCGATTTTCCGATCTAGGTGTATTTATTTTTTCAGGATATTCCATTTTGAGTTGATGTAAGCACCCTGATTCCATTATAACTTGCCTTTTGTCTTTTTTTTTTAAGAAAAACCCCAAGCGACGTAGAATACGCGATAAAGTTGTACTGGGACATTTTATGTCACAACTATCCTAGGACAGCCTCCGTGAAAGTGACAATAACGTAGGAACTTTTTGTTCTGTAAACATTTCATAAATTTTGAGGCAGATTAAGGCTTCGTGACAGAAATCAATACATTTCGACACACCTTTGTCTTTTCGTGTTTTTTTAGGCGCTATCGAATTATTTACAATTTTCCAAACTGTACTTTCAGGGAATGCTTGTTAAAGCTGATGTCTCTTGAATGAAAAGTACTTTTCGTGGCTTCGCTCCACTAACTTTAAATAAACACTTTTAACTATCACTTTTGCCTCAACGGGCAAATATTTGTGGATTCTGATGGAAAGGACTTCGGATATTTTAAGACACTATTGAACTTTATAATACGCAACATTTTAAGTATAATACTGCAGATAAAATGGAAAATATTCTTTATATTTATAAATACGAAGTAGCCAATAAAATGTTAGATTGAAAGGGAAGTATATATATATCAATTACGACCCTGTTACGGCCAGGTACATGCGAAGATCCTAACGGTCGTTTAATGTTTTTATTGCATCAATTTGCCAAATCACTACCTTATATCTTGAAAAATACTATACTACCGTAAAGTAAGGTATAAACGCTAAAGGATGATGAAAAGTTTAAAGCAATGACAGTTCTAATGGCTTATCTTCGAAGAAGTGTTGGAGTCTGGCACAGAAAAACTACAAAATAAACAATTAGAATGAAAACTACAAAAACATATATGTTATACACAATATTTATTTTCTGTAAGAATAAATATATCTTCTTCTTCCAACTTATAGCTAGGCACTATTGCCTGTTTTCTTTATTACCTGCTCTATAGATCGTCGCTCCATCTCTTTCTTGGACGTCCTATTGTTCTTCTTCCATTCGATAACTTATCTCTTGCTATCCGTAGTATCCTGTTGTTTGCCATTCTTCCTATGTGTTAAACCCATTCCACTTTTCTTCCTATTATCCACGGGATGATATTTTCTATATTACATGTGCGTCTCATGTCTTCACTCCTTTCTTTTCTCCTCAGTGTCTTGTTTGTGAATTTCCTAAGTATTCTCATTTCAGTTGATTCCAACATCCTCTATGTTATCCTTGTATCGGGTCTTGTTTCAGATGTGTAAGTCAATCTGGTCGTATTACTCTTTTGTTTTGGTCTCAACGGAGAAGAATTTATTTCTAAATATGGTATCATTGAGGCATCCCGCTATCCTATTAGCCTAGTTGACTTAAGGTTTTACTTCTTCCTCGATTTTTCCGGTACTAGATATTTTGATGCCCAGGTAATCGACCTCCATCACCTGTTTTATTGGTTATCTTCCTCCACCAGCTTGCACCTGATCGGCTCTTTTGCTATTACTAACGTCTTGGTTTTTTTCAGTTGAGATTGACATATTATATTGTTTTGTTGCTGTGTAGAATTTGTATAGCAGCCTTTGCAGATCGTCCTCGGTCTCAGCCATTATTATCGCGTCATCTGCATAACATATTCTCTGTTACCCATTCTATATCCTTTCTTTCTTTTGACATTCTTTATAATTTTATCCATAACAATATTAAACAGAAGAGGTTTTTAAAGAGTCTCCCTGTCCGATTCCAGATTCATAGCTGATTGGTTTTGTCATTCCTTCTGCTAATCTTGCGACTACTTTACTGTCTTTATATATATTCTCGATAGTTTTGATTAGGTCTAATGGGATGTTACTGTTATATAATAGACTTCTATTTGAACATTGTCGAAAGCTGTTTTTAAGTCTATCAGGCACAAGTATCCTGGAATGTTATATTCTATGGATTTTCCTTTTACCTGTCTCACAATGATAACGGCATCGGTTCATGAGCGCCCACTTCTGAATCCTTGCTGTTCTTTTTCCAGTTGCATTCTCGCATTTATTTTTGTTATAATAATTTTTGTTGTTAGTTTCAGGATACAGGGTGCGGCGCCAAAATTCGGACAAAATTCAATTTGAATTTCCCGCCGTTTTGTACCACTTCGAGAGGTCGCGATTGGCGTCCAAATAGCTTGACGCTTGTACTCAACATTCATAATCTCGAAACAGTCGCAATGTTGAAACCAAGTGCGGAGTATAATCGAAGAACCGCGATTATCGAAAGTGTTCACGCTGGGCGCTCAGCGTCAGAAATCATTCGATTCTTCGGTTACCCAATATCGACTGTGTATAATGTTGCCGCGAAGTATAATGACTCGGAGAAGTCCGGCAAGAAAAACTCACTCAAAGGAGCGCGTTGTCAGGACGCCCGAAATAATTCAACGGGTTCAGGAGCTGATTTTTGAGGATCCGGGGCAGTCGATCCAAAGATTGTCGGTATGAGTAAAAAAGCTATGCGTCAAATCGTCGAGGAGGACATCCGCTACAAATCTTATACAATTAAAGTGAGACAGATGTTTTCCGAACCTGCCAGGACAAAGCGAGTTGAACGCTGTAACCAGCTTTTGTCTTCTTTATGAAACAATGCTGCCGGACGCCTCAGGTTTTTTTCTGACAACAAAATTTGTACTGTCGATGCGAAAATCAATCGAAGGAATAATCGCTGACTCGCCCATGATTCTGAAGATGTTCCCATTGTTTCCAGAACGAAATTTCCGGCGAATGTTCACGTACTAAACGTCTGTCCAGTGAAGGTGATGTCATGCCACCGCATTTCTTTAAGAAAGGGGAAAATGTTACAAAAGAAGTTGGAATGTTCTGATAAATGGGTGCCGTGGATGGTTATCCTCTGAAAGGTATATTTTCCAACAGTGCACACACGTAATTTGGTGCAAAATTGGTTGTTAGACAACGTCGACACGTTTTGGTCCAAAGAATTTTGGCCTCCAAACATCCCAGATTTAAATCCTTTGGACTTTTATGTATGGAGCATGGTTGAAAGGGTCACTAACAAGTTCAGATATCCAAACATCGCATCATTGAGAGCCGCTATTGAAGCGGCATTCGCCGATATGGACCGTGACTCATTAAAACGGGCCTGCGACCGCTTCAGACCGAGAATTGAGGCGATCATTCAAGCAGAAGGGGGTTATATTGAGTAAATCTGTTCTCTATGACCTAACAAACAATTTAGTAAAAATATAATTATAAATTTCTCCATTTTTGCAATAAAAATTATGTTTCAAAAAAATGTTTAATTTGTCCGGATTTTGGCGCCGCACCCTTTTTTTTTTTTTTTTTATTGGCCTAGCACACGTGCTGCAGGGAAGTCCCTAAAGCGCTCCAGGAGCGGCACGAGTGCGGAAAAAGCGATTCACGCTGTTCCCGAACCGCTGTAAACTGTACTCGGTGGGAAACACAGCGCTGGGCAAATTATTCCAAAGGGATGACGTTCTCCATATAAAAGATTGCTTGAAAAGCGTTGTACGCGAAGTAACAAGCTGAACCTCATACGGATGCGAAGCACCAGCGCGACGTGTATTTCTAACATGCACCGCTTTGGGAGGAATTAAGCGGGCTACATCCTTCGAACACTTTCCATGAAAATACTTGTAGAACAGACTCAAGTCGCGAACCGTTCTTCGATGTTCCAGCGAATCAAGGCCGCCGGTCAATTCCGGGTTCCCAATCAGACGGACCGCTCTTCTCTGAACAGAATCCAACAAATGCAGTGTATGTTTGGGAGCGGAGCCCCAAACGTGGGAGCAGTATTCCATAGTTGGTCGAATCTGGGCTTTGTAAAGAACCAACAGTTGTTGTGGGGTGTAAAGCTTTCTGGTTCTAAATAATATTCTCAACTTTTGAGAAGCTCTCCTTGTCATGCCCGCAACATGCTCATGCCAAGACATATTTGCTCCCAAACTAACGCCCAACAAATTAAGCGACGATGCTAGGGGAATGGAGTGCCCCGACACAACTATGTCGGGTTCAGCAACGTTAACTTTTTTAGAAAAAACTGCCGCTTGGGTTTTTGTAGCGTTAAATTCCACTTGGTTACTGTCACCCCAAGATAGAATTTCTTCCAGGTCTTTGTTAAGTTAACGACCTCCTGCTGTCTGCGGATATTCGCCTGAGCAGCCGATGTCCGAGCGTTCAAGGTGAATGAAGAGACAAGCATACTGTCATCTGCAAAGCTATAGATTGGATTTCCGGTCTTTTCCAGCAGATCGTTAATGTAAATGAGAAAGAGAGTAGGAGACAGTATGGAGCCCTGGGGCACACCGGCGTTGATAGTGAGGGTGTTAGAAAGAAATCCGTCGACCGTCACTCGTAAAGAACGCTCTCTGAGGAAACATGAGAGCCACAAACAGAACCTTTCAGACATACCATAAGAGCGCAACTTAGCCAACAGTCCATCGTGCCAAACACGGTCGAATGCCTTGGATATGTCAAGAGCAACCGCTCGAGATTCTCCAAAGTGTTCAATTGCGTTGTTCCAAACGTGTGTTACATAAGTCAGAAGATCTCCTGTTGATCTATGTTTACGAAAACCATATTGGTGATCGCTAATAATATTGAATCGTTCAAGATATTTTAGAAGATGCTCATTGATAACCTTTTCCATGACTTTCGATATTATTGAAAGCAGTGCAACTGGTCGGTAGTTATTTGGCAAGGTCTTCTTACCTTTTTTAGGTATCGGCTGAACCGTGGCACATTTCCAGCAGGACGGAAATATTCCCTTTCTGTAGGATAGGTTAAAAAGTCTACAGAAAACTGGTGTTAGTTCCCTTGCACAGTTTTTGAGAACTATGGCAGGTATTCCGTCAGCGCCAGAAGCCTTCTTGGTGTCTAGCTTCATTAAAATACGCTTTATGATGCGCTGTCTGAAGACAACATCGGGCATCTTTGACTGCAATATGGGAATAGTAGGTGGTGTTTTTCCTTGGAAATCGACAGTAGAATGTGAAGCAAAGAGTTCAGCCAACAAGTTCGCTCTGTCAACAGGTGTGGTTGCAATGGAATTATCTGGCCGTGTGAGTGGTGGTATGGTGGATTTGGTAAAATTTTGACTAACTGCCTTAGCGACTGCCCAAAAGGACCTGGAATTGTTGGGACAAGCGAGAAGTTTGTTTCTAATTCGTTGATTGTGTGCCTCCTTGGTTTCGTCGATAATTCCCTTGCATCTGTTCCGGGCATGAACAAAGATGTTTTGATTTACGGTGTTAGGATTTTCACGCCATTGTCGGTAGGCAATATGTTTGTACTGTTTAGTAGATTTATACCTCTATAGTTATTTGGATTGTCTTTTTCTCCCTTCTTGTGCATTAGTATAACTGTCGCTGTGCTCCATTCGTCTAGGATTCTATTCGATCTTGTAATCCTCTCTATAAGTATGTGGAGTTGCTTATAAGAGAGTGTCCCCCATATTTTAGTAGAATAAATATATTAGAACAGTTATTATAAGTTGGCGTAAACATGACTAATCAATAATCATATTTTTTTGTGGCATTTTTTTTTTAATTTATTAGCCTGCATTAATACGATTAACAATCAGGCGTATATTAACTAATTTTAAAAAGGTTATTTAGTGTCACTTATTGCGTCAATAACTATTCAAATTCAAGTCATTTTGCAAGTTAAATTCCACTTCCTTATGTTACGGTGAAAATTCATTAAGCTATTATTCTACGATACGCCGAACAACACAATCTTTTGTTGTTGCCGATTTCCTTGTTTTTGTTTAGATAAAACATTAAACAGATATAATCTGATCGTTTAAGGAATCTCCTTTAACATTTAACTGGCTAAAATGATAGTTTTAATCGGATTACGTTTTTATTATGGTATGCACGCGTTTTAACTTCCTATTGTGTTTTTATAGATGTAAAACGGTTTAGAAAAAAACTATTTTGTACAGGGTGGCCCATATATAAGTTCATATTTATTTGGCGAGGAACAAGGAAAATATACAACTAAAAACCCTTATATTAAAAGTTGTAATTGACATCTAACAAAACTGGCCGACTACTTCGGCTCTCAAAGAAACAATAATAATATGAAAATGCATACCCAAAACATTCGTGACATAAAAAACATTATCTTAAAAATAATATATAGTCATACATGTCACATAAAATAAAGTTAAGGGTTTGGTGATTTGAAACATGTCAATCACAGTAACTTAAGAATTAATCTACGTAATGTAAACAAGCTAGTCTGCCCGAAAGTAATCGCTAATAATTTAATATTAATTCTAAACTTCTTATCAACCAGACCCGGAACAGGGACCAAAAATATTAGGTTGTCAAAAATTATTAAGCTTTAGTGTCATATATCTAAGATAACATAAGACGCATCGGGATATATTTAGCCTTAGTTGAAAGCTGACATTTGACGGTAGTAAACGTGCAAAAACTGCTGGAATTCGTTTATTTAGATTGAGTGGGGGATTTAGAAAAAATGGTCAGCCGGCAATTTTTCAAGAAGGATCCCCCTTTTGTAGTACAACAAAAAAAAGATATTGAAATAGTAACAATTTCAAATGTTCCGTACGGAACACTTATAAGATCTCTTCGGGTTCTGTCCGTGTATCACACCCTATTTTCTCCGAAACTATTTGACACAGAAAGTTAAAATTTGGCACTAATATAGGAATTGATGGCCTCATCAGAGCCATCTCCCCCCTATCTCGAGAAGTACTGATCAAAAAATTTTGAAAAAATTCTGAAATATTCTCCACAGGGTGTAGATTGAACGAAAATTACCTTTAATAATTTATCTGGTATATAAACACGAGAATTTCAAGGTCATCAGTTTTCAGTGAAGGTCGGAAAAAAAAAACCTTTGTTGAAAACTCATTTGGGAAATGTCTTGTGAAACCATTGATCATTTTATACCTCCGTAACAAAAATTTTTATTTTAAAAGCAATCAACATACGGAACACTAATTCCGCACTTGACTGGTTATTATTATGGTATGCACGCGTTTTAACTTCTTACTGTGTTTTTATAAGTTATATATATAGTTCACATTTATTTGGCAAGGGGTGAGAGGATTAAGGAAACTACACGACCAAAAATATTGGGTTGTCAATCAATTCATATTTCAGATCTGCGGTGAAAAATTGGAAGTATTTTTTTATCAACGTGTCAACACTGGCTTTCAAATCATTTTCCTCTAAATTTTTTAGATTCCGAGGCATCAAAAAACCGAAAACCTTTATTTCTTCAAATCCTTCACGCGTTCTTGCATCTTGCAATTCGTTGGTCATTGTCTCCAAAACTTCATAGTAAATAATTCTATGTATTTCATACGTTTCCAAACGAGAATCATCAACTTCTCCATCGAACTTTTTCTTGATTTTTCGTTTTCTGACTATGGGAAAATCAGCATTTTCCCAGTCCATTTCTTCTCATTTGTTTTTCGCCTTCAACACGGTCCATGCATATCCCAAAAAATACTACCTTTCCAGCTGATATTTGTGTTTTTGTACGCTTTGGTCGGCTTTCTTGCCGTGCCAGCCCTTCTGCGGGCTTCCTGTTGGACTGCGGATCGCCGCAAAAACTCCTTTGGATTACGCCTAAGCAGTGCTAAACAGCGTTCTGAATCTTCAACACGTTCCTGTTTTTAGTGTCCCGTACGGAACATTTATAAGATCACTTCAGTGTCTGTCTGGCCGTCTTCTGTCTGTCCCCGTCTGTCACACCCGATTTTCTCCGAAACTATTTGACGTAGAAAGTTGAAATTTGGTACTAATATAGAAATTGATGGCCTTATCAGAGCCGTGTAGTTTTGAAAGTTAAATTTTGACATAACGGGGTTAGTTTTGGGGGGTGAAGTCGAAAGTGAAAAAAAAAAATATTACTAGGTCATCGAGTGGGTTGTCGAAAGAAATCTTGTAAAATATATATATAATGTCGTACATACGCACACTTTTCTTTGTAATATTTTGAAAAAATCGCTGTCCCCCTCTTCTGTCTTGAAAAGTAGTGATCCAAAAATTTTGAAAAAATTCGAGAATATTCTCCACGGGATGTAGATTGAACAAAAATTATCACGAGTGCATTACCTTTAGTAATTTATCTGGTATATAAAAAAAACAAAAATTTCAAGGTCATCAGTTTTCAGTAAAGATCGGAAAAAAACTTTGTTAAAAACTCATTTGGGGTGTGTTTTGTGAAGTCACTAATCATTTTATACCTCCGTAACAAACATTTTTATTTCAGAAGCAATCAACGTACGGAACACTAATTACGCAAATTCAACTTGCACTTGACCGGTTATTGATTAATCGTGAGAGTACATGGCACCCATCGGGCACATAGCTTTTTAATATGCAAAATAAGCTTCATGCGTTCTGTTGATATCTTCACGATGTCAGCTATCCCTCGCCCTTGCACTTTGCGGTCATTGAGAACAATATGGTGGATTTTTTTGTGTTTTTTTGGAGTAACTGTTTCATTTGGATGTCCGGAACGTTGTGCACCATCTGTGCTTGTAGAACCGCATTTAAATTCACTAAACCATCGCCATATGGGTTTTTTGTTTGTGCTGCCATCTCTCGGAAAGTCTCGGAACTTTTCACCCACGTAGTATTTTTCAGTAGTAATTGTCATTTACTTTGTCTTTTGTATTTTTCTAATCTAAAAGAGTGAAATTACTTGCGGGCCACCCTGTAGAGGGTGGTCCAAATCGAACACTTTTAAAGGTAAACCCCTTTATCTAAAAGAGATAGACGAAAACTGATGTCGGTGTCTGAGGCTCAATTTTTATGATAAACTCAATGGTGAAAACCGCATATCGATATCTAGTACTGTTTTAGATATACAGGGTGTTTTTCAAAAATCTGCATTTTGGAAAGTGTTTGTAATTCTTTTCCTATTGAAAATTTTTGATTTCTGTATATTCTCAAAACACTTTTTCACGTGGATTTCAACAGTGTAAGTTACATTTTTTACAACTAATATTTTAATAGTTATTAACGCAAAAATATATTTTTTAAATGGGATACCCTGAATATTTTCCCTTATCCGAATAGAGCTTTAAATTACCATTCTAAAAATATAGCACACATTATATTTTGCTTAAATCTACTTCAAGATATAAAGGTTTTTTTTTACGCGAGTTTTAAATGCACATTTTTTGAAGTAGGCTTTGGACGGAGCGGCAATATCAATTGTTTACCGATAACAGTCAAGTCGTAAAAAAAAATTCTCCGAAGTAACTCTAAGAGTCATAATTAAAAGGAAATTTACTAAATGCTATAGTACTTTAAACTATGTAGAAAATAAAACAACAATAAAACTTTTAAAAATGCATGGCGAGTAGAGCAAACTAAAATAAAACATTTTTCTCTAAGAGATCTTCGAAATGTCGACAGTTTCATTTACACATAGGCGGCACCTTTTCTGGATACTTCTTACGGAGTTGATTAGTTCAAGAGGAGTGAGAGCTGCAAAACTTTCTACCACTGCGACTTCTAACTCTTGCCTGGTGTTTGTCGGCAATTTAAAAATTAGGTCTTTCAATCTTTTCCAGAGATAGAAGTCCATGGGTGTTAAATCCGGTGACTTCGGCGGCCAACGTTTCGGACCTTGGTTATTGTCGAAATTGGCCGATAAAAATTACTGATGACTGCAGCGTTATGAGGGGGTGTCCCGTCGTGTTGAAAAAATATATTTCTAAGGTCCATTAACGGCAGTTCATCAACAAGAGGTTCTATTTGCTGCCTTAAAATATCTAAATATCTCTGAGAGGTGAGTGTTCCTTCGTAAATAAATGAATCAATAACTCTGCCTCTAAAAATTCCTGCCCACACATTAAATCCAAATCTGCCTTGATTTCTTTGCTCCACAACTAAATGAGGATTTTCTTGTCCCCACGTATAAGAATTGTAACGGTTAAAAATATCTACATTGCCTACATAAGCTTCGTCTGTCTAGATGCAATTTGATGAAAAATTCGGAATATGGTTACAATTCTCCAGAAACCATTGGCAAAAATCTTCGTCTCTAAGGTGATGAACTTTTCTTGTCTTATATGGCCTGAATTTGTGCTTCTACAAAGTACGACTTACGTTAGTTCTTGGTAGTCCAGTGGATTCTTTTAACTGTCGGGTTGAAGTGTTGGGATTATTTCCGATAGTTCCTAAAACTACTACTCCTTATTCCTGTTTGATGCATTATTTTTGGGTCGTTTCTTTTCAAACTGGCCACTATTAACTAGGTTATGTCGCAATCGAGCGAATATATCCTTGAAGGGTTGACGCCTCTCTGGATACCGTTCGTGGTACAAATTACTTGCCGCTTCCGAATTTTCTCCTGTTTGTATGAAACACACTATCATATCCCATTTTTCGTAATTTTCAAACTTCATTGCGATTTATTTAACAATTCAATAACTGATCCTGAAGTAAAATTTGACAACTACGAGTAAACAAAGCCTGCTTCACAAAATGTGCATTTAAAACTCGAGTAGAAAACTGAAAATCTTTATATTTTGAAGTAGATTTAATATACAGGGTGTCCCATTTAAAAAATATATTTTGCGTTAATACCTATTAAAATATTAGTTGTAAAAAAATGTAACTTACACTGTTGAAATTCACGTGAAAAAGTGCCTTGAGAATGTTTTTACAGAAATGAAAAATTTTCAATAGGAAAAGAATTACAAACATTTTTCCAAAATGCAGATTTTTGAAAAACACCCTGTATATCTGAAACGGCACTAGATATCCATATGCGGTTTTCACCATTGAGTTTATCATAAAAATTGAGTTTCAGACACCGACATCAGTTTTCGTCTATCTTCTTAAGATAAAGGGGTTTACCTTTAAAAGTGTCCAGTTTGGATCACCCTGTACAGTAAAGTCCAACATTTAATTTTCCATTTGTATTATTTTTATTGCGTAGTTATATTTCACAATTTCATTAAACAGTAACAAAAGAATAATTCTTAAACATAGTTCCTCAGAAAACCACAAGTGCAAATTTTTACAGCGACACATTGAATAAACTATTCTGATAATGATTTTTGTGGGCGCTGTACCCACAATATTTTATGCAAAATGGTTAATAACAGAAAACAAACCTCTTCTGGTAACTGGTACTTTTAGTACCATCGCTTATCTTTGGTTAAAAAAATACTAATTACTAATTTCAACGTTTGATATTTAATTATTGTTACAGTTACTGTTCAGTGAATACCGAGCAGGTGCCTCTTTGAGCTTATTCGGAGTATAGATCACCGAAGAAGTATCGTACAGTCGTAGGCGAAACGTTAAAAAGTCACTTCAATTTGACACGGTCGAATCCCAAGAGCTATTATTGGTTGGTTCTTTTATATCAGTTTTTGGGATTGCTACTGTTTCAAGCAAATTTAGACCTTTGAGAGGGTGGATTGAAAACAATGTAAATAATATTTTTTGCAAAAAAAAAAATATTTTTCGACATTATGCTCAATATATTTGGCGTAGCGAGTTTCCAATTTTGCTTATTCCCTCAAAAAAAATGTTTCGAACTGTGCAGAATACTTGTTTACAGCACAGATAACCTCTTCATTCGACGAAAATTTCTTTCCCCTAAGCCAATTTTTTAGGTTAAGAAAAAAAAAAAAAGTCACGTTGGGCCAAATCTGGGGAATTTGTCCTGGTGAAGGAGCACATTTTTGCGTGCTAGTCTTGATGGCTTCTGCTTCAACTCATTATACAAATGCTCCAAGAACGTTTTGTAATAAGAACCAGCTACTATTTTACTCTCTTCTAAATAACCAATCATATACTCTTGTGAGTTAAAAAACACAGTTGCCATAACTTTTCCCGCCGATAAAACTGTTTTCGCCTTTTTCGGTGCATTTTCACCTTCGCTAACTCACTGTTTAGAATACTGCTTTGTCTGCGGGATGTAATAGTCGGTCCATGTTTCGTCTACAGTTACAAAATGACGCTAGAAGTCCTTCGGCTTCGCTGCAACTTTTTTAGACACGATTTTGAAAAGTCCTTCCTCGTGGGTTTTCGGTTTGGATTCACCAAATGCGACACCTATCGCACACTAGAACTTCATGCAGGATATTATCTAGGCCAGAGGTGCTCAAACGGTCGTTCGCGATCGACAAGTCGATCGCGAGTGCTTTTTGAGTCGATCTCGAGAAAAAAATTCCGATATAGAACTATTCACAGGTTTTGTTTTAGGTAACTAAAAAAAAATGTAATGAATAAACTACTCAAATTTATTCGATCCACAATTAGGCCAGAATAACCCCCTCATCACTTTCTTTTATCGTAATAACCCCCTGCTAGTGGCAAAAGGCGGCTTTATCAAAGGAACGCGCGGTACTTGTCAAAGAAAGCCGCGTTTTTGATTCCCGCCGATTTTTCTAGAAACTTCGGGGGCGTGTTTGACGGGAACATTCGAGGCTTCGTTCGCGCCGATATAAATGTTGCGCCTGCAGGAATAGGAGTCAGTCTGAGTTGTAACTTGAAGGCGATACATCGATACAAAGTTTATTAATAAATAGTCCAAAATGAGTGAGGCGAAGAAAAGTAAAACTTATCTTTTTAATAACGATTGGAGGAAGAATTTTTCTTTTGTATGGTAAAGGATAAGTGCATTTGTCTCATTTGCCGTACGTCAGTTGCAATACCTAAGCGTGGGAACTTAGAGAGGCATCATAAAGCGGTTCATAAAAACTATGAAAAGGATTTTCCGTCACAGAGTGAATTAAGAAAACGAAAAGTACGTGATTTGATAACTTGTTTGAAAAAAGAACAAACCATGTTCACAAGACCAGCCAAACAATCAAAAGCTGCAACGATCGCGTTATTTAAAATATCTCATATATTGGCGAAACACCAGAAACCATTTGATGATGGATTGGTTGTGAAGGAAGCATTTATTGAAGGGGGTGAGACTTTATTTGGAGATTTTAAAAATAAAACAGAGATTATGTCTGCTATTAGAGAACTTCAGTTATCTCGTCCGACTGTCACAAGGCGTGTTGAAGTCATGAGTCAGGACATGGCAGATAAACTAAAACATGATATCATGGAATGTACATACTTTTCTTTACAGTTCGACGAATCCACCGATATGACAGACACTGCCCAGCTGTGTATTTTTATTCGGTATTCAGTGACATGTCGGCTAAGGAAGAATTTTTGACAATGATTCCTCTGAAAGAAAAGACCCGTGGCGAAGATATATATGACGTTTTCTTCAATTTTGTAACAAACTACAAGCTACCAATAGATAAACTAGTGTGCATTACAACCGATGGAGCACCAGCAATGACTGGAAACAAAAACGGTTTTGTGGCATTGTGTCGAGCTAATGATGATTTCCCTTAATTTTTCTCCTTCCATTGCATTATACATCAACAAGTTTTGTGTTCAAAAGTTCTAAACATGGAGGAGATTATGGGCATTGCAATAAAAATTGTGAATTCTATCCGTGCACGTAGCTTGCAACGACGGCTCTTTAAATTGCAGTTGGAAGATAGTGAGTCAGCTGAACACACTGATTTAGTTCTTCATACGGACTTCAGGTGGTTGAGTCGCGGAAAATTCCTAGAAAGGTTTCAAGAATTATTGCCCGAAATAACAGCTTTTCTGGACGAAAGAGGTGATGACACTCAGATGCTGAAAAACAGAAAATGGCTGACTGATTTGGCATTTTTGACAGACATCACAATGCATTTAAACACCATTAATTTGGAGCTTCACCAGAAACCATTTGATGATGGATTGGTTGTGAAGGAAGCATTTATTGAAGCGGGTGAGACTTTATTTGGAGATTTTAAAAATAAAACAGAGATTATGTCTGCTATTAGAGAACTTCAGTTATCTCGTCCGACTGTCACAAGGCGTGTTGAAGTCATGAGTCAGGACATGGCAGATAAAGTAAAACATGATATCATGGAATGTACATACTTTTCTTTACAGTTCGACGAATCCACCGATATGACAGACACTGCCCAGCTGTGTATTTTTATTCGGTATTCAGTGACATGTCGGCTAAGGAAGAATTTTTGACAATGATTCCTCTGAAAGGAAAGACCCGTGGCGAAGATATATATGACGTTTTCTTCAATTTTGTAACAAACTACAAGCTACCAATAGATAAACTAGTGTGCATTACAACCGATGGAGCACCAGCAATGACTGGAAACAAAAAAACGGTTTTGTGGCATTGTGTCGAGCTAATGATGATTTCCCTTAATTTTTCTCCTTCCATTGCATTATACATCAACAAGTATTGTGTTCAAAAGTTCTAAACATGGAGGAGATTATGGGCATTGCAATAAAAATTGTGAATTCTATCCGTGCACGTAGCTTGCAACGACGGCTCTTTAAATTGCAGTTGGAAGATAGTGAGTCAGCTGAACACACTGATTTAGTTCTTCATACGGACTTCAGGTGGTTGAGTCGCGGAAAATTCCTAGAAAGGTTTCAAGAATTATTGCCCGAAATAACAGCTTTTCTGGACGAAAGAGGTGATGACACTCAGATGCTGAAAAAACAGAAAATGGCTGACTGATTTGGCATTTTTGACAGACATCACAATGCATTTAAACACCATTAATTTGGAGCTTCAAGGTAAAGGAAAAACTATTATTGAGATGATAAGCGCAATAAACGTATTCAAAAGTAAATTGCAACTTATGATAGATCAACTGAAAAGAAAGGATCTGAAAAATTTTCCGTCTTTGAAAGCAAGGATTCTTCAGTTCAATTATGATATTTATGAGGCAGAATTATCAAATATTTTGGGCCAATTCGAAATACGTTTTTATGATTTCAATAAATTGGCAAATATCGCATCATTTATGAGTTATCTTTTTTCGTGTAAAAACATTGAGGAATTAGCTACTGAAATAGCAAGTCAGTTTCAGATGGACTCATGTTCTGTTGAAAATGAGTTAGTGCAGAATATATTAGATATAAATCTCAAAGCCACAGCATCTGATACACAATTCTGGTGTTTTATATCTGAAGATAAATATCCGAATCTAAGGTAAATCGCCCTTCAACTGACGGCAATGTTTGGGTCAACTTACTTGTGCGAGTCGGCATTTTCTGAAATGAAGATAATTAAGTCAAAATATCGCAATCGACTAACTGACGAACATATGTCATCATGCTTGCGATTAGCACTCGGTAATTACGTACCATCTTATGAAAAGTATGCTGAGGACATGCAGTGCCACGCTTCAACATCCAAAGTCACTCTTTAGTTAAGTTTAGACACTAGAACTCGTTTGTTTTGTAAGAACCAATAAACTCGCAATTTTGAATAATTATGAGTTTTTTCATTGACATTTTAGAGCAGACCTACACTTACCCTGACTAAAAAAATGCATATTGTGCGGAAAACTAATATCTATGCCACGATACACCCTACCTAGACGACAATCCTGCATCACACTTACTTGCAGCCTCTCAGAGTTGATCGATCGTAATCTAACAATATTGAGGTAGATCGCCAGCAGTTCAAGTTTGAGCACCCCTGATCTAGGCTGTCTAAAAAGTTCTCGGCCTAACACATAGATGGCGTTAGAAACTGTGAAACGTATAATGAGGTCTGCTTTGGATGTCTGGAGTGGGAGTGTGACAATCGGTGCAAAAAGCTAAGTAATCTTAGATATGCGGATTATATTGTTATACTTGTAACTTCAATACAAGATCAATTATGGAGCGCCCGGAAATCACTAGCAAAAACTATGGATTGACACTTAACAGAGCGAAAACCGAAGTAATGATTGTTAATTATAATGAAGATCTGTCACACAAATGAAATTGCTGGTTTCACTGTTGTAGACCAATTCAACTATTTGGAATCCCTCATAACTAACAATGGTGGCTGTGAAGCGGAAGTAAGGAAACGTTTGGCTATGGCTAGAAACTCGACGATCAAACTTACTAAGGTCTGGAAAGATCCAGCTGTCACAAAAAACACAAAGTTAAGATTGCTATCCAGCCTTATATTCTCCATAGCAATTTACGCATCGGAAACATGGACCATTAAACAAGCTGACATGAGGCGATTCTCGGCCTAACATATAGATGGCGTTAGAACCTGTGAAACCATAATTGTATTGGAAAGGTCAATCCTTTATATTGTAAAATTTATCTGTCAATTCATTCGAATAGTAGCAGCTGTTTAATATTGACGGGTCATTGATTTTTTTTAAAATGGAAAAAATTGAATATTGTGCAGTGATCAAATTCTTTGTTTTGGATGGTTTAACACCAACAGAAATTCATTCTAAATTATTAAAAGTGTATAAGGATGCATCAACTTCACCTTCCACTGTGAAAAAATGGGATGCTCTTTTTAAATCTGGTCGTACAGCCTCGAAGATGATCCAGGTGAGGGTCATCCAAAAAACAGCTACCACACCACAAATCATTCAATAAGTTGATGATATGGTGTTAGATGATCGACGAACGAATTGAAAATATTTTGCATGAGATGCATATGAAAAATCTTTATGCAAGTTGACCAAAAACGCATTCGAATGCGTATTTCTCAAGCGTGTTTGGATCGTTTTAAGCAAAATAAAATGGATTTCAAGCGTCATTTCATAATTGTTGATGAAACTTGAATCTACCACTATATACCAGAGCCAAAATAACAGCGAAACAACAGATTGAGGCTGGTGGAAGTGTACTAAAGAAGGCAAAGACAGTTCCTGAATATTATCGTAACCTTTTGGATCAGTTGGATGCAAAAATTCGTGAGAAAAGAGCTGCTTTAAGGAAGAAAAGAATCATTTTTCATCAAGACAATGCACCTATACACACAGTACGAATTGCTTGAACATCCAGCGTATTCACCCAGATTTAGCTCCCTATGCTTATTATCTGTTTCCAAACCAGAAAAAATTCTTGGCTGGAAAGCGTTTTACATCAAATGACCAATCCCACTTTAATGATGGGATTGAATTATTGAAAATACGTTGGATTAATGTATTGAAGTTTCAGGAGATTATATTAAAAAATAAAACATACACGTAAAAAAGAAATCTTTCATTGTTAGGCCCAGAACTTTTCAGACAGCCTACGTATGTACCCGTTCATATGCAGGAAAGGTAATGGCAACAGGTTTTTGGGATTTCAAAGGTGTTTTGTTGATCGATTTTCTTCAGAAAGGTAAAACAATTAACTTTGAATATTATTGTAACCTTTTGGATCAGTTGGATGGCAAAAATTCGTGAGAAAAGACCTGCTTTAAAGAAAATAAAAACCGGTCAAGTGCAAGTTGAACTTGCGCAATTAGTGTTCCGTACGTTGATTGCTTTTAAAATAAAAAGTTTTATTACGGAGGTATAAAATGATCAGTGACTTCACAAAACACCCCAAAAGAATTTTCAACAAAGTTTGTTTCCAATCTTTACTGAAAACTGACTTGAAATTTTTGTTTTTTTATATACCAGATAAATTATTAACTCGTGATAATTTTCTTTCAATCTATACCCCGCACAGTGTGTCGACTAGTACAAGTTAGCTGGACAAAATTATTTTTTCACTTATTTCAATTGTTTATGTATATTCTAGGCATATTAAGTTATTTTAAGAAAAAAATTCATCGCGTTGGTTTTTTTTATGGGCGTGGCTAATTTTTTCCCCTAAATTAGTCAGCTACGCAGACATATTTAACGATAACTCGGGAACAACTTGGCAGATTTTTATAAATAAAACATTAAAAAATGCGTAACAAAATTTTATTAAAGTTGATTGAATATTATTTTATTCTATCTTTTATCGTTTTGGAGTTATTTAGAAATTAATGGAGAGAAAAAAAAATTTTTCGTGTAAAATTCATTATTTTTTTCGGTAAAAAAGCGCAATAACAAAAGAAAAAAACAAAATATTATACATTTTTCTGACAGCTGCGTATCTGGAAAATAAAATAAGGTATTAATCATGAAAATCGGTTAATAAATGTGGATTTTATTCACAATTTACCGCAGGTACTGCATATCGCGGTAAGATTGCATCAGCTTAGCAGGTAGATAACGGAACTAAAGGGCAAGGGTATTTTGTATGGTTGTTAGAATTAAAAATTATAATACAGTGTCTTTCATTTAGCTGCATTTCGCTTACCTGTATTTTTTGTCCAGCTGCACAAAACATTGTATAACAAAAACAAAATATTCTGCGTATGTGCACGAATTTTTCTACAAACTTGAATGTGCAACTAAATGAAAGACACTGTATTATTATTTTTAATAATAACCAGATGAAAAATCATTTATTGCATTTGTCAATTAAAAATAAAACAATTAATCCATATTACTTAGTTTTATTGACACAAAAAGGCTAAACTCAAATAATACCTGCCTTTCAGGTAGGTAACTTGTGCATTATACATACATAAGTAGTTGGTATTTTAAAATGTATTTGATTTTTTTTAAGGTACATATTTTCTTGCTGTTCGGTTCAAAAAAAAATTGTTTTTGAAAATTCCAGTCAAAAATTGTTTTTGTTTAATTTTAAAATAAATGTTATAAATGCTCTGTAATAAATTTAGCATAATGACACTGACTGTAATTATATGTAAAATAAAAATACTCATTTATTGATAAAGAAAAATTTACAAGTCAAGGTTTACATGCTTAGTACAAGCACTACATAACTAAAAAACATAAAAAAAACATAATAAAAAACATAAAAACTACATACTAAAAAAATGTCTGCTTCATCCAACCAATTCTTATTTTTAATTAAAAAACGTTCCTTCGACTTTCATGAAGCCAACCATTTGGCACCAAACTTATTAGACAAGTTGGATATCTTCAACTTTATTTCTTTTTGGCTGCTTTCAGTAATGTCACCAAAGTGAAATTTTGAAGAAAGAAAGTCATATACACGCGAGTTTTTTTCATTCTTCGTGTGTTTCAACCACTCCTCAAAAAAGGCTACCCTTGAAATAGAGTAAACGTGTTCTGGAAAAAAAGAAAAAAAAACATGTTGTACTGAAGTGTGCTAAACAATATGTGTATTTTTACGAAGAATAAAGTTATTTCTGTGTAATATTTAAAAACTAGCCCGGATAGAGGTGAATGTCTGTATATTCTGAACTTTCAAAGTTTTTTTTTTTAAAAAACACGCTAAAATATATAGGCTATTTAAAAAAAATACTAAAAATTCAAATCAATAGATTCTGATTAAAAAAAATACATCAAAAAATAGTACTTACCCTCAGTATTAATATTCATCACAAAAACTTTCACAATATTACAATATGTCACTATAAGATGTGCACGAAAGTGTCGCTAAATTGCAACTGATTGATTGAAAGAGCTGTATTAAACTCATTACCTGACTTCTGACGCTTATGACTCGCCACTTGCAAATTTGATAAACAACCTTTTCTCGGAATTCGGGGTTTGGTGGTGTTGTTTACGTTTTACAAATAAGATTTCCTGGAAATCATAACATGAATTTTGTCCACCTAGCATGTTCTACGCGACACACTATGCCCCGTGGAGAATATTCCAGAATTTTTTCAAAATTTTTTGATAAGTACTTTTCGAAATAAGGCGAGTGGACAGCGATTTTTCGCAATTTTTTAAAAATAATACAATATATATATATATATATATATATATATATATATATATATATATATATATATATATATTTTTTTCACAAGCTTTTATTTGACACCACACTCGATGACCTAGTAAAAAAATTTTTTTTTGACTTCCGATTTCACCTCCAAAAACTAACGCCTTAATCAAAATTTAACTTTCAAAACTATATGGCTCCGATGAGGCCATCAATTCCTATCTTATTACCAAATTTGAACTCTCTATGACAAATAGTTTCGGAGAAAATCGGGTGTTACAGACGGACAGACAGACAGACGGACAGACAGAAGGACAGACACCGAAGTCATCTTATAAGTGTTTCGTACGGAACACTAAAAAGAATCATTTTTCATCAACAAAATGCACGTGTTCGCACAAGTGTTTTGACGATGGCAAAATTCAACGAATTAAAGTGCGAATTGCTTGAACATCCAGCATATTCACCAGATTTGGCTCCCTCTGACTATTATATGTTTCCAAACCTGAAAAAAATTACATAAAATTACCAACCTATTGTAGCCGTGGAGGTATATTTTGCAGACCTTCCGGAATCACTCTTTAATGATGGTATTGAATTATTTTGGAATAAATGTTTCAGGAGATTAAATTAAAAAATAAAACATATTTCACGTAAAAAAATTCTTTCATTTGTAGGCCGAAAACTTTTATGACAACCCACTGTACCCGTTCATATGAAATGGCTACCATTTCGGCAGTCTCACGCAGCTGAATCACGATACTATAAATTTTGTCGACCGTTTCTTCAGAAGAAACCTCAATCTGGCATCCTGAACGTGCATTACCGGCAGTACTCGTGCGGCAACGTTTGAATTCATTTATCCAGTAATAGATGATCTTGAGTGCTAGTACAGAGTCCCCATGAACTTCCTTCAGTTCAGTTTCTATCTGGGCCGCAGTCTACTTTTTTACATAAAAATGTCTTATCACTGCTTTATCCATTTCTACAGAAGGCGTAACACTGAACACTTACGATAGCTGTCTATAAACAATTGCGCGTTGCATCTGCTTAAAACTGTGAACACAATCGTTACAAGAATCACGCTTACCAAAATTTCGCGCAATTTTGTAGAAATTCACCATATTTATCAGTCCACCCTCTTGGTCAAAACGTTGTACAGGGTGAGTCAACGATAGAGTAAAGTTCATTTTCTCATTTGTTTCGGGAATGACAAAAAAATGTTAAATACAGTAGTTTTAGGGAATGTTAAGGTGCACAGTGCATTTCGACTATTTTAAATTGAAAAATCTCAAATTTTTTAAATGCCACACCCTGTATATTATTATTTTTTCTGAAAACATGGCCGCATTTAGCGAAGAAATAAGTCTTGTTTCACCAAGGTAATGCACCAGTTCCAACTCCATAAAATCGATGGTGAAATTGAACCAGTTGGGCTATGAATTGCACCCTCATCCGCCGTATTCATCTGATCTGGCCCCCAGTAATTTCTTTCCAAATTTGGCTCAAATGAAGAAGTCGAATGAGAAACTGAGGCTTATTTCTAGAGAGCTCGACAAATCGTGCCACATGAAAGATATCCGAATATTGGAAGATCGCTGGAATAAGTTCATCGCCCTTGAAGGAAACTATGTTAAAGAATAAAATCGATTTTCAGCAAAAATATTGTTTTTTCTTTAAAAGTCTCGGCAATTTTCACCCCACGAGTCAACGATAGAGTAAAGTTCATTATCTCATTTGTTTCGGGAATGACGCAAAATTGTTAAATACAATAGTTTTACGGAATGGTAAGGTGCACAGTTTAAAATTATTTTTGAGTATACAGGTTACTTCAAAAAAGTGTGGCCGATATAACATATGTTTTTTTTTTAAATGGAACATCCTATTTTCTAATTTACTTTTAAATTCTGCGTAAAATTTTATAACTTTTTTATTAATAATGTTATATACCTAAGCCTAGTAGTTTTTCTGATATTTCAATTTTTTTTTTAAAATACTAGTTTTAAGTTTTGTAAAAAATTGCCAGTAACGCCATTGGTTCTGAAGATGGAATCTCAAATTTTTTAAATGGCGCACCCTGTATATTATTATTTTTTCTGAAAGATTTTACAAAACCCTCCAACTTTTATTAAATATGTCATCTACCTATTTCTAATAGTTTTCGATTTATTTTGAATTTTTCAATTTTTACCCTTGTTGTTAATACACTTACGCTATATCATCATAGTTGCCAAGACAAAACAAAAATGTAGGCATTGTCAATGTTTGACATCTCCATTAAGCAAGTAGGAATAGTTTAATTTGTTGTAGTAAGTGACGTATAAAGGCAATAGTTATGGATTTTTCTAAAAATGAATTAATTGATATGGTTTATATACTGGGCGAGGCGGGAAAAAATTGTCTTTTGGCAGTAAAGCTTTACGGAGCGAAGTACCTTAATAGACGTATACCATATAGAAAATCTTTTCAGTGCTTAATGGAACGGTTTGATAGTAGTGGTAGCGTTGAGTATACGAAACGGAAAGTAGTAAACCAGTATGCTACCAATGAGGAAAAAGAAATGGAGATTTTACTTCATGTTGAAGATAATCCCCAGATCAGCAGCCGTCAACTAACTTATCTGACACATCTCAATCTACGGCTAATCGCACCACCAGAAAATACAAGTACCATCCCTTTCATATGGAACTACACCAAGAACTTCAAAACAGTGATTTTGATGGACGAGTAAACTTTTGTACCACCATGAATGGAGCAATAGAGGCCGATCCAAATTTTTTATCGAAAACAATGTTTTCTGAGGAAGCTACTTTTTGCAGTAATGGAGCAGTTAACAGCCATAACATGCATTATTATTCAAGTTAATCCGATTTGGGTCCAGGAAGTTCAAAACTAAAACAATTGGTCGCTTAATGTATGGTATGGAATATTAAATTTTCGAATTATTGGTCCATATTTGTTCCGCGAACCACTTAATGGGCCTAGATAACTACATTTTTTGCAAAACTTTGAAAAGGAACAAATGTGGATTCAACAAGACGGAGCACCTGCTTATCACCACCGGGAAGTTCGGGATTTTTTAAACGGTCTTTACCCACAAAAATGATTCGGTAAGGATAGATTCATTCAGTGGCCCCCTCGATCATGTCACTTAACATCTTTAGACTTCTTTTTGTGGGGCTACATTAAAGATCGTGTTTATGTGATCCCCTAACGCCCTTTATGATAAGGAAAGTGAAGGAAAATATAGTAAAACGACCAAACATGTATATTCAAGCAGACGGGCATATTTTTGAACATTTATTACGTCATAGAAATTAATCATTAGATAAGTTAAACAATATTAAAATTATTATTAGCTATTTGTTTATATTTTCACAATAGTGTAAGTGTATTAAAAGCAAGGGTAAAAACTGAAAAATTCAAAATAAAACTATTAGATATAGGTATATGACATACTTAATAAAAGTTGGAAGGTTTTGTAAAATCTATCAGAAAAAATAATAATATACAGGGTGTGCCATTTAAAAAAAATTGAGATTTTCCAATTTAAAATAGTAGAAATGCATAAATTTATTTTAAACACCCTGTAGCATCTGACTCAAAATTTCTTTACATATATCTTTTTTTTCATCTCTATAGAACGCTCGTACCAATTATGAGTATTCCATCTTCAGAAACAATGGCGCTACTGGCAATTTTTTACAAAACTGAAAACTAGTATTTTTAAAAAAAATTGAAATATTAGAAAAACTACTAGGTTTAGGTATATAACATTATTAATAAAACGGTTATAAAATTTTACGCAGAATTTAAAAATAAAATAGGATGTTCCATTTAAAAAAATCATCATATGTTACTTTACAACACACTTTTTTGAAGTACCCTGTATACCCAAAAATAATTTTAAACTGTGCACCTTAACATTCCCTAAAACTATTGTATTTAACATTTTTTCGTCATTCCCGAAACAAATGAGATAATGAACTTTACTCTATCGTTGACTCACCCTGTACAATTCCCAGTTAATGTTGAAACAAGTTAAATAATTTTCAATTTTTTTTTTGTAAATATTTAATTTATCGATTTCGAAAACGACTGGCCGGCGGAGGGAGAGACCTTTCAACAACTTAAATTTTTGTCATTTTAAACACAGTCCGCTTTAAGATTTCACTGAACCTTATGCTTAAATCTGATATGTAACTCGACACTTCCTCTTCCCAGCTGCGACTTCATTTTACAATCTTGAGACGACTTTTTTTAATGCTATCAAATATCTATACCGTAGGTACTTAAAAGTCGCTTTTATATGGTATCATGCGGAGAAGGTACAAAGTCTGTCCCAAAAAAGTAGTACTTAAATGAGCAAAATAAATGTATTACAGAATTTACTGGAATAAATTTGTGTGTAGTGGAGGCAAATGCCGTAAAATTTTCATGTTTTTTGGAATACAGCTTGAAAATCGATTTAAGTACTTTGAAAGAGTGGCAATGCAATGTAAACTCTCAGCTTCTGTTCGTTGTTATGCGATAAAAAAAGATTCATTTACTCGTCATAAAATTGCCTAAAAAGCACCGTAGATTTTTATTAATAATGTTATACACCTAAACCTAGTAGTTTTTCTAATATTTCAACTTTTTTAAAAAAATACTAGTTTTCAGTTTTGTAAAAATTTGCCAGTAGCGTCATTGTTCCTGAAGGTGGAATACTCATAATTGGTACGAGCGTTCTATAGAGATGAAAAAAAAAGATATATGTAAAGAAATTTGAGTTAGTTGCTACAGGGTATTGAAAATAAATTTATGCATTTCGACTATTTTAAACTGAAAAATCTCAAATTTTTTTAATGGCACACCTTGTATATTATTATTTTTTCTGATAGATTTTGCAAAATTTTTATTAAGTAGTATTATTTTTAATAGTTTTCAATTTATTTTGAATTTTTCAATTTTTACCCTTGTTTTAATACACTTACGCTATAACATTATAGTTGCCAAGACAAAACAAAAATGTAGACATTGTCAAAATTTGGCATGTCTATTAAGCACGTAAAAATAGTTTATTTTGTTGTAGTAAGTGACGTATAAAGGTAATAGTTATGGATTTTCCAAAAAATGAATTAATTGATATGGTTTATTTACTGGGCGAGGCGGAAAAAAATTATCTTTTGGCAGTAAGGCTTTACGGAGCGAAGTACCCTAATAGACGTATACCATCTAGAAAATCTTTTCAGTGCTTAATGGAACGGTTTGATGGTAGTGGTAGCGTTAAATATAGTATACGAAACGGAAAGTAGTAAACCAGAATGCTACCAATGAGGAGAAAGAAATGGAGATTCTACTTCATTTGAAGATAATCCCCAGGTCAGCAGCCGTCAACTAGCTGACTTATCTGACACATCCCAATCTACGGCTAATCGAGAAAATACAAGTATCATCCCTTTCATATGGAACTACACCAAAAACTTCAAGACGGTGATTTTGATGGACGAGTAAACTTTTGTACCACCATGAATGGAGCAATAGAGGCCGATTCAAATTTTTTATCCAAAATAATGTTTTCTGATGAAGCTACTTGTTGCAGTAATGGAGCAGTTAACAGCCATCACATACATTATTATTCAACAGTTAATCCATTTTGGGTCCGGGAAGTTCAAAACCAAAACCATTGGTCGCTTAATGTATGGCATGGAATATTAAATTTTCGAATTATTGATCCGTACTTTTTCCGCGAACCGCTTAACGGGCCTAGATATCTAAATTTTTTGCAAAACGAATTACCCCAGTTTCTTGAAGAAGTTTATATATAACTTTGAAAGAGAACAAATGTGGATTCTGAAAACTAGTATTTTTTTTTAAAAAAATGAAATATTAGAAAGTACTAGGTTAGGTATATAACATTATTAACAAAAAAGTTATAAAATTTTACGCAGAATTTAAAAATAAATTAGAAAATAGGATGTTCCATTTAAAAAACATATGTTATATCGGCCACACTTTTTTGAAGTACCCTGTATACTCAAAAATAACTTTAAACTGTGCACCTTAACATCCCCTAAAACTATTGTATTTAACATTTTTTCGTCATTTCCGAAACAAATGAGATAATAAACTTTACTCTATTGTTGACTCACCCTGTACATGAGAAAGAGAGTAAGAGACAGTATGGAGCCCTGGGGTACACCGGCGTTGATAGTGAAAATGTTAGAAAGAAATTCGTGACTGCCACTCGTAAAGACGCTTTTAGAGGAAACATGCGAGCCATAAGCAGAATCTTTCAGACATACCAGAAGAGCGTAGCAGCCAACAGTGTTTTGTGCCAAACACGGTCGAATGCCTTGGATATATCTAGAGCATTCGCTCGAGATTCTTCAGAGTGTTCAATTGTGTTGTCCAACCATGTGTTACATAAGTTAGTGACAATCTTAGAGGAACGGAGTGCCCCAACATAATTATGTCAGGTTTAGCGACGTTAACTTCTTAAGAAAAGGCTAGCGGATGTTTTTTGTAGCGTTAAATTTTACTCGGTTACGGTCACACCAAGGTAAAATTTCTTCTAGCTCTTTGTTAAGTTGAACGACTTTCTGCTGTCTGCGGGAATTGAAATGAGTAGCCGATGTTCAACCGTGAGTGAGTAAGTGAAAGAAGAAATAAGCGTACTGTCATCTGCCAAGCTGTACATGTCTAAATTGAATTATTCGATGAATTCCTGTGACGAAATTGTAGATGATATATGTATGAATTATTATTAACGTGTATGAGGTGATTATTTTAAAATAAAATTAATTTAAATGGTATGAAACAATTTGAAAAAGTAAATGTTAAAAATATAAAGTCACAAAAAGTTATTTTTAATCGTGTTTTGTTTTCAGTTATTTATAGTCTGGCTATTCTTGTCCACGTTCCCATTTAAACTTGAAAAATTTCGGAAAATATTTTGTTTGGAGTCTGGATTCTATAGTTCCGGTTTCAAGTCTAAAAATAATTTACAAATTTTATAGTTACAAACTTCAGACATAGTAGAAAATTTAATTTATCGGTGTTCTTTTTGTTCAAGTGGACAATACAGTCAATTAGACTAAGTTTATAATAACAATGGGAATGGGAGTGGCGTACCCTTAAATTTCCACCATACATTGTTTTCCCAATATTTTCTTCTTCTTTACGAACTCTTAGTCGATTCATGGACACAGGTCTCCCCTGTTTCCTTCTATTGCTGTTCTTTTTACATCGTCTATCCATCTTGCTGGTGGCTTTCCTATGCCTCTTTTGTATATTGTAGACCTCTATTGCACTACCCGTTTCATCCATCTTGCAACAAATGGACAACACCGTCAATTAGACTAAGTTTATAATAACAACGGGAACACCCAAAGGGGCGTACCCTTAAATATTGATTGATACATGTTATAAATTTCCTTCACACATTGTTTTTTCCGATATTTTCGATGTTATAGGTTAAAGAAATTCTCATAAAAGTATATATATATATATATATATATATATATATATATATATATATATACATATATATATATATATATATATATATATATATATATATATATATATCTTTTTAGCAACTCTTTTTAGTACATTTCTGGACATAGGTCTTCCCTTTTTCCTTCCATTGCTGTCTGTCTTGAGCTAACCAGTTTCCTGCGGTCTTTTTACATCGTCTATTCATCTTGCTGGTGGCTTTCCTATGCTTCTTTTGTATATTCTAAGTCTCCATTGCACTACCCATTTCGTCCATCTTGAATCTGCTTGACGGTGACCAGGTAACAACGCCCTCTACCAAAACGTCAAATTCACGTTTAGTTTGTTTATTTACAGTGAACATTTACAAATTTTGCAATATGTCGTGTGTAAAGTGAAGTAAAGATCAAAATTATTACAGGTTTTTTTTTTAAAGATATCTATAGACTAATATAGGGATGTTAATTAAGAAATTTGTAGAAAGTGTAGAACATAGCAGCAAGTTCGTGTCGTTTGGTACAGTTGGTTTAGTTATAGATATGTCACATACAACGTAGGATATTATATGGCGATCGACTGCATATTTAAGGTTCATAAAAATAATAAACAAATGCGTTTTTAAACCTACTTTGTTTTTTCACTTTAGCATTCAAAAATCTTACATTTTTTACAAGAAAATCGTTTACCGTTTCGGTATTAACCTTGAAAAAGTTAAAAGAAAAATCGATTTGAAATTCTACCCGTATTTTGCCTAAACCCAAACAGTTGTTATGATAAAAGTCAAAATTAAGAGGCAATAATCGAGATCTTCTCAAGCTATAGATATATATTATTTTTACTAGGTGTTTATTTTCATTTATTATTAGATTAATTTTAGCTGAAATTTGAAAATCTATAATCATTGAAAAAATCTTATGTTTGACAACACAGTACTGTGCTTAAGTTAGTTCGTACAACGACGACCTTTCGGGAGCAGGTAGGTTGGGCCAGTAATATCCAATTGTGCATTTTTCAATATTTCAAAAATTTTCAAATGTGTAGTATAGAATGTGTTCTTACATGATCCGTTTTAGTATATACGGTAAATTTCATAACACACATACACACACACACACACACACACACACACACACACACACACACATATATATATATATATATATATATATATATATATATATATATATATATATATATATATATACGAGGCTGGTTTGAAAAGTCCGTGCAAAAACAAAAACTACTTATGTGTTTGGGGTAAACCTTTTTTATTTTTCGACATAGTCTCCTTTTAGGCTTATACACTTCGTCCAACGATGTTCTAGTTTGTTGATCCCCTCCGAATAATAGGATTTGTCCAAATCTGCAGAACATCAATTAGTGTCTGCAATCACCTCCTCGTTTGAATAAAATCTTTGTCCCGCCAGCCATTTCTTCAAATTGAGGAACAAATAGTAGTCCGAGGGAGCCAAGTCTGGAGAATAGGAGGGATGTGAAACGAGTTGGAATCCTATTTCCATTAATTTTGCGACCACAACTACTGAGGTGTGTGCTGGTGCGTTGTCGTGATGGAAAAGAACTTTCTTGTGGGCCAATCGCGGGCGTTTTTCTTGCAGCTCGGTTTTCAAAGGGTCCAATAACGATAAATAATATTCACCTGTAATAGTTTTACCCTTTTCCAGATAGTTGATGAGGATTATCCCTTGCGAATCCCAAAAGACAGTCGCCATAACCTTTCCGGCCGAAGGAACGGTCTTCGCCTTTTTTGGTGCAGATTCCCCCTTGGTAACCCATTGTTTAGATTGTTGTTTGGTCTCAGGAATATAGTAATGTCTCCATGTCTCATCCACAGTGACGAAACGACGCTTAAAGTCCTCCGGATTCTTCTGGAACAGCTGCAAACCATCCTTGCAACACTTCACACGATTCCGTTTTTGGTCAAGCGTGAGCAATCGCGGCACCCATCTTGCGGATAGCTTTCTCATGTCCAAATGTTTATGCAAAATATTATGTACCCGTTCAGTCGAGATGCCCACAGCACTAGCAATCTCACGTACCTTAACTCTTCTGTCATCCATCACCATATCATGGATTTGATCAATGATTTCTGGAGTCGTAACCTCCACAGGCCGTCCAGAACGTTCAGCGTCACTTGTGCCCATATGGCCAGTCCGAAAATTTTGAAACCACTTATAAACTGTCCTAATCGAAGGTGCAGAGTCACCATAATGTTTATCAAGCTTCTCTTTAGTCTCCTGAGGCGTTTTGCCTTTCATAAAGTAATGTTTAATCACCACACGAAATTCTTTTTCGTCCATTTCTTGAAAATCACTCGACTTCCTTGATTCACACGAATGCCAAACACAAAGAAATAGACCAATATGGCTGAAACTTGGTGTGCGTTCATTCAAGAGAAGCTACTAACTAAACATGACCTCGATACGCGCCGTTGGTGCCATCTCTCGGACTTTGCACGGACTTTTCAAACCAGCCTCGTATATATATATATATATATATATATATATATATATATATATATATATATATATATATATATATATATATATATGTATATATATATATACATATATATATATATATATATATATATATATATATATATATATATATATATATGTATATATATACATATATATATATATATATATATATATATATATATATATATATATATATATATATATATATATATATAAATATATAATGTTTATGCAGTGTTATATGTATTACTGTGATATTGTCCTACAGTATCTGGACTTCAATCTAAAAAAACATACGTCGTAATACGTAATATATAGTAATACCGAACAGGTAGTACTACCGGACTTTTTGCTATTCCATGTGTAATAGATATTCTCGGAAGTATATGCATTAATTAAATATGATGTCATGAGTCAGTGACCAACAATAATTAGATTATATTCTCAAATTTCGCAAATGTCGCTAACTGCCGAGTTACCAAAGGTTATATTTAGAAAATATTTAGATTAAATGAAACTTGAAACCTGAAGAAAAAATACTATCGATGCAAATTTTACAGTGCAACACACCTTTGAATTAGTCACATTTGTTAAAAATTCCGATGCAAATTATGCTTATAACACATTGCTAATGAATATGCACATAATTGAGAGTTTTATATAATTTGTTACGTTCATCAATTCCTCGATGTATAATGTAAAATCTGATGAACATTTTACTAAAAAATGTTTTGTTCCAATTGAAGTTTTTTAAGATACAGAGTGACCTATAGAAAGTTTAATTTTGAAATACGTATAGTAAAAAAGGAGAAGATAAATAAAAAAAAAAACCTTTTGTACATGAAACTGCGATTTTTAGGGCAATAACAATAATGTCGCCTAAAGTGAACTGTTCCGATTGCGGATATGTTCTTTGAATTGTCCCATTATGCGAAGATTGCTGCTAGCCCCACGAAAACAAGTCTAAAGATGTTAAGTCACATGATCGAGGGGGCCACTGAATGAATCCATCCCTACCGATCCATTTTTGTGGGTAACGATCGTTTAAAAATTTCCGAACTTCCCGGTGGTAATGAGGAGGAGCCCCCTTTTTGTTGAATCCATATTTGTTCCCTTTCAAAGTTATCAATCTCTTCAAGAAGCTGGGGTAATTCGTTTCGCAAAAAATTTAGATATCTAGGCCCGTTACGCGGTTCGCGGTAAAAATATGGACCAATAATTCGAAAATTTAGTATCCGACACCATACATTTGGTTTTGGTTTTGAGCGTTCCGGACCCAAAATGGATTAACTGTGGAATAATAATGCATGTTATGGCTGTTAACTACTCCATTACTGCGATAAGTAGCATTATCAGAAAACATTATTTTGGATAACAAATTGGATCGGCCTCTATTGCTCCATTCATAGTGGTACAAGAGTTTACTCGTCATTCAAAATCACGGTCTTGAAGTTCTTGGTATAGTTCCATATAAAAGGAATGGTACTTGTATTTTCTCGTGGTGCAATTAGCCGTAGATTGGGATGTGTCAGATAAATCAGCTAGTTGACGGCTGCTGACCTGGGGATTATCTTCAACATGAAGTAAAATCTCCATTTCTTTTTCCTCATTGGTAGCATTCTGGTTTTCTACTTTCCGTTTCGTATACTCAACGCTACCACTACCATCAAACCGTTCCATTAAGCACTGAAAAGATTTTCTAGATGGTATACGTCTATTAGGGTACTTCGCTCCGTAAAACCTTGCTACCAAAAGACAATTTTTTCCCGCCTCGCCCAGTATATAAACCATATAAATTAATTCATGTTTAAGAAAATTTATAACTATTACCTTTATACGTCACTTACTACAACAAATTAAACTATTTTTACTTACTTAATAGACATGTCAAAATTTGATAATGCCTACATTTTCGTTTTGTCTTGGCAACTATGATGTTATAGCGTAAGTGTATTAAAAACAAGGGTAAAAATTGAAAAATTCAAAATAAATCGAAAACTATTAGAAATAGATATATGACATACTTAGTAAAAGTTGGAGGGTTTGTCATCTCTATAGAACGCTCTTACCAATTATGAGTATTCCACCTTCAGAAACAATGGCGCTACTGGCGATTTTTTACAAAACTGAAAACTAGTATTTAAAAAAAAAAATTAAAATATTAGAAAAACTACTAGGTTTAGGTATATAATATTATTAATAAAAAAGTTATATATAGTTTAAAAATAAATTAGAAAATAGGATGTTCCATTTTACCGCGAACCGCTTAACGGGCCTATATATCTAAATTTTTCTTGAAGAAGTTGATAACTTTGAAAGGGAACAAATATGGATTCAACAAGACGGAGCTCCTGCTCATTACCACCGGGAAGTTCGGGAATTTTTAAACTATCGTCACCCACAAAAATGGATCGGTAGGGATGGATTCATTCAGTGGCCCCCTCGATCATGTGACTTAACATCTTTAGACTTGTTTTCATGGGGCTACATTAAAGATCGTGTTTATGTGAATCCCCCTACAACATCAGTAGATATGGAAAAAAAGATACGGGATGCGTGCAGGACAATAACGCCATTTATGCTAAGGAAAGTGAAGGAAAATATAGTAAAACGACTAAACATGTGTATTCAAGTAGACGGGCATATTTTTGAACCTTTATTACGTCATCATTAGATAAGGGAAACTATATTAAAATTATTATTAACTATTTCTTTATGGTTTTACAATAGCGTAAATGTATTAAAAACAAGGGTAAAAATTGAAAAATTCAAAATAAATCGAAAACTATTAGAAATAGGTATATGACATTCTTAATAAAAGTTGAAGGGTTCTGTAAAATCTATCAGAAAAATAATAATATACAGGGTGTGCCATTTAAAAAATTTGCGATTTTTCAATTTAAGATAATCGAAATGTATAAATTTATTTTGAACACCCTGTAGCATCTAACTCAAATTTCTTTACATATATCTTTTTTTCATCTCTATAGAATGCTCGTATCAATTATGAGTATTCCACCTTCAGAAACAATGACGCTACTGGCAATTTTTTACAAAACTGAAAACTAGTATTTTTTTTTTAAAAAATTGAAATATTAGAAAAACTACTAGGTTTAGATATATAATAACATTATTAATAAAAAAGTTATAAACTTTTACGCAGAATTTCAAAATAAATTAGAAAATAGGATGTTCTTTTTAAAAAAAAAAACATTTGTTATATCGGCCACACTTTTTTGAAGTACCCTGTATACTCAAAAATAATTTTAAACTTATCTTTACATTCCCTAAAACTATTATATTTAACACTTTTTTCGTCATTTCCGAAACAAATGAGGTAATGAACTTTACTCTATGGTTGATTCACCCTGTACAGAATTAACAATTGTTGTTAAGTGTAAAGCTTTCTAGTTCGAGAAAATATTTCCAGCTCTTGAGACGTTCTCTTTGCTATGCCTGCAACATGTTCATGCCAAGACATATTTTCTCTCAAGTTAACGCCCAGCAAATTGAGTGATGACGTTAAAGAAACGGAGCGCTAAATTCTGCTTGGTTATTTTACCCCAAAATTGAATTTCTTCACGCCTTTGTTAAATTGAACGACTTCCTGCTGTCTGCTGATATTTGCATAAGTAGCCTATGTTCGAGCATTCAAAGTGAATGAAGAAATAGACGTACTGTCATCTCTAATCGATACATATATAATCTATTTGTTGGTTTTAGCCTTAATCTACCTGAACTAACTTATGTGCAGACGAACGATTTCAAAAGAACTACACATATCTTAATGTAACAACTACGTACAGGTCAAGTTATATCACATTTTTTAGAAATCAGTTTAATCGGGAAATTTCTTGAATAACAAAATTGTTTAAGGAATGTAATGTTTTCTCATCCTGTTAAAACTAGATGCTCTGCTTATAACAATCAAAATTTTTGTAATCCAAGTGTAAAGAAGTTCTCTGTCATCTCAATATATCGCTTAGAATTAACAATTGTAGTGGGAACTCTGTCATGCTCAAAGAAATATGGATTTGTTATTTCTTAGTATAGTACACCAAGCTACCGAAAATTAAACATTTTAACGAGAAAATTGCACATTTTGCATGGAAATTGGAAAATATATTTTCAGATCTGTATCGTTGTCTAAAAGAAAAATAAAATAAAAGTAAACTCAGATCAAAGAAACCAAAGTTATGCTTGTGTGTGACTTGACTTTTTCCAGCACATCTGGCACAGATAACAGCTCTTTTTCCCAAAGCTGGAATGCATAAAATACACACGTTGGGCGCCAAGAATTTGTCAAAATGCAGGTCAATCAGAAAGCAGGAACTGGCGTATACATTTATGTGATTTTCCGACTCTTGTTGAGTCCAGAAATAGGCCTGGAGTCACTGAACTGCTTACACTCCAGAAGTAATGTTATAGATAGAAGAAAACCCATATTGTAATCAAAATAGTATAATATCAGAGTTCTTATTTTATGCTTATCTTATGTTTGCATTCGTATGTATTTTATTATTTTTAGTGTTCCGTACGGAACACTTATAAGATCATTTCAGTGTCCGTCCGTCTGTCTGTCCGTCACACCCGATTTTCTCCGAAACTATTTGACATAGTATGTTGAAATATGGCACTAATAAAGGAATTGATGGCCTCATCAGAGCCGTGTAGTTTTAAAAGTTAAATTTTGACTTAAGGGGTTAGTTTTGAGGAGTGAAATCGGAAGTGAAAAAAAAAATTACCAGGTCATCGAGCGGGGTGTCAAATGAAAGCTTGTGAAAAGGCGAGTTCAAAAATATATATAATGTAATAGTTGCGCACACTTCTCTTTGTATTATTTTTAAAAAAATGCGAAAAATCGCTACTCCCCCTTATCTCGAAAAGTACTGACCAAAAAATTTTGAAAAAAATTCTGGAATATTCTCTACAGAGTGTAGATTGAGCAAAAATTATCACAGGGTGAGTTAACGATAGAGTAAAGTTCGTTATCTCATTTGTTTCGGGAATGATGAAAAAATGTTAAATACAATAGTTTTAGGGAATGTTAAGGTGCACAGTTTAAAATTATTTTTGAGTATACAGGGTACTTTAAAAACGTGTGGCCGATATAACATATTTTTTCTTTAAATGGAACATCCTATTTTCTAATTTATTTTTAAATTCTACGTAAAATTTTATAACTTTTTTATTAATAACGTTATATACCTAAACCTAGTAGTTTTTCTAATATTTCAATTTAAAAAAAAAAAAATACTAGTTTTCAGTTTTGTAAAAAATTGCTAGTAGCGCCATTGTTTCGGAAAGTGAAATACTCATAATTGTTACGAGCGTTCTATAGAGATGAAAAAAGATATATGTAAAGCAATTTGAGTTAGATGCCACAGGGTGTTCAAAATAAATTTATACATTTCGACTATTTTAAATTGAAATATCTCAAATTTTTTAAATGGCACATCCTGTATATTATTATTTTTTCTGATAGATTTTACAAAACCCTTCAACTGGTATGTCATATACCTATTTCTAATAGTTTTCGATTTATTTTGAATTTTTCAAGTGTTACCCTCATTTTTAATACACTTACGCTATAACATCATAGTTGCCAAGATAAAACAAAAATGTAGGCATTGTCAAATTTTGACATGTCTATTCAGCAAGTAAAAATAGTTTAATTTGTTGTAGTAAGTGACGTATAAAGGTAATAGTCATGGATTTTCCTAAAAATGAATTAATTGATATGGTTTATATACTGGGCGAGGCGGAAAAAATTGTCTTTTGGCAGTAAGGCTTTACGGAGCGAAGTACCCTAATAGACGTATACCATCTAGAAAATCTTTTCAGTGCTTAATGGAACGGTTTGATGGTAGTGGTAGCGTTGAGTATACGAAACGAAAAGATAATCCCCAGGTCAGCAGCCATTAACTAGTTGACTTATCTGACACATCCCGATCTACGGCTAATCGCACCACGAGAAAATACAAGTATCATCCCTTTCATATGGAACTAAACCAAGAATTTCAAGACCTTGATTTTGAACGGCGAGTAGACTTTCGTACCACCATGAATGGAGCAATAGAGGCCGATCCAAATTTTGTATCCAAAATAATGTTTTCTGATGAAGCTACTTTTCGCAGTCATGGAGCAATTAACAGCCATAACATGCATTATTATTCAACAGTAAATCCATTTTGGGTCAGGGAAGTTCAAAACCAAAACCATTAGTCGCTTAATGTATGGTGGGGAATATTAAATTTTCGAATTATTTTTTCCGCGAACCGTTTAACGGGCCGAGATATCTAAATTTTTTGTAAACGAATTAATTCTTCAGTTACTTATATAGACCAGCTCAATTACATGTAAAATTCGATTACTTAAAACTAGCATAAAGTAGAATTATATAGCCAATGATTTTCTACCCGGTCAAACATCACCCCTCGAGTACTATAACTTGAACAAAAGAAGAATGTGATTTACGCTATCGGAGGCCTTGGAAAAGTCGGTATAAATTGAATTCACGGAGCTGCCTCTCTCCAATATAAAGTTAACATAAGTTAGCAGATCGAGGTCAGTGTTTTTCAGGTGGCAGGCCACACGCGACGCGTGTGTGAAAAAACGATTCACGTTGGTCTTGAATCGCTGCTCAATGGGAAACAGTCCTGAATAAATAATTCCAAAGGGATGGGGTTCCTCATACAAAAGGCTGCTTGAAAAGGGTTGTGCGAGGGGTGACAACCTCAGCCTCATACGAATGTGAAGTTTTAGCGCGTTGTGTATTCCTAGCATGCACCGCCCTGGGAGGAATTAAGCGAACACTTTCAATGAAAATACTTGTTGAATAGACTCAAGCCATCAACCGTTCTTCGATGTTCCAAGGAATTAAGGTTGCTGGTGTGTTCTGGGTCTACAATTAGGCGAATAGCTCTCTTTTGAATAGAATCCAACCAAAGCAGTGCATGTTTGGAAGCAGAGTCCCAAACATGATCGAATTTAAGCTTTGTACACAATTATTAGTTGTTTGTCTAGTATAAAACTTTCTAGTTCGAAATAATATTCCCAGCTTTTGCGAAGCTCTCTTTGCAATGTATGCAATATGTTTATGTCAACACCTATTTCCTCCCAAATTAGCGCCCTAGGAATTAGGAAATTATTATTATCATCATCAATCCGGTTTTTTATAGCGTTGTTCGCATTCTAGTTCCCACTTTCCATCCTTTTCGATCTTCCCAATCTTCGGGTCTTAGATTTCTCTCTGACATGGCCCTCTGAACACCTCCAAACCATATAGCTCTTAGTCTCCCTCTTCTCCTCTTTTAGCTTGGTACCCACTTTAGGTATTCGATGTTCTTCCATTCTTTCCACGCGTCCGTACCATATAAGATGCCGTTGTTGAATTTCCTCAATAATCGTGGTTTTTTTTTTTCATTATAGCCCTTATTCCTTCATTTGTAACTCTACCCATTCTTAACACTCCTGCCAATCTTCGCCTGTAATTCATTTCGAATGCCAGTAGTTTCTGATTTTTCGTCGTGCCAAGTTTCACAACCGTATAACAGGATCCTCTTAAATACTGCATTATAAATGGAGTGCTTTCTCTGTGATGTTATATTCTTCGACCACAGAACAATTTAGTGTCTTATGATCGCTTTTCCTTTACTTATTCTACTCTCCACTTCTTTTTCCGTTCTACCGTCTTTAATTATATTAGTTGTTATATATATATATATATATATATATATATATATATATATATATATATATATATATATATATATATATATATATATATATATATATATATATATATATATATATATATATATATATATATATATATATATATATATATATATATATATATATATATATATATATATATATATATATATATATATGTATACGCTTCACAGGCATCAATAACCTCACAGGTATTTAGAGTAAGGCTTCCATGTTTTCCTCTCATACACAAATATTTGGTTTTCTTATAGTTAACTGTTAAACCCCAGTTTTTATAATCTTCAAACAGTTTTCTTGTCATAAATTCAAGGTCTTCCTTGTACTGAGCAATAATCACCTGATCGTCGACAAAATGTAGAGTGTACGACGTTGTTTCGTCGGTCAGCTATTTTCCCATTCCTCCACATTCTCTTCGCCATCTCTCTAATGCCTCATTCAATTAAATTTTCAATAATATAGGAGACAGACAGCAGCCCTGTCTGACACCTTTTGTCTCAGAAAAATTTTCTGAGAGAATATTTGATATAGTTTTTTCACTCGGACATCCCGTCCCAGTTCCAGTTATTACTGTAATTTAGATAATATGTTACTAAGATACAACTATTAGTATCTTTAGTTGATGTGAGCACAATATAGAAAGGATATCTGCTCTTTGCCGAGAACTATTTAGGCCATAGACTAGTGGGGGGATTCATAGAAGGGACATAGTCGCAGTCATAGCGAGGCCGCGGGGTATGCTTTTAATATTCGGTTCACATCAGCCAGAAACACTAACTGTTGTATGTTATAGTCATTTTGTCTCAGCAACCAATTTCAAAGGTTAGAGATGCATCGAACACTTATAAAGGGGCGTGCAAGAATAAACTACAAAGCTTCGGTAGTAGTGAAGGTACAGTTGAATGAGAGCTATGGGAGAGATTATTCATAAGAGTTAAAGTTTTGTAGAAATAGAATAAAAACCGTCCTAATTATCCAAATTCTTTAGGTTTTTCGGTTGCGATTGGTATGTCAACTTAAGCCCATTCTACTACACCCAAATTACAAGCTGTTGTCAAAAGATATGGCTTACTGAACCTTGGCTATTCAGTGCAGCAAGTATGCTCTAGTTATCAAAAAAGCTAAAAAAAAACCGACCAAGTGGAAATGGGACTTGCGCAATTAGCGTTTCGTACCGTGATTGCAGAAGTATTCTATGAAATTCAGCCACACATTGATTTGCAATATAAAAAGTACCAAGAATATATAAAAAGCTAGATATCTTTGCAGTAAAAGTTTAAAACAAATATTTACTACTTAAATATTTCTTTAATTATAAACAAATAAAATAACATTATTTTGGAAACGTCGCACAGTGTCTCGACTAGTACAAGCTAGCGGGACAATATTATTTCTTCACTTATTTCAATTGTTTATGTATATTCCAGGTATCTTAAGCTATTTTAAGAAAAAAAAAAAGTTGAAAAATGTGTACTGTATGTGTATTAATCGAAATATGTAGCTGCAAGACGGAAGTGGATTACTAATGTGTCTCATTTGTTCACTATTGTCGCTAATTGTTCTTTAATTAGCTACATACGTCTACCTACTCATTATGTGTGAAAAGCACAATCATGTTTGTTTACAAAGAAATTTCTAGGAAAAAAATAAAAATCATAATGATAGTACCCACATTTATTATTAATTTACAAAATATTATTTCTTTTAAAATAAATTAGTACAATAACAGTATCTATATATCAATTATTTACAATAACAAGGTGTATAAGTAAAAGAAATATAATATTAAATAACTTATATACTAAGGCATAAATTATAAGCAACTACAACACACAATAAAATAAGAATAATAATTACAATAAAAAAATACTTAAACCTACTAATCACCATCAGATGAGTCGTCATCACCGCTCTCCCATTCAGTAGAATATTCAGAGAGTAAATAATCCTCCTCATTTAATTCGTGATGATGACTTACTGATGGTGTTTCGGATGGCAATGAAGGTGGGATAATCAACTGCAGAACCTCCGATGGCAAAGAAGTAAATTTTCTTCGCGGTAAGTTGATAACAGGATCAGACGTAATTAAAAGCATTCTCAAAAGATCTGTATTTGTGGCAATACGTGACCGCTTCCTGGTGTGCCCTTCACGGAATCTACGACAGTCTTTATTTTTTGCCTCCTGGGCTTCTTCGGAGAGTTGTCCAATGGGAAGAAGAAAAGACTTTATAACTTCCGCGCTGTGTACAAGAATTTTATGCACAGTAACGGGCATGGAATACCACGAATACAGATCAAGGTATAATTTTCTAGTATCAACACAAAACTTTTCGAATTCTATATAATTTATGTCATATCCCGATGACAAAGTTCTTAAAATTACATGAAATCTACGAATAAGGTTTACGTCTAATCCTGTAATTTCGCTGCTCAATTCAGCTTTGGAAAAAAATCTACGTGCTGTGTTTCCATCGTTTGTGTTACCATACCCAGGTTTTGGTTTATCTACAATGAGACCCATACGATCTTTAAACACTTTTTGTATCTCTTGTGAGCGTTGCTTCACAATAGCTTTGTCGTTATCTCCCCTGACTTGCCACTTTTTTATTTCTAAACGATAGCTGATGTGAAGCAAACATTCAAACGTGCGGATCCATGCATGTAAAGTAGATAAACCAAATGCAAGGCGTTCTTCGTTGCTGGGATATTTCTTTGACTCCTCGTTCATAGTAGACGGGGTGGCACCGCAAATATAACACTTTTGCGTTGAACTTGTGTCTGTTAAGGCATTACACACTTTGCCATCAGTCATTGTCAACAACAAATCGTGTTTAACAGAGATTTGAGATCCAGCAACGTTACATAATGTTGGAAGAACTTACTTCATCTAAAATTTTAGAAGTTTCTTCTTTCGTAAACTCTTTTGTCTCCCTGGCAAAAATAAACTTAATAGGACGGCAATATAAAGTAGAGGAAGGTCTTGGATTTTGCCAGATCACAGTTTCGCCATCAAGGAGTCTCAAAGGGACAAATGAGTATACGAACAAAAATTCGTCTGTAGCGTTAGTGTTCTCAAATTTCTGCTTATACGTGCTATGCCCCGAGCTCCCATCACAGCCCCATTTGCTTACCAACGTATAATATGAACGAGGTAACACACTTCTAATGACTTCCGTCTGAGCTTTAACTAATCGTTCAGCCGTTTTATCCAAAATCGAGTGAAGTTTAATTTCAACTCGAGATTCAGTCACAGAAATATATTCGTCAGAAGGACAACAAGAAGCTTTGGACCTACCTAAACTATAAAACGATGGATACACTTGATGTCCCGCTTTCATTGACCATTTTCTTGTTTGTTTATATGAGTGAGAAGTCGATTTCGAGTCCACATAATAAACTAAAGCTTCGTCTGGTGTTAACTGCCGACTTTGTTCAGAACACTTATTCTTTTCTCTAGTTTCACTGACCGCGACGTTATGGATCTGTTTAGCAACACTTCGATGCCCTTCTTTTCGAGTAGCTAACTCAGCTGCTGTAATGAGCTCACTTGCACTTCGCGATTCCAAAAGATCTTCTACTCTCCGTCTCTTCGTTTTCGTTGATGAGTCTTCAAATGATTTTCTGGGTCGCCCTAAGGAAAGAGCCGCTGATGATGTTGAAGTGCATGGCTGGTTAACACACATCATTATTTCGATTCCGGATCCCTCTAACCAATCTTTATGTTTGATTAGAAACATTTCTTTTAGAGTCCACTTTTGATTGAATTTTGCTGGAAGGCTTGATATTTTCATTTTGAGTCGTTTTAGAGAATCGTCAGAAACATCAGACATATTAAATTTTTCACTTATATAATAAAAAATGCCACCGTTTAGTTCAGTTTTGTCATGTTTTAGCCATTCTTCAAAAAACTCCATTTTCGTCATAGTCACGACTCGTTCTGAAAAAAATAAAATAATTTTACTTTCGGGACTTTTCGGGGTCTATAATATATATGAATCTGTGCCTGAATGTTGTAGGTATTACATATAGAAAAATCTAGGTGGATATATGTGGATAAAAAAAGTTGCTACTTTTAAAGTTTACAATTAATGTAAAATTTGCTGGATTTATCTATACATTTACAAATTGATATTACACCAAAAATATACATATTTTTTATAAAAAATATAAGTCATAATAGAGTACATACCTTCAACAGAATATTCCATCACAAAAAACTCATTTCACTTTGCTACCAATTTTAAAATATGTTATCACAAGTGTGCATAAAACGCGACTGATTTGCAAATGAAAATGACCTCTCTTATAAGGGTTACTTTGACCCCCTGATAAGATACCTTTATGAGGTGATAAACAAATTAATTCTTGGAATTCGTTAAATGGGGTGGGTTGTTTACAAGTCGTTATCAGTGGTTCCTGGAAATTACGTCATGAATATTGTCCCGCTAGCATGTTCTTGCCGAATCACTGTGCGTCGAGAATTTGCAAATGCAAAATACCAACAAATAAAGATCCCATAAATGCTATATTCCATACCTTTCCTCCTACGACTTCATCAGGTAGGCTTTAGGCAACGGTATCGATCGTTAAGACCGAAGTACCGTGGAGAGCAAGTTGGAATGACTCTCGCTGGCTTATAGCAATCATGGTACTTTATATAAACGAGGTACTACTCGTTGCTATAAGCCAGCGAGAGTCATTCCAACTTGACTCTCCACGGTACTCGGATCTTCACGATCGATACCGTTGTCTAAAGCCTACCTGATGAAGAGTATAGGCTCAGAAACTATAGTCGTAGGAGGAAAGGCATGGAATATAGCATTCATGGGATCTTTATTTGTTGGTCATTTTGCATTTGCAAATTCTCGATGTTTCTGTTGTAGTGACCAATCAAGTAACAAACCATATTCCGAAATTGTATTTCGGAATATCGATTTAACATTATTTTGTCTCGGTACCTCTCCTTTAGTTGCCAGTCATCATGGAATTTCGTTTTATCTGTAATTGGCCAAATGCTTACAGCAGTAATACACAGCTCTTAGCAACGTTTAAATTCACAACTATTCACGAAAAAAACTCCATCCTGTTGTCAAGTAAAATATATTTTTTTATACCAGATAAATTATCAAAGATAATGCACTCGTGATAGTTTTTGTTTAATCTACACCTTCTGAAGTATATTCCAGAATTTTATCCTCATTTTTTGATTTGCCCTTTTAGAGGTAGAGTGGGGGAAAGTGATTTTTGGCAATTTTTTAAAAATAACATAAAGAAAAGCTTTCGTGAGTTTTATATCATATATATTTTTGAACTCGCATTATCACAAGCTTTCCTTTGACACCCCACTCGATTGGGAATGTGGAATCTTTGGCACTACAGTATATATCACCACTACACCAAACACCTTATTTTTGGACTTGACGCGCGTTTCGCTAACCACATTAGCTTCATCAGGGTAACTAAAGTTAAACTACAAATCTACAGGCGGAACTAATGGCACAGGCGAGGCCATCAGTTATTTCAACTACTTTTACATTTTATTATTTCGAAACTTTCGTATGTGTTCAACAATCTCCTATCAGATAAATTTTTAATTAATTATCTAATATTACAGTATGATCAGTTTCAAGGGCATGTTTGGCAATACTAGACTTTTCTGTTTTACTGTATTTTAAAGGTGCTAAATGCTCTTTAAATCGTGTTTTAATTGACCTTTTAGTTTGCCCAACATACCTTTTGTCGCAATCATTACTCATATTTCATAAATTCCACTTTTCTCACAATTGGGAATCTTGTCTTTGGGATTTCCTAAGATATTCCTTAAATTGTCAGATGACTTATATACTAAGGGGAGGCCTACCTTATTAAATACCTTCTTGAGTCCCCTGCTATATTTCGGATGATATGGTATGGGAACACACTTGGTCTTATTTGTTTCCCATGTAAAAAAGGTGGAATTCTGAATATTTAACCCGAACTTATGTCTATTTATTAACTTGTTTATTAAGTCATTGTCGTAACCATTAACTCTAGTTATATTCCTAATACGATTCCTTTCATTACTGCAGTTTACTCTATTCAGAGGAAAAGTAACCAAATGATGAACTAAAAAATGTAATGCGGCTAATTTATGTTGTTTGCAATAACATGAATCATTAGGACTATATCTATTATTTGTTACTGTGTCTTTTCTATAGATATCAAATTCTAACCTATTATTATTTTTAATAATTAAAATATCTGGAAATGGCAGTTGTCCGTTGTTCTCAGTTTCGTAAATAAATTTAATGGAATCATATCGGCTATTTAATTTGAAAACAAAATCATCTATATTTACTTTCTGTGTATCAAAAATCGCGAGAACATCATCCACATACCTATACCATATCCTAGGAAAATACTCCAATTCTTGGCTTTGCAAAATTTTTTATCGCCCCTCAAAACTAATCCCTAAATTTAAGTTTCAAAATTAAATGGTTTTGATTAGGCCGTCAATTTCTATATTTGTGACAAATTTCAACTTTCTATAGCAAATAGTTTCGGAGAAAATCAGATGTAATAGACAGACAGACGGACCGACAGACCCCGAAGTGATCCCGTAAGTGTTCCGTGCGGAACACTAAAAAACAGTAACAATAGTAAAATTTCCTCACATTTGATAATCCCTATATATTATTAAATTATACCAATGGTAGCATTACTCATAATTAGAATAATTAAAAAACAAAATGAGAATAAATACTGAGTGATTTCCTTTTCTGCGACGGGAAGTGGTTAAACTAATACTATACTGGCACTTTTGGAGTAGTTAGTCGTACATAAAAGTTTCTCTATATATAAAAAATGAAATGTGTTATTAAATAAGTGGCATAATAATGCGTTTAAAAATAAAGAATGTCTCCTGGAGAGTAGAAAAGAGACAGATGTGTGACAACCTGGAAACAGATTCCTACAAGGTGACTTAAAAAAGAAATATAAAGATTTTGCTTTCATTAGTTTGAAAATTATAGCAACCAATTGGTACTGTTCTTTACCTTGTATTGTAATTTGTAGAGTGAATTTTGATTTTTTAGCACTAAAAAATAACTTGATCCGAGGATTATGATAAAATATTAATCATAACAAGAAGTTAAGTGTAGAAGTGGCTCAAAATTGACATATTTCAGTGTTCGAAACGGTTTATTTTGGATATTTTACGAGGGTGCTTGTTTTCATAAGCTCTCTACCTAGCTATTAGGAAAGCTCGAGGAGTTTAAAGAAAAATGTATTTTTTGCATAGAAAAGTGCAGTTCTAAAATATTTATAGCAAAAAACAAATTAATAAATGGAAAACCTTATTGTACATATATCCAACTACAGTTTTTGGAACTATTTCCATTACGAATGATTCCTGATTCCCCCCGTAAATGTAGCCTACTACATTCCACTCTTGCTGCATCCTGTGTTGAGCGTATCTAAGTTTTTACAGTTTTACCCCACGCCGAGGTATTATATTTATATCAGGGGCATAATATATTCACACGTGGTCCCTGCCACGTTGACTACACGCTTTGCATCTTTTACCCAATAAAGAACATGAAATAAGCAGCAAAACGCCCATTTTCTACCATCTTGCTTCTGGCACCTTCATCATATATTATTAATATCATCTGTAATAAACAAATATGTAGTACAACCTAATACTATCCTTGTTAAACGTGTATTCGAGAAAAATCACCATTCTAGAATCAATTATGGAGCGCCTGGAAATCACTAGCAAAAACTGTGGATTGACAATTAATGGAGCGAAGATCAAAGTAATGATTGTTAGTCCTAATGAAGATCTATCACATATAAATAAAATTGCTGGTTTCACTCTTATAGACCATTTCAACTATTTAGGATCCCTCATAACTAACAATGGTGGTTGTGAAGCGGAAGTAAGAAGACGTTTGGCAATGGCTAGAAACACGACCATCAAACTCACTAAGGTCTGAAAAGATCCAGGTGTCACAAAAAATACAAAGTTAAGATTGCTATCCGGCCTTATTTTTCCGATAGCAACTTACGCATCGGAAACATGGTGCATTAAACAAGCTGACAAAAGAAGAATCGATTTGTTCGAGATGTGGGCATATCGAAGAATCCTCATATACCGCCAGGTAGTTCTAGGTCTTACTCTCCCACGTTGACCTTGTGGGTTCCAATTCAGGGCCATTCTGGCGATATTGTTGATAGCTCTACGAAGTGTATGGCTGATCCAACCCTATTTTCGCTTTCTATTCAGTTTTAATCTGCTGCTGGTCTGTTACCCATAGTGCTTCGTATGTTAAGGTGTTTGGTCAGAAGATGCGGAGTATCTACCGAAAGCATTTTTTATAAGTATTTGCAATTTGTTTGTTATTGATTTTATGATCTTCCAGGTTTCACAACCATAGAGTAAAACTAATTTTACGTTGCTATTAAAGATTCTTAGTTTGGTCTTTCGGCTATATTGGTTTGAGCTCGTCGGGCTTTCAGGACTGAGCTGCTGCCATCCCGATCGGATCTTCCTGACTCATCGATAATATTTCCCAGGTAAGTAATTTCTTCCACTATCTCGATGCAATTTTCATTTATTTGTAGTTGTTCCATGTTGTTAGGATCCTGAGACCTTTTGTTTTTTGAACGTTGATTTTTAGGCCCACCTTCGCCGCCTCCGTTACGAGTTTGTATATTTTTTCTTTTATGTCTCTTGGGGTATCTGAGAGAAAACGTAAGTCATCAGCATAGTTAAGGCCTTCTAGGCGCATGGTCATTGTCCATTGAATGCCTCTTCCTTGATCCAATGTCCTTTTAGTACCATGTCAAGCACTATGTTGAAGAGGAGCGGAGACAGTATACACCCCCCTTGACTTCGTTGTTTACCGGAATTTTATCCCCAGTGATGCCCTTGTGCAAAATACTGTGATTTGGTTCTATATCTATACCACCGAATCCTAATGTATCCATTCTTGAAGAGTTTGGTAGAAATGACAGACTTTCAAATAAAATTAATGGACACTATCTGAAATATTTTGATCAAATAGAGTTAATGGATAGTACCTGAAATATTTTGGTCACATTATGAGGAAAGTGGATGCCAGGGAAAAGTTTGTACTAACCGGAAAGGTAGAAGGTAAAAGATCAAGGGGACGGTCTCCGACAAGATGGTCCGACCAAGTAAGATCTCTCCTTGGTATGGATATGTACGGGTCAAGTCAAGTCGCGCAGGATCGAGATGCCTGGAGATTGACTGTTGAGGCAGCAACTGTATAGTGTCACCGATACTCCTATTGGGGTGAAAGGATTGAGAGAGAGAGAGATGTTTGTATTTGTTGGCATTTCAGGGTTCCTAAATGACAAAACACATAGTTCTCCATTCCATCGATCTATGTGTTTGTCTGTTAATACAGGAGCTCTCGAACGAAATGGTGATCGATTTCAAATTTGATACATGTACTCATATAATACTTAAAATAAAAAGGCAATCGGTAGTTTTTGAGTTCCATTGCTTTAGGGGAAGAGGGTGAAATTTTTTTTTTAAACATTGTGAGAATTTTTCTTCGTTTCTTATTAGATTGTGTTTCCCACCGAGTACAATTTACAGCGATTCAAGAACAACGTGAATCGCTTTTTCCGCAAACATGCCGCCTCTGGAGCGCTTTAGGGACTTCCCTGCAGCACGTGTGCTAGACCCATAAAAAAAAAGATAGAACGAATTTTAAGGCCTTAGGCCACTGTAATTTTTTGAAAAAGTCAATTTTTATTATTTGCGTAATCGATGCTTTAGTATCTCAAACATTTAATAGTAATCGTTTTATCCTGAAAACAAATTTTTAAAAAATTGTTTAAACACTCAAGAAATCATGCTGTATCGGACCGTAGGAAATTATGTATTTCGCGCTCTTCGGATTTTCCTCTATCATAGGAAAAATGAGACCTATATTTACGATGAGCTTTTGAAACGTGATGTCATAGGAAAAATGAGACCTATATTTACGATGTACTTTTAAAACGTGATAATAGAGGGCGCCTATAATTATCGTACATTCAAGATTTTTACCATAGTGTTGGTACAACCGTTGAAACCACGCGGTTTACAATACGTTCGACGCATGCGCTGCAAGTACGAGTAGTAAAAAAGTGCTTGACATCGCAACGGATGTATCTGTATGCGTATTTAATGATGGCTTCTCCAGTATTAGGAAGATTATGGAGGTCTTAGACCGCTCCCTGATTTGTCGCTGCGTTATCCTTAATCTCGGTGTGCCTGACTTGTGCGAGATGCGCGGGCGTGGAGCAAGTCAAGTGGGTTGCATTGAAATATAGGCGTTTGGCATGTTTTCGTTACCGAATCGGTACCGAGAGCACCGTGAAAAACGTTACTGCACCGGCAAAACAGGGAGCGGCCTTACAGTTGCCGATAGGGCCACATTGTTACAATTTTTGCGTGAAAGCTGATGCGGCGAACATTTGCCAAGCCGAGTTGTTGTCTGATGCTGCGAAACAAGCACGCTCGGCCTCCAAATCCAGAAGAAGGACAGAAGATGAAGAAAATATCATCTTAGAAGGCCACTTATATGGTACCGGCATAGCAGACCAATGGTAATTTTTTTTTATTATAGGAATTTTCAGTTTGATAGGCTAGAGATCACTAGTGAAACATTAAGTGCGTTTATCTCAAAACTATGTTTTTCAAATCGGCTTGCAGCATAAGTCAAACAATTTTTATCCGATTGACTTCAAATTTTAACTATAGCTTCTGTATTAGATTCTAAAGAGAATTACTTAGGATTTTTACGTAATATTAAAAATTGCAAAGGTTATTAACAAATTCTGTCAGTTTTTTCTGCGAAAATCGAGATTTTCTTTCAAAAGCTTGCCATTTTTTGAAAAACCAATATTTTAATAATATCCTACGTACTTCTCTAGCTATTTACGTGTAGATTAAGCGGAATTTTTTTTTTGTTACAAGATCAAATTTACTGAAGATATGCTGCAAGCCCCAGAGTCTTTCTTTAAAAAGATGTGTTTTAAAAAGCTGCACTGTGCCGTCATTTCGTAAAATATTTTATATCAAAAAATATACGTTTGTACCTCAATATATATGTATCCACTAGCCGTGCCCGCGGCTCTGCTCGCGTGGACTTGATTCACCTTTATCGTCACTGCTTATTCGTTATGTTTATGTTATTATATACCTCAAGGGGCCTTAAAAGCCTATGGCTTGGTTGCATACTTGTCTCCACTTCTTTTTGTCTCCTGTTAGCTTTTCCCAGAGCGGGATTCCCATCAATTCCAGATCTTAGTTTACTGCCTGAATCCATGTAGATCGAGGTCTACCCTTGCCTCTTCTTCCAACCACTCCTCTTATTAAGGCTTGCTTTGCCTGTCTTTCTTCCTTCACCCTTGCCACGTGTTCCAACTATCTTAATCGCTGGCTTCTTATAATTTGGCTTATAAGGGGTTTTGTATATAGGCATTTTAATTCGTAGTTTGTTCTTCTTCTCCACAGTCCCTCTTCTTTCCTTCCTTCATAGATTCTTCTCAAAGCTTTCCTTTCCCACACCTCCAACGTCTCCTTTTCTCTTGCATTCAGTTTCCACGTTTCGCATCCATATGTCACCGTGGGTCTGACACCTGTCGCATATATGTTTTCTTTTGCTTTTCTTGATATATTCTTTGATTTCAATATTGGATTCATTGCCCCCAAACATATCTGTCCTTTCGCTGTTCTTTCTTGTTTCTCCGTCCTTTCTTGTCCACTCTCTGTTATTGTTACTCCCAGATAATTAAATTTGTTTGCATTTTTAAACATATATCTTTTCCCTGTTTATTATATCTAAACTTTTGTTGTTTTTATTATCCTTCTTCTGTGTAATTTCCATGTATTTTGTTTTTTCCTCATTTATCTTTAGTCCTCTCATCCTTCCCCTTTCTTCTATCCTACTTATGGCTTTTTTGAGGTTCTCTTTTGCTATTGCAATCACTGCTACATCATCCGCATAGGCCAAGCATTGGCAGGTTTGTTGGTATATCGTTTCATTTGTTTTTATTCCTGACTCCCGGATTATGTTCTCTAGTACCAAATTAAATAGACATGCCGACACGGAATCCCCCTGTCTTAATCCTCTCTTCACCTTAAACTTTGCCCTCAACTAAAACTCTATTTTCTGTGTCATTCAGGGTCATTCTCATCATGCGAATCAATTTACTTGGAATTTATAGTTCTTCCATTATCTTGTAGAGTCCTTCTCTATTTACAGAGTCATATCCTTCTCTGAAATCCACAAAGACCAAATGTAGTGCCAAATTTTGTGCTAAGGTATTATCTTGGATTTGCTTAATCGAAAATATCTGGTCTGTAACCGAACTATTTTTTCTCAATCCACATTGGTACTCTCTCAGAATAGACTCAGCTTTCTCTTCTAGTCTGTTTTTGATAGTAACCACTACTATCTTGTACACGACATCCAGTAAGGCTATTGATATATAATTAGCACATATAGTTTTTTTCTCCTTTTTTGTATATTGGACAAATGAGCGACTCTCTCCAGCTCACTGGCATCTTTTCTGTTCCCATATTCACCAACCGGCATATTTCATTTTCCAGATCTACTCTTCCAACTTTTAACATTTCTACTGTTATACAATTTCCACCCGGGGCCTTATTTTTTTTTTGGGTTCTGAGTATTTCTCTTATTTTTTCTTTGCGGGATTTGTTTGTCCCCTCCGACCCTTCAATTAATTTTGCTTCTTATTGCTCATTCAACTCCTCATTTTTATCTCCATTTAATATTTCTTTAAAGTATTCCGCCCATCTATTCAGTCTTTCTGCCGAGCTTACTGTTAAACTTCCATCTTTTTTCCTACATATTAGCATTTTGTCTCTGTTTTTTTTTGTCTGTGGTTCTTGAGTGCTTAGCCCACTAATGGCCAAACAGGCAGACAGAGAGATGTTACGTTTTATATATATTATAGATTTTTTTTGATATATATTAAATTAAGAAAAAAAAACACGCAAATCGGATGAGTGGTTCTCGAATGATAAGCACACTAACGGACAGACTGACAGAGAGACGTTGCGTTTTATATATATTATATAGATTATTATTATTATTATATAACCTGGCCAGAGAACATATGTATGAATTAAAAAAAAACACACACGTAAATCGGATAAGTGGTTCTCGCGTAATAAACGCACTAATGGAGAGACAGACAGACAGGCAGAGAGACATTGCATTTTATATATATTATAGATTATAGATATTCTCTGCTACATAATATTGTTCCATATTTAATGGTTTAGGCTGTGTATTGCAAGGAAACGCGCTAGCGGCAAACTTTTTTCCGACTTCATTCACTATTATCGTCACTGCTCACTCCTTATGCTACCTATCGTAATAAAATATAGCCTATAACCTGGCCAGAGAACATATGTTTGTTTTTTTAAAAAAAAAGTACGGAAATCGGATAAGTGGTTCTCCAGTGATAAGCTCACTAACAGACAGACAGAGAGACGTTGCATTTTGTATATATTATAGATGAGGTATAGTTCATTTTTTGAATACAAATTTTTTTCAATCTGAAGAAAAATGTTTCAAAGTTCTTTTCATGCCTCTAGAATGGTCTAAGGCCTTAAGAAAAACTATTTATAGTCTAAAAGTTATATCAGATATAACTTTAGTAATAGGAAGATGAATGTTAATTTCCTCTAGATTGTTTCTTTATTAAAATGTTTTATGTAATAATAATGTAATATGGAAAATAGCGGTTAATAAAATGAACACGTCCGTTAGTCGTTCTCCGTGAACGACTCGAAGCTCATTACCTTTTCATATCAAAAAGGAAAGAAAACAAATCCGGTGCACATCCGTTTTATTTTTCGAACAAAGTCAGGAAGAGCTTCCGTAGAAATGCACGATTTTATGACTGAGAAATTACTTCCTGAGTTACTGTGAGATCGTTTTAAATTGGCTTGTGTTAAAAAAAATATTCTAGATGTGGTCGAATGTGCGTCATATGTGGGAATATATTTAAGCTAGAGATTCTTCTTGGCATTCCATAAAGTGTTACTTCATGTAATACGAAACTTTCTTATCTTATTTCTTCAAGGCTAACGATTTAATTTATGATAATTACTTATTTATTTGGATGAGTCATTGAGGAAACTGGCATTTTTTCATTGACTTATCCAAAGACAGTTTAAATGTTGTGCTTTTTCATAACGGAATAACCACAATAATTACTGTTGTATCAAGTTTTATAATAGACTGCCTATATTGGTTAAAAACGTCACGGAAAATCATTGCATTAAAAAGATTGTAGCATTTCTGGTACGGCTGGTATTTTACGGTATGGATAAGTATCTCAGTCGCACTGTGTGTCCATAATATTAAGGTGTTGTACCTAGTTATGCAGCCGAAAAAAAGCGTTTTTTTTAGGAGTTATTTGGCGAAATTATTCATTGCATAATTCAGGTCTTTATTTTATATAATAATCCATAGCTTAAAATGCAATTTGTATAATTTTAATTTAAAAAAGAAATGGCGGTACTACACCCGTTCCCGTGCAACCCCTTTCTTTAAATAGCATTGCGGTGTGTACGATTACTGGGAGCTGGATCATCTAAAATCAACTAGAGGATCAATTCTATCTTTGAACGAAGGATTTAAAAATAACCGGTCAAGTGCAAGTTGAACTTGCACAATTAGTGTTTCGTACGTTGATTGTTTTTAAAATAAAAAATTTTGTTAGGATGGTATAAAATGATCAGTGACTTCACAAAACACACCCCAAATGAGTTTTCAACAAAATTTGTTTCCAATCTTTACTGAAAACTGGTGACCTTGAAATTTTGGTTTTTTTTCTATACCAGATAAATTATTAAAGGTAATGATAATTTTCGTTCAATCTATACCCCCGTGGAGAATATTCCAGGGTTTTTTCAAAATTGTTTGATCAGTACTTTTCGAGATAAGGTAGGGGACAGCGATTTTTCACGATTTTTTAAAAGTAATACGAAGAAAAGTGTGCGCAAGTATTACATTATATATATATATATATATATATATATATATATATATATATATATATGTATATATATATATATATATATATATATATATATATATATATATTTTACTCGTGGTTTCACAAGCTTTCATTTGATACCACACTCGATGACCTAGTAAAAAAAATTTTTTTTTCACTTCCGATTTCACCCCTCAAAACGAATCCCTTACGTCAAAACTTATGTTACGGTGATACAAAATGATCAGTGACTTCACAAAACACACCCCAAATAAGTTTTCAACAAAGTTTATTTCCAATCTTTACTGAAAATTGATGACCTTGAAATTTCTGTTTTTTTATATACCAGATAAATTATTACAGGTAATGCACTCGTGATAATTTTCGTTCAATCTACACCCCGTGGAGAATATTCCAGAATTTTTTCAAAATTTTTTGTTAAGTACTTTTCGAGATAAGGCGGGTGGACAGCGATTTTTCGCGATTTTTTAAAAATAATACAAAGAAAAGTGCGCGCAAGTATTACATTATATATATATTTTTTACTCGTGTTTTCACAAGCTTTCATTTGACACCACACTCGATTACCTAGTAAAAAATTTTTTTTTTCACTTCCGATTTCACCCCCCAAAACTAACCCCTTAAGTCAAAATTTAACTTTCAAAACTACATGGCTTTGATGAGGCCATCAATTCCTATATTACTACCAAATTTCAACTTTCTACGACTAATAGTTTCGGAGAAAATCGTGTGTGACAGACGGACAGACAGACGGACAGGCGGACAGACAGACACCGAAATGATCTTATAAGTGTTCCGTACGGAACACTAAAAATTGATCAAAGGGCAATGTTTTAAACAAAATAGTGAAAAAATGAAGTTATCGCGTTTTACATTTAAAACTAAAAATAAAATTCTTGATAAAATCAAAATGCTTTCTTTAAAAGACAACCAATATGTATAGAGAAAATATGTACCGAATTTCATCAAAGTCGGTTTAGTAATTCTTGAGATATCTTTCACGTTGCCAAGTATTTGCCAATTTCCCATACGTTCAGCTCTTATAAAGTCCTTTGCAATCGACACCATATGAAAATATTGTATCCATAGTTTTGCTATAAGTCCTCATTCTTCATATTCCTTTAGTTTTTGATTGAACGGATAAAGTAATGCTTCAGCTGTTTCATCACCAAATTCAATATCATTATATGAAATAGTGTTATTTATTACATTTTCAACAGTATTATTAAGATTTGTATCTATTTCATCGTCAATAACAAGTTCTTTTGATATTATTGTTGCTAAAGTGAGATGAAGTAATGTATGAGCTCTAACAGCTTTCGCGTAAGCATGTCCATTGAGTATTTTTAGTGTTCCGTACGGAACACTTATAAGATCACTTCGGTGTCTGTCTGTCTGTCACACCCAATTTTCTCCGAAACTATTTGTCATAGAAAGTTGAAATTTGGTAATAATATAGGAATTGATGGCCTCATCAGAGCCATGTAGTTTGGAAAGTTAAATTTTGACTTAAGGAGTTAATTTTGAGGGGTGAAATTGGAAGTGAAAAAAAAAAAACTATATATAAATAATAAAACATAATATATATATATATATATATATATATATATATATATATATATATATATATATGTATATATATATATATATATATATATATATATATATATATATATATATATATTGTAATAATTGGGCACACTTTTCTTTGTATTATTTTTTTAAAAAATCGCGAAAAATCGCTGTCCCCCTACCTTATCTCGAAAAGTACTGATCAAAAAATTTTGAAAAATTCTGGAATATTCTGCACGGGGTATAGATTGAACGAAAATTATCAGGAGTGCATTACCTTTAATAATTTATCTGGTATATAAAAAAAAAACAAAAATTTCAAGGTCATCAGTTTTCAGTAAAGATTGGAAACAAACTTTGTTGAAAACTCATTTGGGGTGTGTTTTTGTGAAGTCACTGATCATTTTATACCACCGTAACAAATTTTTTTATTTTAAAAGCAATTAACGTACGGAACACTAATTGTGCAAGTTCAACTTGCTCTTGACCGGTTATTTCTAATGAATTAGGTGCATAAATTAAAGAAAGCACCTCTTTTATGTCACTTCCTTGCATAATATAACCAATTGCTCCAAAGAACGACATGAGTAAATGAAAACTTCCAAGTCTTATTATGATCTTTGATAATTCAGATCTTTCAGGTGCTGCAGATACGATTTCTCGAGCTTTTGCATATAGAGGTTAATCAAAAGTAATAATGCATTAATCGTGGCCATAACGTTTTGCATTCTCCAAAAGTAAAGTTGTGTATATAGTATTGTAATTACTTGCTGGTTGATGAATAAATGGTAAAAATGAATTTTAAGATTTAGAAAAATTCATAACATTACTTGTTAAACGTTCAATATAACCGTTCCAACCGGGTAACCATAAATTTTTCCATTTCCCATATAACCATAACATATCTACTTTTTTGAGTAAAGATACTGTTGTATCACTTTGATAAGCAAAATTTTGCACAGCTATTTTATTACCGTATATGCTACTACATCATCATTTTGATAGGCTTGTATTGGCACATGAGCTTTTGCCGCGAAATCTTTTGCTGAAATGACTTTATTTATTCGTGATATAGACTATAACTAAACTTTTCGGAGTAATAACACAGCCCCACAAAAAAAAAGCGGAGTATACTTTTGATGCGATATATCAGATCCGTAGTATTTTTGCCCGCTGATCACGAATCTGACGTCAGAATATCGCCATCACATCTCAATTTTTTTCTAACCTCAAAAAATAGGTAAAAATTAGTAAAAATTAAGAAAAATATACTCCTAAAAAATTGATTCAAGCTTTTTCATGAATCCAAAGATGTATTAATATGTATTCGGACACGCTAAGCTAATATTCATCGGTTGGATTAAGCCATACAGTTCTGTTTTCTTTCTAACCTCAATAAATCAGACAGATATAGTGCTTCTCGAATGCAAAAACGAATTCAAATTAAAATTCAACCGATTCTTACCAAATTTGGTACACGGGGGTTTTTTGGATTGCTGATCATGAATCTGAGGTCGGATTTGCAAAATTCAAAATGGCGGATCCAAACAAAATTTTTGAAAACCAACCGATTCCTACCAAATTTGGTATACAGTTGGGGAAATCCTCAAACCTGATACTCTTAAACCCTAAACCCTGAAACCTTAGACTCCCACACCCTGTAATCTCAAAAAATAGACCTCAATAACCCTGTAACTTTAAAAATGAGACCCAATAAACTCAAAACCAGGACTTTTAAACCATATACTCTCAAATAGTAGACCCTTAAGCCCTAGAATTGCGAAGGTTAGACCCGCGCCTAACATTCCTTTTTTTTGGCTGTATCTTGTTCTTTTTTCCGCGAATGACCTATTCAAAGGCTTTCTGCCCAAACGCTTCTGAGGACTTGTTTCTCTTTTTAGCGACCAGCAATAGTCCGCTAGCATACGGTCATCCCATCGTCCTTGATACCGATTTTCTATGATTTTCAGATCTTGGTGAAAACGTTCCCCTTGCTCCTCACTGTAGTCACCAAGATTATCTGGGAAATCATCGATGTGGGAGTCCAGGAAATGTAATTTTAGATTCATTAAGCAACCTAATGTTTGAAAATTTTTTACCATTTTCTCGACTATTTCTTTGTACTTAGGACTTTTATTATTTCCCAAAAAGTTTGTTGCGACTTCTTTAAAACTAAGCCAAGCAGCTTTTTCAACTTTATTCATTTTAGTAACAAATAATGAATCTTGAAACAATTTTCTTATTTGTGGCCCGTCAAATACGCCTGCCTTAATTTTAGCTTCAGAAAATTTCGGAAATTTTTTATGCAAATATTTGAAACATGGGCCGTTTGTATCTAATGCTCTCGTGAATTGCTTCATAAGTCCAAGCTTAATTTGAAGCGGGGGAATAAGAACTTTTCCTGGATCTACGAATGATGGAAACAATACATTATTTTCACCAGGAGTGAACGATTCTCTTGTTGGCCAAATTTTTTTCTTATAATGACGTTCCCTGTCTCTGCTATTCCACAGACATTTATAACAGGGATAAAGTGTAAACCCTGACTGTTGGCCAAGCAATATTGTTACAATTTTCAGATCTCCACAAATTTTCCAGTTATGATCAGCATATTTTATTTTTGTCAAAAGCTGCTTCATTTTTTCATATTGCTCTTCCATAACTGTGGAATGAGCAATCGGAATGGGAGCGTAAACGTTGGTATTATGCAGCAAAACTGCCTTAATGCTCCGTTTAGAAGAATCAATGAACAGTCTCCATTCTTCAGGATCGTATGAGTTATTTTGAAATTCATCCATTAGACCTTTTACATCGGTACAATATGAAAGTGACAGTTCCTCGTCCATTGTGAAATATTTTCGAAATTCTTCATCTCTGTTTCTATAATAAGAAATCGTAGCTTCTGGCTTAAGTAAATGTCTTTTCTTTAAAAAGGAAGCAAGATGCTCTGAACCATCTTTGGATAAGCCTAAATCTCTGACTAGATCACTAAGTTCTGACTGTGATACGAGTATTGGTTCTGGTTTACGGTTGTATGGTAGAAATTCTTTATCTGTGTCACTAGTATATGATAGGTTGTCACTAGAACATTCATTAGTAACAGTGTTTGAATCTTTTTCGACAGTCTCAATGTTTTCGGCATGAACTGATAAGGTGAAATCATTTGTTTCCATAACATCAGCATCAGGTGGTTCAGGAGGCGGAATTAGTTTAGTTGGTCTTGTTACTGTCGAAATATCGTTATAAGTAATAGTGCTTTTATTTTTTCGGTTATGTCTAGATACAACATTCATACAAAAGTAGCAATCATTTTCACTGTATGGTCTATTCCATATTGCTAGTCTGGAATATTTAATCGCCTTCTTATTGATGTACAACATTATTTTGCAAGAATTGCCAATGATGTGGGGAACCCAATCTGTATCCTGGTGCTGTATTTCAATGTATTCAATCCTTATATAAGGTTTTAATCTTATCCGTTATCGGTGACCCCATTTTACTCAATACGTGTTGACAGCAAATATAACAAAATGAATCACTGTTTTTATCGCACTTATGAAAAGTCCTTGTACCGTGAGACCGTTTTCTTGTAGCATTATACTCTACATGAGCCAAGTCACCCACACATGAAGAGCTACGGTCGCTGGATGACGACGGCTGCGAGCCCGCTTTCCCACGCTCACCCAACCGGCGATACTGGGTTCCCGAGTCCCTGCATCGTAATTCTCTTTCTTCTACCTGCCATGACGGCATCTAAGCCGTTATCCAGGGACCGATGAATTTTCTCGGCGTTCAAAATGGCGCGAAAACATCTGCCATCTTGAATTTTGCAAATCCAACCTCAGATTGGTAATCAGCGACCCAAAAAATCCCCGTGTACCCAATTTGGTAAGGATCGGTTGAATTTTAATTTGAATTCGTTTTTGCATTCGAGAAGCACTATATCTGTCTGATTTATTGAGGTTAGAAAGAAAACAGAACTGTATGGCTCAATCCAACCGATGAATATTAGCTTAGCGTGTCCGAATACATATTAATACATCTTTGGATTCATGAAAAAAGCTTGAATCAATTTTTTAGGAGTATATTTTTCTTAATTTTTACTAATTTTTACCTATTTTTTGAGGTTAGAAAAAAATTGAGATGTGATGGCGATATTCTGACGTCAGATTCGTGGTCAGCGGGCAAAAATACTACGGATCTGATATATCGCATCAAAAGTATACCCCACTTTTTTTTTGTGGGGCTGTGTAATTTGAATGATACCCATTATGTGGCTTTTAAAGGTTTAGGTTTGAAAAACCAAGTTAAAAAAACAGTAATACGAAAATAAATTCTTACCTGCAAATGAATCATCGATTCCAGGACCATAAGCTTCTATCGGGTGGCGCATAAGTAACGCTATGATTTATTTAATGAATAACTTTTTTCTTTCTGATTTTATTTAACGTTGGCGTTTATTAAAATTTAGAATATAGTTTGGAAATATGTTCACATTATGTTTTTAAAGATAATATCTTTCAAATGGTGCCCATTGTTTGCTTCGACCTGACGTGCTCTTTCTTGCAAACGGCGACTATATTGAATGCGTATTTGTGCATCATTTGGTTTTAACTCATGAACCAATTGAATCTTATATGGGAAAAGGTGTAAATTATGTAAAATTCTTTGCAAAGACCGCCTAGACATCACCAACTGCTGAGAACGTCGCCTGGTGGAAGTTTCGGGGTTTTCCTCAATACTTGCTTGCACCCGAGCAATGTTCACATCATTTCGAACTGCACGAGATCTTCCAGCAAGCGGAAGATCACAGATAGCCCCTTGTGGCCGAAAACGCTGAACCAATCGGTAAATTGTTGGAGCGCTAGGTGCATTTCGAACATGAAATAAATTTCGATATGATCTTTGTGTCTGAATAATCGAATGCTGAATGCTTTCATAATAAAATTGAACAACTTTGGTTCTTTATTCTGTGCTGAGTCTTTCCATCATAAATTTCCCAAGATTTTCAAAGTTAATTCTGAGAAAAAAAAATAAAAAAAAGTCGTTAACAAAAAATTTATTCACTTATTAAATCATAACGTTACTTATGCGCCACCCTATAGAATACTCATTTGTTCTTGTCTATCACGCATTCTAGCTTCTCTTGTACAGCAATTGTCACTCAGTCAGGTCAACTCGTTCTCCGTCTACTTTAGCTGCGTAGTCATGTGCAATTCGGCCACAATGAATTCCCATAGCTGTCATGCTAATTAAAATATAAACTTTAATAACGGCTACGAATGAATTGATACGAGTAAATTGCTCCGAGTGAACTATACAACGGTACTGAGCAAACTCCCATTTTCGAATATAGCCCTTCTAAGGACAATTGAAGAATCTCTTTGTATTATATTATAAAAGAAAAATTTAAAATACATTAAAATCGAGTTAAGAGCGGCAAAGGCTGACCCGAGAGCAGCTACTCGCTACCTGCTCCGAAAACTCTACGCAACAGCACTTCTTTTAAACTGCTATACCTTTGTCAATTTTTAACCAATTCTTATGAAACTTACAGAAAGTATTCTTAAAATATCATACCAAAGAAAATATAAAATTTTTTGACCCAGATGACTAGGTATATCCCCTTAACTTGGCTTCTGTAACGACTTCGATTTCAGAAGCGTCACTAGTAAATTTACGTTGTTATATTGGATTTTTCTTATAAATATGTTAAATATGATATTAATGTTTATCATATTAGCATATTGCATTTTTTATTCATTTATTGTTTTTATTGTATTTTTTTTTTACTGTATTTATACATCTGACGAGGGTAAACACCTTGTGTAATTGAATTGAATTAAATGTTCTTAGCAATTTCATATCATAAAGTAATCATAATTCCGTGGTTATTACACCAAGTACTGCTTGGAGCGAAAAAATACCCGAGACTTTTGAACAAAAAACAATGTTTTTGCCAAAAAGCGATTTTATTCTGCAATATAGTTGAACTAAGCCTCAGTTTTCCATTCGACTTCTTTATATGAGCCAAATCTCTGTCCCTAGAGTCACGTTTTCAAATTTAGAAAGAGATAACAATCGCTAGGGGCCAGATTTGGTGAATATGGCGGATCAGGAAGCACTGTTATTCAATAGGCATCCCAAAATATACTTGCCAAAACCTTTCCAGCTGATGTTTTTGGTTTTTTTCAGTCGCTTTGGTCGGACTTTTATGCGGTCAAGCCACTCTGCGGACTAACTGTTGTTGTCATTGTTACGAATCGACGCAAAAAACTCCTTTGGATTACGCAGAAACAGTGTCAAACAGCGTTCTGTATTTTCGACACATTGCTACTTTTGATCAATCGTGAGAGTCTGCGACACCCAGTGCGACATAGCTTTTTAATATATAAGTATTCATGCAAAATATGTCTCACGCGTTCTATTGATATCTTCACGATGTCAGCTATCTCTCTCACTTTCATGTTGCGGTCATTCGGAACAATATGTTGGATTTTTTTGTATTTTATGGAATAACTGCCTCATTTGAACGTCCGGAACGTAGTAGATCATCGTTGCTTGTACGACCGCATTTAGGTTCACTAAATCATCGACATATAGTTGCTCTCCACGGAGCTGATGTGCTATAACACTTCTCAAGCCATTCTTAAAGCCGCTATACACGCGCCGGTATACCTGACAGGTTTGCCTGCACAGGTAGACCTGCGCAGGTAAACCGAGGAGTGTATTGTAAAACCTGTACAGGTTTCTTGAACTGTACAGGCGACCGGAGTAAATATGGAAAAACATATTTTTACCTGTGCCAGAGTTGCGCAAAAGGATGCGCAATGGTATTTATCCTTTTTTTATTCAGTGAGGTTTCAAAAGAGCAGGTTTGCATAAAACGCTTATATTTTTGTTTTGTGGTTTGTGTGTGTGCTAGTTTAGGGAAATGTCTAAACGGGCTTTAAAACAAGTAATTGAAGAATTTATCGAAATTCTTCGAATCAAACGGTTTTTTTCACCACATTCAAGCCACTTTTACACTTTGGAGAATCTCGAGCGGTTGCTCTTGACATATCCAAGGCATTCGACCGTGTTTGGCACGATGGACTGTTGGCTAAGTTGCGCTCTTATGGTATGTCTGAAAGTTCTGTTTGTGGCTCTCATGTTTCCTCAGAGAGCGTTCTTTACGAGTGGCGGTCGACGGATTTCTTTCTAACACCCTCACTATCAACGCAGGTGTGCCCCAGGGCTCCATACTGTCTCCTACTCTCTTTCTCATTTACATTAACGATCTGCTGGAAAAGACCGGGAATCCAATCTATAGCTTTGCAGATGACAGTACGCTTGTCTCTTCATTCACCTTGAACGCTCGGACATCGGCTGCTCAGGCGAATATCCGCAGACAGCAGGAGGTCGTTCAACTTAACAAAGACCTGGAAGAAATTCTATCTTGGGGTGACAGTAACCAAGTGGAATTTAACGCTACAAAAACCCAAGCGGCAGTTTTTTCTAAAAAAGTTAACGTTGCTGAACCCGACATAGTTATGTCGGGGCACTCCATTCCCCTAGCATCGTCGCTCAATTTGTTGGGCGTTAGTTTGGGAGCAAATATGTCTTGGCATGAACATGTTGCAGGCATAGCAAGGAGAGCTTCTCAAAAATTGGGAATATTATTTAGAACCAGAAAGCTTTACACCCCCACAGCAACTGTTAATTCTTTACAAAGCCCAAATTCGACCAACTATGGAATACTGCTCCCACATTTGGGGCTCCGCTCCCAAACATACACTGCATTTGTTGGATTCTGTTCAGAGAAGAGCGGTCCGTCTGATTGGGGACCCGGAATTGACCGGCGGCCTTGATTCGCTGGAACATCGAAGAACGGTTGGCGACTTGAGTCTGTTCTACAAGTATTTTCATGGAAAGTGTTCGAAGGATGTAGCCCGCTTAATTCCTCCCAAAGCGGTGCATGTTAGAAATACACGTCGCGCTGGTGCTTCGTATCCGTATGAGGTTCAGCTTGTTACTCCCGCGTACGACGCTTTTCAAGCAATCTTTTATATGGAGAACATCATCCCTTTGGAATAATTTGCCCAGCGCTGTGTTTCCCATCGAGTACAATTTACAGCGATTCAAGAACAACGTGAATCGCTTTTTCCGCACTCGTGCCGCTCCTGGAGCGTTTTTTTAGGGACTTCCCTGCAGCACGTGTGCTAGACCAATAAAAAAAAAAAAAAAAAAAAAAAAAAACAGTTCATATTTACCCGTTTCATATTTACCTTCGCATAGTCCCCCCCAACTACCCAATGTTCGCCCGCTTCATATTCACGATCGCATAAAAATTTACGTAAATCGGATAAGTGGTTCTCCAGTGATAAGCACACTAACGGACAGACAGACAGACAGAAAGACTCTGCATTTTATATATATTATAGATGAAGCGCTATAAAGACTAGTAGGAGACTCTCCCGCATCTCTGGCATAATTTTAAACGAGAACAGCACAGCTTCACCATCGCGTGTGTGGGTCCTAACCTCTGCAGGTAAACCTGTTGAGGTATACCTGCACAGGTTGCCTGTGCAGGTATACCGGAGCGTGTATAGCGGCCTTTAGGTTCTGACTGTATTCTTTCCCATCAAAAAGCAATGTTTAATCATCACACGAAATTCTTTTCGTTCCATCGTTTTGAAAAAATCAAAAGTAACGTCACTCAAACAGCAGTAACTCGCAAATTAATAGACAAAATGTCATGAAAATTTTACACGAATCTTCTGGGAGCTGACACTAACTGAAAATCATAGAGTTTTTTTTGTTTGTGTTGCCATCTCCCGGAAAGTCTTGAGGCTTTTCACCACATGTAGTATGTGAAACCACCAACTCGAAAAAAAAGAGTTGTTTAAAATGTTTAAATAAGTAATTACGTATCAATACTAAAAATGTTAATAATTACAGATTAAGTGCTGTTAATACGTAAACCAGTATAATGCAAGGATTTAATTTTATGCACCACAGTCTCTAATAAACGGTTGATGGTTGATAGCTAAAGGAATTTGTCGATTTCCTTATAAGCAACTGTTTAATCTGGATCTTAAGGCATTTTGGTCGAAATAAACTAACTGAACAAGCTATTTCTACATCTCGAAATGGTTTAAGGTGCGGCTATTTTCCGGAAATCCTAGTCAAGGCCATTTATATTACCGGCTAGTTCTTGGAGTAATATATCGATAAACAGGCCGAAGTCAGCTTGTAATAATAACACAGGCCAACGATGAAAAAACTTTTTTAATAATCTTACCTGATTCCTATGTTTTTTAGTCAATTTCCATTGGTTTATTTAAATTGCGATGACGCGTTTCGCTGTCGATGCAGCTTCTTGAGATCTACATTTTACACCAGGGGTGCTCAAACTTGAACTGCTGGCGATCTACCTCAATATTGTTAGACTACGATCGATCGACTCTGAGAGGCTGTAAGTAAGTGTGATGCAGGATTGTCGTCTAGGTAGGGTGTATCGTGGCATAGATATTAGTTTTCCGCACAATATGCATTTTTTTAGTCAAGGTAAGTGTAGGTCTGCTCTAAAATGTCAATGAAAAAACTCATAATTATTCAAAATTGCGAGTTTATTGGTTCTTACAAAACAAACGAGTTCTAGTGTCTAAGCTTAACTAAAGAATGACTTTGGATGTTGAAGCGTGGCACTGCATGTCCTCAGCATACTTTTCATAAGATAGTACGTAATTACCGAGTGCTAATCGCAAGCATGATGACATATGTTCGTCAGCTAGTCGATTGCGATATTTTGACTTAATTATCTTCATTTCAGAAGTAAGTTGACCAAAACATTGCCGTCAGTTGAAGCGCGATTTGCCTTAGATTCGGATATTTATCTTCAGATATAAAACACCAGAATTTTGTATCAGATGCTGTGGCTTTGAGACGTATATCTGATATAATCTGCACTAACTCATTTTCAACAGAACATGAGTCCATGTTAAACTTACTTGCTATTTCAGTAACTAATTCCTCAATGTTTTTACACGAAAAAGCATAACTCATAAATGATGCGATATTTGCCAATTTACTGAAATCATAAAAACGTATTTCGAATTGGCCCAAAATATTTGATAATTCTGGCTCATAAATATCATAATTCAACTGAGGAATCCTTGCTTTCAAAGACCGAAAATTTTTCAGATCCTTTCTTTTCAGTTGAACTATCATAAGTTGCAATTTACTTTTGAATGCGTTTATTGCGCTAATCATCTCAATAATAGTTTTTCCTTTACCTTGAAGCTACAAATTAATGGTGTTTAAATGCATTGTGATGTCTGTCAAAAATGCCAAATCAGTCAGCCATTTTCCGTTTTTTCAGCATATGAGTGTCATCACCTCTTTCGTCCAGAAAAGCTGTTATTTCGGGCAATAATTCTTAAAACCTTTCTAGGAATTTTCTGCGACTCAACCACCTGACGTCCTTGTGAAGAACTAAATCAGTGTGTTCAGCTGACTCACTATCTTCCAACTGCAATTTAAAGAGCCGTCGTTGCAAGCTACCTGCACGGATAGAATTCACAATTTTTATTGCAATGCCCATAATCTCCTCCATGTTTAGAACTTTTGAGCACAAAACTTGTTGATGTATAATGCAATGGAAGGAGAAAAATGAAGAGAAATCATCATTAGCTTGACACAATGCCACAAAACCGTTTTTGTTTCCAGTCATTGCAGTCATCGGTTGTAATGCACACTAGTTTATATATTGGTAGCTTGTAGTTTGTTACAAAATTGAAGAAAACGTCATATATATCTTCGCCACGGGTTTTTCCTTTCAGAGGAATTATTGTCAAAAACTCTTCCTTAGCCGACATGTCATTGAATACCATTCGAATAAAAATACACAGCTGGGCAGTGTCTGTCATATCCGTGGATTCGTCGAACTGTAAAGAAAAGTATGTACATTCCATGATATCATGTTTTAGTTTATCTGCCATGTCCTGACTCATGACTTCAACACGCCTTGTGACAGTCGGACGAGATAACTGAAGTTCTCTAATAGCAGATATAATCTCTGTTTTATTTTTAAAATCTCCAAATAAAGTCTCACCCGCTTCAATAAATGCTTCCTTCACAACCAATCCATTTGAAATGGTTTCTTGTGTTTCGCCAATATATGAGATATTTTAAATGACGCGATCGTTGCAGCTTTTGATTGTTTGGCTGGTCTTGTGAACATGGTTTGTTCTTTTTTCAAACAAGTTATCAAATCACGTACTTTTCGTTTTCTTAATTTACTCTGTGACGGAAAATCCTTTTCATAGTTTTTATGAACCGTTTTATGAAGCCTCTCTAAGTTCCCACGCTTAGGTATTGCAACTAACGCACGGCAAATGAGACAAATGCACTTATCCTTTACCATACAAAAGAAAAATTCTTCCTCCCAATCGTTATTAAAATGATAAGTTTTACTTTTCTTCGCCGCACTCATTTTGGACTATTTATTAATAAACTTTGTATCGATGTATCGCCTTCAAGTTACAACTCAGACTAACTCCTATTCCTGCAGGCGCAACATTTATATCGGCGCGAACGAAGTCTCGAATATTCCCGTCAAACATGCCGCCCGAAGTTTCTAGAAAAATCGGCGGGAATCAAAAACGCGGCTTTTCTTTGACAAGTACCACGCGTTCCTTTGATAAAGCCGCCTTTTGCTGCTAGCAGGGGGTTATTACGTTAAAAGAAAGTGATGAGGGGTTTATTCTGGCCTAATTGTGGATCGAATAAATTTTAGTAGTTTATTCATTACATTTTGTTTTAGTTACCTAAAACAAAATCTGTGAATAGTTCAGGTTCTATATCGGAATTTTTTTCTCGAGATCGACTCAAAAAGCACTCGCGATCGACTTGTCGATCGCGATCGACCGTTTGAGCACCCCTCCTTTACACTGTCAAGTTAGGTTTAATGTGGAAATTGACTAAAAACAGTCTTTTATTATATATTGTGTTATTCATTGCTTTTAACAATTTATAGTCAAATATAAAAAAAGTTAAAAGGACGGGAAAGGAAGCAGTATTAGAGGAATTGCGTCATATATATCATGTTGTATTTCATTTTCATGGTAAGAGTCGAAGAACCTAAAAATTGTATTATTTTCAATTTTAACATAATGATTGGAAAAAAAATTCATGTTTCAGGTCTACATATCTCTGAAGCCCCTCTTCTCCCATTTTTCTTTTCGTTCTGTGTGAGTAGTTTCATTCAATTCAGTTTTTATTTATTTTTTAAAAGAAAACATCAAGTACTATAATGGTAAAAAAATAAATCCATTTGAAAGTATCTTTATAATGTAAAACATAGTTTCCAACGTTCATGGGTAATTTACAGTACTTACAGCAGTCCGAAAATAATAATAAAAAAGTCGTATCACCCACCAATTTTTCACATTTTAATATTCAAAATGTAACAAGTTTATTTTTTATCATTCAAAAGTTATTAGGTTGGCAATAAAATCAGAATTTTATAAGGTTGGCATTTTATTAAGTTGGCAGTTCCTATAAATGTCACAGCTGTTTGTTTTCTTCCAGTTAATATAACCTCGCATTGCAGTGTTTAACCCATGTACTTTAATTCACACTCAAAGTATGGCTAATCGTGGTTGTAAAAACTGTCCCAACACTTTTTGTTATATATATGGTGAGTTTGTAGTTAAATAACCGGTTAAGTGCAAGTTGAACTTGCGCAATTAGTGTTTAAAATGATCAGTGACTTCTCAAAACACACCCCAAATGAGTTTTCAACAAAGTTTGTTTCCAATCTTAACTGAAAATTGAGGACTTTGAAATTTTTGTTTTTTTTTATATACCAGATAAATTATTAAAGGTAAGGCATTCGTGATAATTTTCGTTCAATCTACACCCCTTGGAGAATATTCCAGAATTTTTTCAAAATTTTTTGATAAGTACTTTTCGAGATAAGGCGGGTGGACAGCAATTTTTCGCGATTTTTTAAAAATAATGCAAAGAAAAGTGCGCGCAAGTATTACATTATATATACATTTTTTACTCGTGTTTTTCACAAGCTTTCATTTGACACCACACTCTATTACCTAGTAAAAAAATGTTTTTCACTTCCGATTTCACCCCCCAAAACTAACCCCTTAAGTCAAAATTTAACTTTCAAAACTACATGGCTCTGATGAGGCCATCAATTCCTATATTATTACCAAATTTCAACTTTCTATGACAAATAGTTTCGGAGAAAATCGGGTGTGACAGACAAACGGACAGACAGACGGACAGACAGACAGACGGACAGACAGACACGACAGACAGACAGACGGACAGACAGACACAGACAGACGGACAGACAGACGGACAGACAGACGGACAGACAGACGGACAGACAGGCGGACAGAGAGACGGACAGACAGACGGACAGACAGACACCGAAATCATCTTATAAGTGTTCCGTACGGAACACTAAAAGCATCAAAGAAACATTACTGACTTTGTAAAAAAACTTTACTTTGCATATTTTGGTGTAGAAATCGGTAATCAAGAAAAATGTTGGGCTCCTCACAAAGTATGTTATGTTTGTGTCGAGGATCTTAGGAAATGGTATAAGAAAGATAAGAAAGCTTTTAGATTTGCAGTACCCATGGTATGGAGAGAGCAAGAAAATTATTTAAATGATGGTTATTTTTGCAGCGTTGATGTTTCTGGATATAACTCCAAAAATGAGAAAGTAATTGTCTACCTAACTTTACTTCAGCTAATCGGCCGGTAGGACATGGACCGGGACTTCCTGTCCCTGAACCACCTCAGACTATTGATGACGTTTTATAGTCCAGTCCTGAATTTAATGAAAGTCGACAGGATAATGATCAGTCTCAATGTTCCCTAGAAAATTTAAAATCACAGTTGTTTACACAAGCTGAGTTAAATGATTTAGTGAGAGATTTGGGTTTGACTAAGGAAAAAGCAGAATTGCTTAGTTCTAAGCTGAAAGAAAAACTTTTATTGGAATCTGGAACATCAAATAAAAGCCTAATCACATAAAAGTACGGTTTAAGTTTTTATTTTTTATGAATCAAATTTTTTCTATTTTGAAATTTAATCGATGTCATATTGTGAGAGAACTGTAGGTGATACAAAAAACTGATACCAGATACGGTTTTAGCACCCAAAAATACATAACACTTAGATGTATAGGCTTAAAAAGTTTTTACAAATATCTTTTTTTGTTGGCCTGTGTAATTGTTATATATACTAAAGAATTTCCAGTTAGATATTAGAGAAATTTTACGCTTATTTTGGTAGGCCACTGTCTTTATTTTTATTTGAAGCAAGCGCATACCGTTTGGAGCTTGCGCAGTAGTAAAGGGAAGAAATTAGATATAAAGACCCAGCTGTTATCGTTATTTGAAGCATGCGTCCACCATTCGGAGCTTGCGCAGTATTAAAACAAAATAAGAGAATCCTTTATTATGGATGATTTCCCTTATTTAGAAGAGAGATTATTTGAAGTTCGTTATTCTTATCGCTATTATGGCAGGGCCTGTTTTTTTTTTTCCTATTTAGATACACAAACCATTAAGAAAATACAGTAAAATTGAAATAATAATCATTTATTGCAAATAAGCTAATTAATGTTCAGATTATGTTGGGATTTTGCAGTCTTTGACATTACAGTGTGTGTAGTGCTAATTTCAAATAAAATTTTATTTATCTCACATTCGTATTACCTTGGAAATATTGAAGGCAAGTGATAGAACCCTGCTAGACACAATTTTAATTTAGAAACTTGTATTAACCCATCAAATACTACTAACCGGTGTGTATAACCATGAAATGAACGCGTTTTCAATTGGGCTGGCGTCCGACGATATGAGGACCACTCTATCTTATCGTGGGACCGTGAGTTTTGCCCAGCAAAGGTCTCTTCAACGTGCTTCGGTATTTGACATCATGAGCACGAAGATGTTGTCGAATGGTCTCATGGGACACATTCAAACCAGATTTTCGTAATTTCGGGTATCGAGAAAACAAAAACACGTTCCTCTTCCTGACTTTTGGAGTGACTTTGCCTACATTTTCTATTTCGTTAAAATGATTTACTCACTTCTTAACCAACGACACCGACTTTTTAATATACATAGCGGCCGCGGAATGTGTCATTTTAAGCGCCTTTGGATGGGAACAAAAAAAGACTACCTTGAACCGATGCGCAAACAAGTGACTCATTTTGAATTTTACATGATTTCGGCGAAAGTTCACAATCGACTGACACTTTTACTAAAATACATCGTAGAGAAAGACTTCCTCTACCGATTTTCTATTGAATCGCTAGAACTGCATCTACCAAAAATGAATTATTGCGGACACGTTCTTTCTTGACAGACTGTATGTGTTATTTACCTTGTTGTGTGTGATTTTTTCAATCCACCCTTGAACATCTTGCTTGTATTTCTTAAATTTTCTGTTTAAACTGGCAACACCCAAGGTTTATTTTGCTAATTATATTTTCTTTAATAAGCAGGTAGATTCTAACCATTTAAAATTAAAATACGATACTATTTTAGACTTTTCATCACTTTTTTTTGAAATTGGCTTCATTTTCTTAATATTCTCAGCTTTTTTAAAATAATTTTTTACGCCAATAAGGTGTTTGTTTTCGAACACCATTTTCATCAGAGATCGCGTTAATACTGCGCATGCTTGAGACAACGATAAGGACAAAGGAATGTGAAAAATAAGCGTTGCAAAATCTCTCTATTACAGTGTCTCATTATTTAACATCATGACATGTGTCAAGATCAGCTGATATAGTAATAAGTAGTGTGAACATTCCCCATTTTATTGACGGTTTTTAAGTCAAAATATTTGTTTTTTTTTTTTACTTGCGATAATGAATCATAATTATTGTTTGCCATACGACGTACTACCGCAAAGAATCAGTAAAATACAATAATCTATAGCCGCTTCTAGCTTAGCTGATGAGTCGTGATACGACGAAACGCGGCTCTGGATGGACTGACAGATGCTGGAACAGTAAATAACTGTCGAAATATGGACTTGCATAATTTTAATAATCAATTATAAATTTTAGATGAGATTATCAACTTTGTTTGCTACTTATACTTGTCATTATGTGTTACTAAAGCTGACATTTTCTGTTCCCTGCAACTTCTTCTTCTTACCATTTGATCTGTGTTAATTACCAAATTTAATATGATAACCCATCGCACTCATTTCCTCAACGTTCGTCAAAACACATTGTCACTTTTATCACCATAACTAGGCATATAATGAAACTGTTTTCGGTAAGAAAAGGATACAATTCGGGCTACAATTATCTTTTATTTTCGAGAAATTGTGTTTCTTTTCGAATGGCGGGCATATAACGCTCGAGATGGGACACTTAATAGGGCTCTTAATGTAGAAAGAGCACTTAATATGGTAATTAACGTGGGACACGGGGACACACTGTTACTCTTATCAGCATAACTAGGCATGTAATGAAACCGTTTTCGGTAATAAAAAGATACAATTTGGGCTACTATTATCTATTATTTCCGAGAAGCTGTGTTTCTTTTCGAATAGCGGGCGTACAACGCTCGAGATGGGACACTTAATAGGGCTTTTAATGTGGAGAGAGCACTTAATATGGTAATTAACGTGGGACACGAGGACACACTATTACTCTTATCACCATAACTAGGCATGTAATGAAACCGTTTTCGGTAATAAAAAGATACAATTCGGGCTACTATTATCCTTTATTTTCGAGAAATTGTGTTTCTTTTCGAATAGCGAGCGTATAACGCTCGAGATGGGACACTTAATAGGGCTCTTAATGTGGAGAGAGCACTTAATATGGTAATTAACGTGGGACACGGGGAGCAGTTTTGCGACGTCATGATAAAGTGTTGTATTTTACTTCGGCTTGGATTGTCAACATAGTAGTCTCAGGTCAACAAGTTAAAATTTTATAACATAGCGGATGATTACACATATGCTTAACACGTGTTTTGGAAAAAAAATCAGTACACACTGATGCAGACAGTATTTCTGGGCTTTTTGGACTTTCTTATTAGTTAATAAGCAATTGTTTGTGGTTGAATACAAAATTATGAAAAATAATTATTATTGTCATTGGAAAAATTGTTCGCAAAAAAAAAAAACAATTTATCCAGTCATTATAGCATCCACCTTCTGCATTTTCTTCGAGATTTTGTTTGTTTCGGTATCAGAAATATTTTGTCAAAAGTCCATTGCGAAATCGTGTGGGTAAAAAGTTATCGAAGGTCGCGAAAATCAGTTTTTCTCAAATATTTCGTGAACTATTGGTTTTACATGTATTTGGGTTATTATAAAATTTATTCATCATCAAAATCTGAATAAAAAAGATATATGTATATATATATATATATATATATATATATATATATATATATATATATAGATATATATATATATATATATATATATATATATATATATATATATATATATATATATATATATATATATAGATATATATATATATATATATATATATATATATATATATGTATATATATATATATATATATATATATATATATATATATATATATATATATATATATATATATATATATATATATATATAAATATATATATCAATCGGTTTTATAACGTCTTCCGTCTTCCGATGCCTAATTTCCACTCCTCCCGGTTTCTCCATCCCTCCTCCTCCAGATCTCTCTCTAGTACTTCCTTATTGATTCCTGCTCTCCAGCTTTGGCGTGGTCTTCCTCGCTTTCTTTTTCCATGAGGGTTCCAATTTAAAATCTTTTTAGGTAGTCGGTCTTGTGACATTCTCTGTACATGTCCGTACCATATCAACTGTTGGGTTCTGATTTCGTCCACTATATCGTGCTTTATTTCTAAAGCTCGCCTTATCGTGTCATTTGGTATGCGCTCTTTTCTGGATTTTCTGGCTGCTCGTCTCCAGAAATCCATTTCTGTAGTTTTTAGTATTTTTTTCTGTTCTTTCCTTTAATGGCCACACCTGGGAGCTGTAAGTTATACTTTTCACTATTGAGTTGTAAATTCTCTTCTTATTTTCAATGGTTATGTTTTTGTCCCGTAGTATACTATTAAGCATTGCAATCGCTTTTCTTCCTTGGATATTCCTCTCGAATATTGCTTCTTCCAGTGTTCCGTCCCTAGATATTCTCGTTCTCAAATACTTATAACTGGCACAGTGTTTGATGGTGTGTCCTGTGGCCAGTTTCAAGTCCTGCTGTTGTCCTCCGACGCACATGTACTCGGTCTTTTTAATATTGACTTCTAGGCCCCATTTTTCGTATTCCTCCATAAGTTTTCGTGTCATGTATTCCATATCATCGATGTCCTGAGCGACTACTACCTGCGAATGGTAGCGTGTACAATGTAGTATCGTCATCCAGTGGTAATCCCATACTGCTGTATTTCCTTTTCCAGTTCTTCGGTGCACTCTCCAAATAGATTTTAAATAGCGTTGGGGATATACAGCAGCCCTGTTTGAGACCCTTTGTGACCGGGAACCCTGTTGTTATACCATATTTGGTTTTCATAAAAAATATTCTATACAAAATTTACATAGGATTAATAATTCTCGAGATATGAGGCTGAGAAATTTTGGAGCAAGGCGCATACTTTACTATACGTTTACGTATAGTAGTGTATACAGACAGTATGACGCATTTATGCGTAGAGATGCCGTTTAATATACACACACCCCTCCTCTCTGAGGTGTCCCCTTCTTCATAATAATGATAGTAACGACCTTGAGTTGCAGCTGTCTAGAATTCCATTCCATTGGGTCGATCTATACCCGAAAATATTTGACGAAGCTTTTTGTCCCTTTTAAAATCCAGTTTAAAGCTACGTATAGTAAAGTTCGGACAATCATCACCGTAAGCTTTTTTCAAAGATTCAAATGTCTCCGTAGCTGTTTTACCCAGTTTGACATTAAATTTGGTACCTACCCGCTGCTTCATCACACTTTTGTGACACAACGACTACGACGCATACAGTTCACACGTCTACTTTTAAGCACTGACTGATCACAATTGACTGGTTGAATGCAAATTTGTTGTATACAGATGTGAGTTTAAACTTTTACTGTTATTTACGAGATAGCGCTGCTTAAAGGTCGGTAAAAAATCAGTTTGGGAACTTTTTGTCCAGGCGGTGTAGTCACATTCACCGAATTCACCTGATATGGGTGTATGTGCCTTTTTCCTGTTCAGCAGAATCAAAAAACCCCTTCTAGGAACGCGTTTTGATAACACTGAGACAATAAAAGAAAAATCAGAGTATGCTCTCATGGCACTACTGAAGATTAAATATCAAAATGCATTCGAGAGCTGGATAAAACGTTGTCACACGTGGATTGCATCAGATGGAGACTACTTCGAAGCCGATAACATTCCAATTGATAATTAGCATTATATTGTTAATTCTATTAAGGTTGACCGAGTATTTTTGGATAACGATAGTAAATTATTTCGTAATTTTTATTACTTTCTAAAGTAGGTTGATTTTTTTTTATTTTAGTTTATAAGGGTTCCGTACGAAACACTTATAACATCACTTCGGTATCCATATGTCTGTCTGTCACACCCGATTTTCTCTGTAACTGAAAGTTGAAATTTGGCATTAATATAGGAGATCAAAACGAAAGAGGAAGGACACTAATAGTTTTTCTACATCAAAACAATTTATCTGTAATGAACACCTTCTTCAAAAAGAACAAAAACAGAAAATGGAAATGGTCTAGCCCAGATGGTAAACCGAAAAATGCAGTAGATTTCATAATCAGTAACAGGAAAGACATTATACAAGACGTAAGTATCCTAAATAGATGTTCAGTTGGGAGTGACCATCGCGTTGTGAGAGCAAAAGTGTTTATTAACATTAAACAGGAAAGAAACAACATGATTCTTAAAAGAAACCATAAGAAATTGACAACCCTGGAGGATGTGGATTCCTATAGAAGAGAGATTGCAAGCTCCTTGGAACACAATGAAGATACAGCAGTTGATGACATCAAAAATAGTATAAAAATGCCATTGATAAAACTTGCTCAAAACAACAAAAACCGGTCAAGTGCAAGATGAACTTGCGCAATTAGTGTTCCGTTACGTTGATTGCTTTTAAAATAAAAAATTTTGTTACGGAGGTATAAAATGATCAGTGACTTCACAAACCACACCCCAAATGAGTTTTCAACAAAGTTTGTTTCCAATCTTTAATGAAGACTTATGACCTTGAATTTTTTTTTTTATATACCAGAAAGATTATTAAAGATAATGCACTCGTGATAATTTTCGTTCAATCTACACCCCGTGGAGAATATTCCAGAATTTTTTCAAAATTTTTTGATAAGTACTTTTCGAGGGACAGCGATTTTTCGCGATTTTTTAAAAATAATACAAAGAAAAGTGCGCGCAAGTATTACATTATATATATATATATATATATTATATTTATATATATATATATATATATTACTCATGTTTTCACAAGCTTTCATTTGACACCACACTCGATGACCTAGTAAAAAAATTTTTTTTTTCACTTCCGATCTCACCCCTCAAAACTACCCCTTAAGTCAAAATTTAACTTTCAAAACTACACGGCTCTGATGAGGCCATCAATTCCTATATTAATACCAAATTTCAACTTTCTATGTCAAATAGTTTCGGAGAAAAATCGGGTGTAACAGACAGACAGACACCGAAGCGATCTTATAAGTGTTCCGTACGGAACACTAAAAAGAACAGAAATTAAATCAACGAGTAAAACAGCTAATGAAGCAAAGGAGAGAAATGGTAGATAAGACTATAGATAAATACAGAACTATAAACAGAGAGATATCGAGGGAAATTAGAAAAGACGAAAGACAAAAAAATGCAGATGAAATTAAAAACGTTGTAGAACAGAATTAAAGCTTAAGAGTCTTGAGGAGGAAGAACATAATGGGAAGGAAAGACATATGCAACTTTAAGGACATGCATGGTAATGTAATAACAAAAAAAAAGAGATATTTTACAGGTCATCGAATTATTTAATCAACAATTATATACCTTACAAGATAAAAGAACAGAAATCAACATACTAAAAGTCCTAAATCAGAGGTCGAAGGATATCCCAAACACCACAGAAGAAGAAATAACATCAGCCTTTAAGTACATGAAAAATAACAAAGCTCCTTGGTGAAGACAATATTGTAGTAGAGGCAATTAAACAAGGAAGGCAACAAATTATCAAATCACTTAAAATGTTATTCAATAAATGCCTTCTGGAAGGAATAACTCCGCAATCGAATAATGCAACTATTGTCATCATGATTAAAAAAGGAGATACTTCAGACCTTAGAAGCTATCAACCCATTAGCCTCCTGAGCTATGTATACAAGTTCAACACAAATAAATTCGAGTTTTTCCTTTCAAAAGAACAGACAGGTTTTTGCTCGGGGTATGGAACAAACGATCATCTGCTTACAGTTAAAATCCCCATTGAAAAATGTATAGAATATAATAAGCCTCTTGTACTCATATTTGTGGACTTCGAAAAGGCTTTTAATACTATAAATCAGCTGAGACTTTTGGAAGCACTTGCTGAGTGTCGTATTGATCATCGATATTCCAATGTAATTAATACATATATGAAAATGCCACCGCTCATGTTAAAACACAAACTAATCAATCCACCAGCAAATTTCAAATCGAAAGAGAAATGCGGCAGGGTGATACGCTCTCACCTAAGCTTTTCATAACACTTCTAGAAAGTATTCTAAAACCAAAAAACGGGGAAAGAATGAGTGCGATCTCATTTTCGAGTGAAACCGAGAACACGGATTAATTCGCAATTGTTTAAAAAAATTATTTATAACTTAAATAAATTAAATTTCTACAACAATCGTATGAATAGGCATGATGACTAATTTTGAAAAACTATTCCACGATGTTCTTACGGAACTACTATTTCCAAAAAAATATATATTTCTGGAGAAATTACAGGTTTCCTAGCATAAAATTGGTATTTTTTAAACTAACTAATATTCTAAAACCAATAAACTGGGAAAGAATGGGACTTAACGTTGACGGTGAAAAGTTAAATCACCTCTATTTCGCCGACGATATTGTCTTGATAACAGATAAAGTACAAGAAGCACAGACTATGCTACACATGCCTCAAAAAGCTTCAGTAAAGGTTGGTCTAAAAATTAATCTATCCAAGACCCAGTTTATGACAAATCTTGTTAGTTAGTTACATAGGTCAGACAGATCGCTCATTCGAAACTCGGATTGTAGAACATAAAAGAAGCTATTTAAAAAACAAAACTGACTCAGCGTACAGTAATCATTTAACAGAATCAAATCATCTTTTTTACGATAAATTTAAAATTCTACACATACAAAACAAAGGCGTAAAATTAAACCTATTAGAAAATTTAGAAATAAATAGAATTAAAACTTCCGACATCATCTTAAACGAACAAAAAGATACCTGTCTGGCCCATGGTAACTCCCCCTTACTCAATTTATACAATTAATATTCAGAATAGATTTCCCAGCAATATTCTTTAGCATGTAGTATTAATTTTATTACCTATCTACCTTAGGGTATTCGTATAAATGTAACAACACTAATATTCAAATATCATTTTGTATCAGAAGAAGTTATAGTATAGCGAAACGCGTCATACAGTTTCAGTGAAACTAAATAAAGTGGAAATTTGACAATATCAGTCTTTCATTACATTACAAATCTTGTATTAAGCAACAGTATAAAACCAAATAACATAGAGATAGAGCAAGTGTACCAATATAAATACCTGGGACGTGAAATCAGCATAGGACGACATAACTAAACACATGAAATTCAGCGGCGAATATCTCTCTCCTGGGCTGCATATGGCAAACTGGCCTATGTATTCAAGTCTAACTTTTCTATGTGTTTAAAAAGAAAAGTATTTGACAGATGATACTCGTTCTTACATACGGAGCCGATACTCTCACAATGACGAAGAAAAACATCAATAAAATATGTGCAATGCACCGAAAGATGGAGAGGTCAATGTTAGAGGTTACTCTTAGAGATCATACGCCAAATCACATTATCAGGAAGAGAACGGGGGTACAAGACGCAGTCAAATTCATTCTACACCTTAAATGTAACTGGGCTAGGCATGTTGCTAGGTTTAAGGATGGGCGATGGACAAATAGAATCTAGAGTGTCGACCGAGATCCGAAGCCTATCGGAGTAGAGGTAGATCACCAAGTCGGTGGACTGATGATTTGAAAAGAGTGGCTGGAAATTGGGTACAAGCGGCCCAGAACAGAAATAAGTGGCAAGACTTGAGGGAGGCTTTCGTCCTGCAGTGGACAGTATGAGCTGATGATGATGACAATGATGATGATAGGAATTGATGGTCTCATCAGAGCCGTGTAGTTTTGAAAATTAAATTTTTACTTAAGGGGTTAGTTTTAGGGGGTGAAACCGGAACACTTTTCTTTGTATTATTTTGAAAAAATTGCGAAAAATCGCTGCCCCTCCCCCTTATCTCAAAAAGTACCGAGTAAAAAGTTTTTAAAAAATTCTAGAATATTCTCCACAAGGTGTAGATTGAACGAAAATTATTATGAGTGCTTTACCTTTAATAATTTATCTGGTATATATAAAAACACAAAAATTTCAAGGCTATCAGTTTTCAGTCATTGATCACTTTATGCCTCCATAACGAAAATTTTTATTTTAAAAGCAACCAAAGTATGAAACATTAATTGTGCAAGTTGAACTTGCACTGGGCCGGTTATTTTTTTTATATTTTAGTTTTTGTTTTTCTTGAGAAAAACATTGAACTAAATTGAACATAACGTAGCGGTATATATTTTATTTTAACAAGAGTAGCTAGCACGTCTTTTGAAAATACATTTTTCAAAGGATTCTCTTTAGGCATATGACTTTTGTTTACCTTTCATACATCTTTCAAGGAGAAAACGTATATAATACCTATACATTTCCTAATATAAAAGCTTGCATGCTCAAATCATGCCTGATGAAGCAAGATAATTTGAGTGCAGTGCGCATAGTAAATGTTTTGTTCTAAACATTTCTATGGGTTATTGAAATGTGTATCTCATCTTCATAAAAAGTGGGAAAAAAGGTAGTATTAGGTAAGTGAATACGTAGGGCAATCTAAAAGTTTTCAGACTAACGCTATGGCAACAGCGCGAAATAGTATCCATTCGCGCCGGTAGGTGGTGGTACTTTGCTGCTGATAGTTTGTTTTGTATAGGTTCATAATAATTTTTTTTTTCTCGGATTTTCAAGATAACTATGTTTTTCAATAGGGGCACAAGTACTTCTTTACCCCGTAAATTGTTTTTGCAATACTTTAATTATTTTGCAAATAATCTCTAGTTGAATATTTATGTATAGAACTTTTTTCATTTATTCGTATTTCGGAAACAAATAGAGATAATTGAGTTAATTTTTTTAAAAAATGAAGCTAAATATTTATACTTTTCAGCTGAATTCATGCGGTTGCTGTAAATATTTAATTTGTTCAAGTGATAAACAATTTTTTTAAACAATTGCGAATTAAACTATGTTCTCGGTTTCACTCGAAAATTAGATGCGTAAAACGCTTCTAATTAAAGAACGTAAAATATTTAGTACCTTCAGTTGATTTGTGTAATAAGAAATTGATTCAAGATTTGAAGGCTACATTCGGCGACTCTGACGGAGCTGGGTCTCAATATAAAAACAAGTTCAATTTTTCTTCTCTACTCTCACATGAATATGAATTTGGTATTAGTGTAGAGTGGCATATTGTCGCCACTTCGCACGGAAAAGGGATTTAAGATGGGATTGGTGGATGCGTTAAAAGTGCAGTGAGAACTGCAAGTCTTCAGAGAAATAGTGAAAATCAAATAATATCTCTCAAACGCTTGTTGGATTGAGCAGTTAATTATTTTAAATATGTTAACTTCGATTTTTGTACAAATGAAGAATGTCAAGCCCATGAAAAGGTTTATCAACCGAAATATCAAACTTGTAAAGCTAAATCTAAGACTCTCCAACTTTTTTTTTTTTATGGATCTAGCACAAGTGCTGCAGGGAAGTCCCCAGGTGCGACACGTGTGCGGAACAAGCGATTCACGTTGTTCTTAAATCGCTGTAAATTATACTCGGTAAGAAACACAGTCCTGGATAAATTATTCCAAAAGGATGATGTTCTCCATATAAAAGACTGCGTTGTACGAGGAGTAACAAGCTGAACCTCATACGGATGTGAAGTATTAGCGCGACGTGTATTTCTAATATGCATCGCTCTGGGAGGAATTAAGCTGGCTACATCCTTCGAACACTGTCCATGAAAATACTTGTAGAATAGGCTCAAGTCGCCAACCGTTTTTTCGATGCTCCAGCGAATCAAGGCCGCCGGTCGGTTCCAGGTCTCCAATCAGACCAACAGCTCTCCTCTGAATAGAATCCAACAAATGCAATGTATGTTTGGGAGCGGAGCCCCAAACATGGGAGCACTATTCCATAGTTGGTCAAATTTGAGCTTTGTAAAGAATTAACAGTTGTTGTGGAGTGCGTTCCATACCGAAAGAAAATAACCAATTGATATGCAAAATATTTTCTAGTTCTGAAGAAGCAGTAACGGTTAATATTTCAAATAATTTAATATGTATTGTATAATTTTTACTTCATTTTTCAGTAAATAATAAATGCAAAAGGTCTTGATATTATTATTATGATTCCTTTATTAAAAATTACTGAGTTTTTCGAAGAGCGTCAGCGTTAACAGCTCACGCATTAGAGCCCACGAGCATGTTGGAGGCCGCGCGTCATCAGAAAAATATTAATAACTTTTTTAATATCAGAGGTTACTAACTTTTTTAAAATTTACTCAGTGGCGTTTTAAGCATGAAAAGAGTGCGATCTCATTTTCGAGTGAAACCGAGAACATGGTTAATTCGCAATTGTTTAAAAAAATTGTCTATAACTTTAACAAATTAAATTTCTACAACAACCGTATGAATAGGCTTAGTGACTCATTTTGAAAAACTATTCCACGATGTTCTTACGGAACTACTATTTCCAAAAAAATATATATTTCTGGAGAAATTACAGGTTTCCTAGCATAAAGTTGGCTTTTTTTAAACTAATTTTAAATTTCACGCCAAAACGCTCGCAGGTGTCATGGCGTCTGCTCGTGACGTCACGCCTTTGTAAACTCCATGTCAACAACAGTGCGGTATACAATAATTTTGCTATTTTGTGTGTTTAAAATAAATTCTAAAGTGTACAAGTGGTGTGCGGTCCCTCAATGTAAAAAACACATCGATAAAAACTCCTAACAAATTATTTGTTTACGTTCCAAACAAGAAAGCAATAAGAAATAAGAGATTAGCTCTTCCACGGCGAGACCCAACAGTTATTTCTCCAAATTCTACAATTTATTTCTGTGAAGACCATTTTGATGTAAGTTTTAACTTAATATCTTATTAGTATAAATGAGGTGTGTCGTAATAAACTTGTATGAGAAATTGTTAATTATCTAAATAATACCTTTAGATAGTCACATCACTATTGAGGTTAGGTTTTATTTCTTTAATGTTATCATCCACTACTGTAGTACATAGGCGATGGTGAGACCTAAACTAAATAAAATCAATCTGTATGTACTAACTCATACCACATAGCAAAATTTTCGTAAGAATCATAACCTAACCTAAAACTATTAAAACCATGACGTAGAAATAAAGTGCATTTCTTTTGGGTTTTTGAGTTTTAAATTGTAGTTTTAATACAGATTACTTATATACTTACATAGAAATTTTGATATTTCTAAATTCTGCTCAACTTCAAACAACGTCTTTGTTTGACGCAAGCATCAACAAATCAATTCTAGGTAAATTAGAGCTATTTACCTTGATAAATCCGTCTTTTATCGTTAACGTTTCTTGGTTCTAGTTTTTGTAACTCAAAACTAGGTAACTCGATAGTTTAAAACTACAAATTTACTGATAAACGGTGCAGCGATTACGTTAACACAAGAGAAGTTCGACCGAAATAATGTTTACTTAGGCGTGACGTCATTCGCTCTGATTGGTGTTCCACATAACATGGCGGATTGCTGTATTTTGCATTTTTATTTTAACAAAAATAATATTAATCTCACTTTTAATATAAAAATAAGAACATTTATTGGAAACTTTTTATTTCATTAATTAAAGTCATAATTGTTACTGTCATCACGTCTATTCAACTGAAAAGTATAAACATTTTGTTTCATTTAAACAAAAAATAACTCAATTATCTCTATTCGTTTCCGAAATATGAATAAATGAAAAGTTCTATACATAAATATTCAACTAGCGATTATACGCAAAATAATTGTATTGCAAAAAAAAATAGGGAGTAAAAAGGTACTTGTACCGCTATCGAAAAGCATAGTTATATTTGAAATCTGCGATTTAAATATCATAATCGGTTTTTTAACACCCTGTATATATAATTCTACACCTTTGTATGTACATATCTCTCAAAACTCAAGGACAGATAATCTAATTTTCACGCAGTTTTCTTGGACATATAGGAGTACGATCTGGCAAGGTTTTTTTTAGTGTTTTGAATTAACATTGGTTCGATGACATCGTAGATATCGGAAAAATAACATGCAGCGATTTTATACTCCACCCTCTTAACTATAAAAATATTTTTTTAAATTTTATTATAACTATCTGCTTAATAACAAAGAGGTCCGTTTTTGATGACTGGAGTGGCGGTATGACAATCGGTGGAAAAAAGCTAAGTAACCTTAGATATGCGGATGACACTATTATATTTGCAGATCATTATCAAAAACTATGGATTGCCAATTAATAGAGCGAAAACCAAAACTGATTGTTAGTCGTAAAAAAAGATCTGTCACACATAAATGAAATTGCTGGTTTCACTGTTTTAGACCATTTCAACTATTTGGGAAGCGGAAGAAGAAGATGTTTGGCTATGGCAAGAAACTCGACGCTCAAACTCACTAAGGTCTGGAAAGATCCAGCTGTTGCAAAAAACAAAAAGTTAAGATTACTATCCAGGCTTATATTCGTCATAGCAACTTATGCATTGGAAACATGGACCATTAAAAAAGCTGACGAAAAACGAATCGATGCGTTTGAGATGTGGGCATATCGAAGAATCCATAGAGTATCATATACTAAACACCGTACTAATGTATCTATTCTTGAAGAGCTTAGTATAAATGACTGCCTTTCAAACAGAATTAATAGACAGTACCTGAAATATTTTGGTCACATTATGAGGAAAGTGGATGCAAAGCTTGCAGTAACGGGGAATTTAGAAGATCAAGGTGACGGTCTCTAACAAGATAGTCCGACCAAGTAAGATCTCTTCCTAATATGGGTATGCACGAGCCAAATCAGGTCGCGCAGGAACGAGATGTCTGGAAAATGACTGTTGAGGCAGCAACTGCACAGTATCACCGATACTCCTATTGGGATGAAAGGATTGAGAGAGAGAGAGAGACAGAGATCTGCTTAAAAAACAATAACACTGGCCAACATGATTTTTTTCGCAAGGAAACTGAATAGAGATTCTAGTTCAGTTTTTTATGCTGAATTCATCAGATTTCTTCTGTCTGGCATAGTTTTCATGTGACAGTCATTTCTGTGTAATATACTTCTCTATATTAGGATTTCATTGTTATAATTCTTGTAAATATAGAAGTGGGAATTTGTATTCAGAATAATTTGGCATCAGGCAGACTTATTCATGTTGAAACATATTTTAACTCTGTCCAGGCTTAATGATGTTCAAACCTGTCCTATCTTGAACAAATATTGCCCTTTTTTAGCAAACAGAGGGCCAGTACCCAGTATTGTAATTGTAGTGAGTCTGGTAACACGTGTACCTAGTTATTTTTGTGCTTTTTATTGTTTTTATTTGTAAGTTTTTTTTATAAACGTTTCAAAATGCCAAGAAAGTGTGTAAATCAACCAAACAATTTCTGCTACGTGTGTGGTGAACTGACCTTCAAGCCTCCGAAGTGAAATTTTACTCCGCTTGTGAAAAAATGTTATGAGCTCTATTTTGGGTGTAAATCTGGTGATTTTGATAAAGACTGGGCCCCAAATTTTTGCTGTGTATCATGTGTTAGGCTTCTCACTGGTTGGAAAAATGGTACTCATCATATGCCAGAACAGAAGGACCATTTAACTGATTGTTATTTCTGCTTAACTAACATTAAAGGAATTACTTCCAAAACAAAATATACAGTTAAGTACCCCAATTTGGGATCTGCAATTAGACCTGTGCCTCATAGTGAAGCGTATAATGTAGTAAAGTTTCCGGATTTCATGACCTTAAGTGATAACTCTGACTCCGACCCAGTTCATAATGAAGACGGAAAAAGCGAGAGAAGTGACCCTACATTTGAAGCAAATAGTTCATCAGAACCTCACTTTTTATCTCAAGAAGATCTTAATGATCTTACACGGGATTTAAATTTGTCTAACCTGAACAGTCAGCTGAGGTTTTAAGTTCCAGGCTCAAAGGTTAGAATCTACTCCAAAAAGATACAAGGATCTGCGTTTATCGTAGAGGCCATAGTGATTTCAGTGACTACTTCTCTAAAGAAGGCCATGTAGTTTTTTGTAATGATGTTTGTGTAGTAATGGAGGCTCTTGGACATCAACACCAGCCAGATGAGTGGCGATTGTTCATAGACTCATCGAAAGTCAGTTTGAAGGCTGTACTACTACATAATGGGAATAAATTACGATCAATACGTGTCGCGAGTGCCAGTGATATGAAGGAGACATATAAAAATATGAAACTGCTGTTAGAAAAAATTCAGTATACTAAATTTACTGTGGTGATTTGAAGGTTATAGCTTTATTGTTAGGTTTGCAACTTGAATACACGAAATTCTGCTGTTTCTTGTGTGAATGGGATAGCAGGGATAAGGAGTCTCAATACATAAGGAAATAATGGCCTGAACGTGAATCTCTTATTCCTGGGCATAAAAATGTATTAAATACCCCATTAGTGGATCCCGAAAAGCTATATTTACCTCCCCTGCACATAAAACTGGGGCTTATAAAAAATTTTGTAAAAAAAATGGATGAAAGTTCTGCTGCATTTATGTATTTGAAATCTAAATTTCCTAAAATAAGTGATGCAAAATTGAAGGAAGGAATTTTTATAGGGCCCCAAATAAGATCATTAATATCGGATGATGAAGATTTTGAGGAACTGGTACATCCACCGGAAAAAGCAGCATGAAAATTATTCAAAAATATCTGTTGTGGATTTCTTGGCAATACTATAGTGAAATAGTGAGTGATCTTCTGACTTCATACAAAGAAAATGGGCTGCAATATGTCCTTAAAAATTCACTTCTTGGAATCCCACCTAGACTTCTTCCCTGAAAATCTTGGGGCTGTCTCTGATGAGCATGCTGAGCGTTTTCATCAGCAGATTTCTACTATGAAAAAGAGGTATCCAGGCAAATGAAGTTCCAGTATACTGGTCGACTACTGCTAGACCATGAAAAGAAACATCCCGAGGGCAAAATATGACCGAAAATCATCATATAAAACTTTTTAGGTTAGACAAAATTAGCCGTGTATTTATTATTCAGTGTTTTGTAAGTACTAATTATTTTAAAACTTTAAACACGTACCCCAAAAAAACCCTGCCTAATGGATAATATCTGAGAACATATTTAAACTCAGCATGGAAAAGATAAATATATTCCGTTAATTTAGCCCTTGCGAAGAAAAAAAAAATTTTTTTTAGACCAGTGTAATTTTCAATTCCACCTGTTAAAAAAAATTTATCCTCTTAAAAAATTTTTACTCTCAAAGTCCCAGACATCGTCACCCTTTTTGATCCTAAATATCACCAAATCCCATTAAAAATGACAACTGAAATAGAAAAAAAATATTTATGCGTTCCTAAATAAATACGGAATAATGTCTGCAGAAAACCCTCGTAAGTATGAACTAAATGTGAAATATAATACTTCAGACGACACGTCACTTCAAAGCTGTTCGAAAACTAATATTAAAATAAAAACATAAATATAGTTATATGGAAAACACATGTGTGGCGTGTAATGGATGAACAATAAAAATTTATATTATAGACGATAAAGATTAAGGTAGTATAAAGAAAGAAACAATTAACTAATGCCTAGGGATCATTTGATTTTTAACAGGTACAGCCTGTCAAGTAAGAATGTATCCGCGATAATTCATTTTTGGTAAATGCAATTCTAGTAATTCAATAAAAAATCGGTAGATGGAACTTTTGTCTACGGCGGATTTTAGTAATAGTCTCACTCAATTCCGAACTTTCGTCGAAATCACGTAAAATTCAAAATGAACCACTTATTTGCGCGTCGGTTCGAGGCAGTCTTTCTTTGTTCCCATCCAAAAGGGCCTAAAATGATACATTCTGCGACCGCTAAATATATTAAAAAGTCGGTATCGTTTATGAAGAAGTTTTAACGAGATGAAAAATGCCGACGACTTGCTAAAGCGTCAAGGAGCGGCAATATTAAGAAAATCGGGTTTGAATGTCTCCCATCTTCTTGTCGACAACATCTTCATGCTCATGATGTCAAATTTCGAAACCTTTGCTGGACGAAAATAACTTCGCGAAGTGGCTGGCATGGGCCCACGATAAGATACTAAAGTGGCCTTCACAATCGCCGGACGCCAACCCTATTGAAAACGTTTGATCCCTTGTAAAGAGAAAGCTTAAAGGAAAAACTCTGAGGACTTTGAATCAGTTGTCTCGCAAGATTCGAAAACTTTGGAGATCATTGCCCGAGTATGCAGAAAATCTCATCGAAAACATGCCTCGAAGATGCCAGGAGATTAATAATGCAGGAGGCGATTGGACAACTTACTCAGGTAATTGCGCCGTTGTTAGCATACCAAAGAATACATTAATAGGAAAAAATACTAAGGCAATGATCTCCAAATTTTTCGAATCTCGCGAGACAACTGAGTCAAAGTCCTCAGAGTCTTTCCTCCGAGCTTTCTCTTTACAAGAGACCAAACGTTTTTAATGGGGTTAGCGTCCTGCGATTGTGAGGGTCAATGGCTTATCGTGGGCCCAAGCGTGCTGCTTCGCAACATGATTTTCGCCCAGCAAAGATTTCTACAACGTGCTTCGAAATTTGACATCACGAGCACGAAGATATTGTCGAATGGTCTCATGGGACACATTCAAATCCGATTTTCTTAATTTTGCAGCTCCTTGATGCAGCGTCAATTTCGGATCTTATGAAAACAAAGACATGATTTTTTTTCGGAGCGACTTTGCATACCGACATATTTCGTCTTGTTAAAACGGTTTACCTACTGCTGTGTCATTTAGGCCTCCTTGAATGGGAGCAAAGACTGCCTCGAACCGACGCGCAAACAAGTGATTCATTTTGGATTTTACGTGATTTCGACGAAAGTTCGGAATCGACTGATACTTTTACTAAAATGGGTCGTAGACAAAGGTTCCCTGAATGGATTTTTCGTTAAATTCTTAGAATCCCATCTACCAAAAATGAATTATCGCGGACACGTTCATACTTGACAAACTGTAATAATGAATCGTGGTTTATTCATACTCAACAACTGGTAGTAATCGTCTCTTTAAAAGTGTGAAGATTTGTTTTGGACGTTATAAGTGTCGGAAGAAGGATTATAACTCATTTAAACCATCTTATTCCAGAATGAAATTAGAACAAATGCAGAGAGATTTTAATATTGGAGTAAAGAAAATAATACAGGATTTACTTACACGCTAGAATTCCACATATTATCTATTGAAAAGGCTTGCTGCTGAATATGATTTTTTTTCTTTGACACACACAAATCAGTGGGACCTAATTAAAATGGCACTTGAGCCTTTACAACCATTTGAACAAACTACGAAATATTTCAGTAGTTTACTGTGTATAATCTCAGAAGTGATTTCAACAATTTTATTATTAACTGAATATTGAACAGAAATCAATGTTCCCGGTTTGGGATCTAGGCAGGATAATTGATTTAAAAGTTTGAGCCAGAGATTCGCAAATATTGAAACCAGTAACAATTAAGTAATTGCCCCAGTCCTGGTTTTAAAGATGCATATTTCACTGACAAAGAAAATACATTTTAAAATACGTCAAACAAACAATACCGTTAAAAGTAAATATTAAACCCGATGAAGATGTGGTATCAGTATCGAAATCAGACTCCTTGGACGATGTCCAACTTAGTATTTTAAAAAACTTAACAGTACCAAAAAACCGTAAGAAACGGAAGCAGACATTTTGAGATGTATTTTCTGTTCTTTCTTTCTCTCAATCCTTTCACTCCAATAGGAGTATCCGTAAAACTATGCGGTTGTTGCCTCAACAGTCATTCTCCAGGCATCTCAATTCCTGCGCGACTTGACTTGACTCGACCATATCCATACCAAGAAGAGATCTTACTTAGTCGGACCATCTTGCTGGAAACCGTCCCCTTGATCTTTTACCTTTTACCTTCCCCTTTACTACAAGCTTTTTCATGGCATCCACTTTCCTCATAATCTGACCAAAATATTTCAGGAAAGTCGGTCCTTTATGCTCAGCTCTTCAAGAACAGATACATTAGTACGATGTTCGGTATATGATACTCTGAGAATTCTTGGATATGCCCACATCTCAAACGCACCGATTCGTCTTTTATCAACTTGAATAATGGTCCATGTTTCCGATGCGTAAGTTGCTATGGGGAACATAAGACTGGATTCGGGATTCTTTCTTACCAGAGATAAAAAATCAGCCGAATGCTAGTCGAGCTTCGGCAATTAATGTTCCGTACGGCGATTGCTTTTAAAATAAAATAAAATACTCACCTAGGCTAAGTTAATTAGGTCCCTTAGGTATTTTAAGATCCAGTATGTATTATCACGTTTTTTCTTAGTCAATAATGTATAGTTATAGCTTCTTAGTTACCTAATAACCAATAAATCAATCTAGCTTGATCTAAAATCTAGTAATAAAGGTTTAAAACAAATATTTACTACCTAAATATTTGTTTAATTATTAACAAACAAAATAAAATTATTTTGAAAAGCATATTAACAAGACCTCCACCATATTGTCAAATCCAATAATTTTCATAGTATATATATATTAAGGATTTTCTACAGCTGACGCTGTCTTCCTTCTCTCAGCCTTTGATTCCATCCGTTTCTATCTTCCCAGTCTCCATCTGTTAGACCCCTGTCCTCCATAGCCTCGTCCACATCGTCTCTCCACGATCGTCTGGGTCTTTCTCTTTTTCTTCTCCCTATAGGGCTCCACTCCGTTATTTTCTTTATCCACCTATTATCTTCGCTCCGTCTTATGTGTCCATACCATTTTAATCGTTTTTCTTCAATTGTGTTTATTGTGTTCTCTTTGATGTTCATTCTGCTTCTTATTTCTTCATTAGTTATTATACGTGTCACTCTACAACATCTTCTCCAATACTCCATCTCAAACGCGTTAATTTTAGATTTATTTATTTTGTTGATCGTCCATGTTTTTGACCTGTATGTCATTATGATTTGTATACGCGTGTTTTGTTTCTCTTTGTAATGTGCTTGTCCCACAGGATCGAATTTAATTGTCTTATGCATGTCCGCGTTTGTCCTAATCTAGCTTTAATCTCTTCTTCTGATGTTGCGTTTTTTGAAATGATGGTTCCCAAATATTTAAATCTATCGGTTCCTTTGATTATTGTTTCGTTATCGATTTCTAGATTCTCCACGTTTCCCTCCTTTGTTGTTAGATATTCCGTTTTATCAAAGTTTATTGCTAATCCTGCTTTAGTGTATTCTTCTTTCAGTTTTCTTACCATCTCTTCCTCATCTTGCGCTATGATTACTTGGTCGTCTGCGAAACTTAGAGTATATAAGTAATCTTCTCGTATTGGGACTCCCATTCCACTACATTTTTTTAATGTTTGTTCGAGGTATATTTTGAATAGTGTGGGGAGATGTAGAGCATCCTTGTAATAGGCCTTTTGATGTTTGGAGTCTCTTCCCTATTTTATGTCCTATCCTTATGTTCACTGTGTTGTTTTCGTAGAGAGCTTTTGCTGCGTATATTAGTTCTTTGTCAATGCCTATTTCTTTCATTGCGTTCCATAATCTTTATCTTGGTACTGAGTCATAGGCCTTTCTTATGTCTATGAAGACTAAATAAACTTCTCTCTTCTCTGCCAGTTTTTTTTTTTCCATTGTTTGTTTTATAGTGTATATGTGGTCTATACATGATTTTCCGGCCGTAAAGCCTGCTTGGTCTTTTCCAATTTTTCCGTTTATATTTTCCTCTATAATATTTTTAATAATTTTTCCATACAAACGTCCCATACTCGATATTATGCTTAGGCCTCTATAGTTTGTGCACTTTCTGCGGTCTCCCCCTTTTTAAATATAGATACTATATAGGCTTTTGACCATTCCTCTGGTATTTTTTCTCCATTTATCGCTCTGTGGAACATGTTTCTCAGCATTCGATGTAATTTATTAGACCCGTACTTAATCATTTCATTTACCACACCCCCAGGTCCTACAGATTTATTATTTTTGAGTATTTTATTATCTTCTTTACTTCTTCATAGCTTAGTTCTATCTCTTTTGTTTCCTTATTCTGTTCTTCTTCAGGGTTCTCTTCCTGGAATTCTTGTCTGTCTTCTGTTAGCAGCTTCTTATAATATTCTTCCCACTCGCTTTCTGGGGTATACTCTATATACATCTTCTCTCTATAGTTTTTTTATACCAGATAAATTATCAAATGTAATGATGATGATGTGATAATTTTCGCTCAATCTACCCTTTATGAAGAATATTCTAGAATTTTCAAAAAAATTTTTGATTGGTACTTTTCGAGATAGGGGGGAGACAGCGTTTTTGGGCCATTTTTTTTTTAAATAATACAAGGAAAAATATTACATCATATATATTTTTTGAACTCGTGTTTTCACAAGCTTTCATTTGACATCCCACTCGATGACCTGATAATTTTCGTTTTCATTTCCGATTTCACCCCCCAAAAACTAACTCTTTAAGTCAAAATGTACCTGTCAAAACTATACGGCTCGGATTGGATCATCAATTCCTATATTTGTGTCAAATTTCAACTTCCTATGTCAAATATTTTCGGAAAAAATCCGGGATGACGGACGGACACCGAAGTGATCGCATAAGTCTTCCGTACAGTACACTAAAAATAAAAAGGTCTCCCAAGAAACAGAAGAGGTAGAAGCAGAGTACAGTTCTTATTTAAGTTTGCCATTAATAGATCGTAAAGGGGACTTCCATTTGACAGTTCGAGGCACGAGGACGTGTGTTCCCGGTTGGGGCTTCTGAAGGCGAGGTTCGCGCGTTTTGGGACTCCGGAGGGTGGAACGGTGGTCCACAAATTGTTTCGTAGGGGTTCTAATGGCAGCGGGTTGCTAAGCCCTGTGCGGAGTGATTCCTAAAACGTCGGTTTGAGGTTATGTAATTTGAGCAGGTGGCCATATTTTTTGTGATAATTGCGTAATCGAGCAGACGGGCTGACAGAAAATGGTTATATCCAAAGCTAGTAGCAATTTCCCAAGGAGAACCTTTATTAGAGCCCATGAAATATATGAAACGCTTAAGCTAAATATTTAAAATATAAAATTCTTACAAGGTTATGGACATAGAATCCAGACTCACTTTGTTCTGGATCTTGCTGGGAATCATTTAATATAATAGAAAAATAACTCGACACTCGGCCGAATAGTCCTGGCAGTTGTGGTCGTAAAACGTATATATATATATATATATATATATATATATATATATATATATATATATATATATATATATATATATATATATATATATATATATATATGTATATATATACATATATATATATATATATATATATATATATATATATATATATATATATATATATATATATATATATATATACAGTAGAACCCCGGTTATCCGAGGTAACGGGGGGGCACCCTCCTCGGATAATCCGAATTTGTTTTTTATTCATTCAAAAAATAAAACACCAATACTTTAAACCGATGTATTAACGTTTTTAACATATAAATAGGTACATACATTATAAAACAGTGAAATAGGTATCTATGCGCTTCTGTTTCATAGTGCATCTTCTTTTTCTCGGTGCAATGTTTCTCCATCTATTAAGAAGAAGCAAATCCGCTGGGGTTGCCTCTGGTTGTTGTTCGACATACCTCAAAACTTTTTCCAAAGAAGCAAAACCTTCTTGATGGGAGATCTTAGTGACTGTTCATCCACGGCCGCTTCGTCATCGTCATCGTCATCTGATTTTTCGGTTTCCTGAAAGGCATTCGTTATTTCTTCAATACTCATTTCTTCTTCTAAATCATCTGCTGTAATCCATTCAACAACATCTTCTCTTGTCACATTTTCGCAACCTTTTAATTTTTGCATTAATTCAAATATACTTTTTTCTTTTTCTTCTATCTCGCTGTCAAAATTTGAACAAGACATTTCTCCATGGCTTCTCAATTTCAAAGCTAATTCATTTAATGGAGTATCACTTCACTGTCGTTATAGTCCTCAAAATCAATAATTTTTGACCAAGATTTTTGAATAGTGGTAGTATGCACAGAATCCCAAGCTTGACTTACCCAGTAAATAACATTTTTCAGTGTAACCTTTCTCATCCAATTGATAATATCCTCCTTTTCTGTGTATTTCCCACAGTTGTTCAACATATAAACGCCTATAATTTTTTTAATGTTTCCGAGGATACCTTGATCTATTGGTTGCATTATGCTGGTTACATTTGGAGGAAAAAAATTTACAGCAATTTCGCCCACATGAAGTCCTTCTCCAGGGTGAGAGAGGGCATCATCCAACAACAAAATAGCTTTAATAGGAAGACGGTTTCTGTTCAAAAATTTAGTTACAGATGGCACGAACTCTTCTTCAAACCAGTTAGTAAATAAGGTCGCATCTATCCATGCACTCTTCTGACTTTTGTAATAGACTGGTAGGGCTTTGGGTGAGATGTCTTTTAAAGCTCCTGGACGTGCAGACTTGCCAATCACCATCAGTGGGATTTTGTGCTTGCAGATGCACTGGAACATACCATTATAGTTAATCTTTCCTTACTTCGTTTGTGCCCAGGAGCTGATTTTTCCTGTCGAGATGCCAATGTTTTTGATGGAAGCATTTTATAATTCAGACCAGTTTCGTCACAGTTGTAAATTTAATCACATGTGTATCCACAATCTTTGATTTGCTTTTTAAAGTTCTGCTTAAACTTCTCAATTGATGACACATCAGCAGAAAGTTTTTCACCACTTACAGTCAGTTGTCGTACACCGTACCGTTTTTTCCAGCGGTCAAGCCTTCCAGAACTGGCGGTAAACTGATCTATCTCTGGGAATTGCCTACTAATCATTATTGCTTTCTGTTGTAAAATTGGACCTGACAGAGGCACACCTTTTAATCTCTGTTGGTTAAACCACATGAATAAAGCTTGGTTAACCTTTTCATAGTCGCCGGTTTTCATTGATTTTCTTCCTGAGGACGAGGAGGATTGATTTATACACCATTCTTCTATTTTTGTGCGGTTTCTTTTCCAATCTCCAACTGTTACCTCACCTACTCCATAATCTCGTGCAACAACTTTAATTGTCTCTCCTGCTTCGGTTATTCTGATGACTTTTAATTTTTGTTCAATAGGAACGACGATTCTTTTACGCTTGTTTTGCTCCATTATAATACGACAAACAAAAATTCAAACAAAGCAGTTTTTATTCATTACACTTAACTACCAGAACTCCAACCAAATAAATTATGTGAGTATACTCGTACTTCTCCGTAGTAAACGCTATAACGCACTGCATTCACGCAAATTTACATGCTGAAAGAGTCCAAAAACATAAATAGGGGAACCCCTCACACACGGGCCAGGGGGATTCCCCGAAGGCCCCGACGATTTTAAATGGAAATATGTACATACATATTTTAGAAGCTCGGTTAATACGCAGCATAGACGCGGGTACCTCGAATAATCAGGTTCTTAGATTGGCTCGGTTAATCCGGAGCTCGGATAATCGCGACTCGGTCAATCGGGGTTCTACTGTATATATCTATATATATATATATATATATATATATATATATATATATATATATATATATATCGTAAAGCAAGTCCATTTTTATACCAGCAGATTAATTTTAAGAATTTTCCTAGGGTAGGAAAACTTGCTCTTAAGTTTTTTTCATCACCAACTTGTTCAATATTAGTGAAAGGCTATTTTCTGAGGTTGAAAATATATATGAAGAAAAAAGGAACATATTGTCGTTTGAAAGTGGTGAAATACCAACATACCTTGATCATAATTTACTTTTGCTTGATTTTAAATATTAAAATATTCTAGTTTTGTACTAATATAAACAATTTGGATTTGTTGCTCTTTTTGTTATGTTTAAAATATTTCTCTTATGCTTATTTTATATTATAAATGTTACTTTTAATTTGGTTTTATTGTGCTCAAAAAATTTGGTGCGGTAATAAAGGATCCGGTCAAACTAGGTACCCGTTATACCTCTAGTCTTTAGATTTTAGGTCCCACCAAAAAATCCAACACATTTAAACAAAGCTCAATCAATCAAAGGAGACGGCTAACCGATAATACCGTCTAGAACCAGCTGTGATATTTCAGTTGAATATTGCGAGAATTTTTTACTAAAAAAAGTTAGTAATGAGAATAATTTTTCTATATCGGTCGGCGTACTTGTTTACATTTCCAATCAAGCCGGTGAGAGGACATTTCTTTGAAAAAGGGCTGTAAGCGTCCATGCCAGCCAAAATGACGTCGGAAATTCCCTTAACGCAGTCGAATGGATCGTCAAAACAAACATATAACCAACGGAAAGTTGTAGTTCCCAGAGAAACAAATCAGCCCTCAAAGTACTCCCAGACGAGATAATTTAAAAATTTTGAAGATTCTACGCAGTTTCAAAAGACAAGGAACGAAAATTTGACAACGATTTTTCCCGAAACTACGCCCCAAATCAAAAAAAACCGACCAAGTGCAAGTCGAACTTGCGCAATTAGTGTTACGTATGTTGATTGCTTTTAATATAAAATTTTTTGTTACGGAGGTATAAAACAATCAATGACTTCACAAAACACAACCTAAATGAGTTTTCGACAAAGTTTTTTTCCGCTTTTTTCTGAAAACTGATGACCTTGAAATTCTTGTTTTTTTTATATACCTGATAAATTATTAAAGGTAAGGCATTCGTGATAATTTTCGTTCAATTTGCACCCTATGGAGAATGTTCCAGAATTTTTTCAAAATTTTTTGATTAGTACTTTTCGAGATAAGGACGGGAACGCGACTTTTCGCGATTTTTTAAAAATAATACAAAGAAAAGTGTACGCAAGTATTACATTATACATATTTTTGAACTCTTGTTTTTACAAGCTTTTATTTGACACCCCACTCGATGACCTGATAAAAATTTTTTTTTTTTCACTTCCGATTTCACCTCCCGAAACTAACCCCTTAAGTCAACTTTCAAAACTACACGGCTCTGATGAAGCCATCAATTCCTATATAAATGCCAAATGTCAACTTTTTATGTCAAATAGTTTCGAAGAAAATCGGGTGTGACAGACGGACAGACACCGAAATGTGTGTGTTCTGCATGGAACACTAAAAATAGGGGAAAGGTCCGACTTCAGAGTACCCTATCACCCAGCATAATGAACTTATTTGACTCTTAGGGAGGCGCTTCACAATACCTCCAGCAACCCATGATAAATGACTAAAGGAAGAAGATGATGAACAACAATGACTGAAGGTAACAGAAAATTAAATAAATGTAAAAAAAATAAATTAACTAATTAACTGCGAATAGGCTAGACAGTAAAATACAGCCAAGTATCAGTTAAGCAAAGAGATAGAAATAAGTGTAATGTATGTAACCCGGAACTCACGGCATTGCAGGCGTATTATTTCCATTTCCATAGACATAACTCGTTGGAGCAAGAGGTCACTCCTGATTGCTTTCTATAATTTGCTACAACGGAACGACTGCTTATTTATACAACAGAACTAATGAGGAGATTTTGCAGTGAAAACGATATTTTTCAGACGAAACAGGACGTTGCTGTTTCTTACTGCAAGGCATTATTATATCCACTTGCATTGCTTGTCGAATATTTATTTTAATTTTACTTGATTCAGGGAGCCAAGCTTTCAGTTTTGAGATATCCCCACCAAAAAAAAACCCATAGGGGTGAAATCAGGACAGCGTGGAGGCCAACACCTCTTTTGGCAATCAGTTTATTCAGTTCTATCAATTTTTTTTAGAACGAATAACAAACATATGTTTTAAGAGCGTGATACCATCTCATCCTACTGAAACCAGATTCCCTGGTAAGAACTATAGAAATTTTGTAAAATACGGATGAATAATACAAGTACCTATTTTGCTGCCCGAACCGCATTTTTACAAGTTAAAGTAAAAGCTTTTAGGTTTAGATTGGCTAGTATGGAAGGTTACCACCTCCGCCAAGAAAACCGACCAACTACTCGGTAAGCTCTACCCTCTACTCAAGTCCAGCAAATTGTCAACTTGCAACAAGTTGACAATCTACAAAATGATGATCCAAGCCGGACTGACCTATTCCAGCCCAGCATTATGCCAGAAGTCACGCAACCACAGATCCACCCTCCAGACCATCCAAAACAAGGCCCTCTGCATCATCGCCAAAGCCCCATAGTTCGTCCGCAACACCCAACTCCACCGAGACCTCCAGATGCCCAGAATCAGTGAATTCATCAGCAACGCCTAAATTCCTCGACAAAGGTAACCACCACTCCAACCCTACAGTCAGGACCGCCTACCGCCCCCCTCTACGTCATGCCCGCCGCCCTCTGCCAAGACCCAGAGACCCCCTGCCTCCGAATTAGCTTAAATTAACCTTAACTAATATTAAGTTTATGTTCATGAAATATCTTAAGTTCTCTTGATATAAATTCCTTACCTAAGCTAAGTTAATTAGGTCCCTGCCATATACATATCTTAAGATCTAAACTGTTAACCATGTTCTATTCTTATCATTGTCATAATAGTTGTAGTCTAGCTAGTTCTCAATAAAGGAAATGTGAAATATAGGTTTAGATTTGTCGGACGGATCTAATAACAGCAATTTTTGATTAGTTGCATGTCGGTTCAGGTGGAAATGTGCCTGTTTGGAAAATAAGATGTTGATAAATGTTAAAAAGCGTACAAATAATTGATTAATAAAGTTGAGCAGTATTAGTTTGCTTTTCTTCCATGAAATGTGTCTTATAATAGGTAACAAACTCCTAGGCACGTTTGCGGTTCCTGATTGTTTGTATATTCAGAGAGGGGGATACTCGCGAGCTGACACTTGAAAAAACTCCACGGTTATATCGTTTCTTGATATCGTTGGAACCCTGCCCAGGATTTACTTTCTGCAAACAGTTATTAAACAGTTGCATTGGAATTTATTTACGGGACACTATTTATATTAAGAGCCAACGGTCCCTTAACAGAAGAAGTTACATTTTAAAATTAAAGTTGTGGTTTTTTAGAGATCGTGTAAACAAATAAGTTTTAACATTTTCTAAAAAATGAATAAAATTGAAGTGCAAGCTGTTATAATATTTCGTTTTAAAACTTACACGGACATTCAAAAAGAGTTTAATGTCACATTAAGTGATTCTTCCCCTTCGTTTTCGAGGATTAAAAAGTGAACTGCTGAGTTTTAATGTGGTCGTACGCTCAAGACACCCGAAAACCTCTACGACCAACGAGATTGCGCATTAATCGCCGAATTAAAGTATGCAAGCTCACTGACACTGTTAACATCTTTTTAGGCCGCGTCTACCAGATTTTACACGATGTTTTGAATATGAGCAATCTTTCAGCTCGATGGGTACCGCATTTGGTAACAATCGACTCAAAACACATTCGAATGAACATTTCCCAAAAGTGTTGTTTATTGTTAGTTTTTTCGACTTTTCATAACAGTAGATGAAACATGGATTCATCATTACCGGCCAGAGATGAACGAGCAGTTGAAGCAGTGGGTAGCGGCAGGTGAAAGCGAAAGCAAAAACGATTCCATTTGGAGGAAAAACCATGACTATTGTTTTTTGGGATTCTCCTAGTGTTGTGCTCAAAACGTCATTCAGGAGATTTATACTTCACTACTGGACCAATTGAAGGGTACTACTTAGGCGACACGTTCACATCTCGCAAAAAGGAAAGTGCTTTTTTCATCACAACAATGCGCCTTCACACACGTCTCGGAGAGTTGCTCCAAAACTGCCGTATTCGCCAGATTTGGCTCCCAATGTTTCTTGTTACTAAACTCGAAAAAATGGATGACTGGGCGAAGATTCGCTTCGAAGGATGAAGGTAAAGCTGAGATGTACATACAAAAACTTTTGGAAAGACCTTTGTACAAACAAGTCCCGTCGCCTTTGACTATTTTTTGAATTCCGCCATTTTCATGACTATGTAGAAAACTTAAAAAAAACTTCCGCATAGTAACTTCTTATTCTCTCGGTTTCTATCCGTACCGGACGCTGGCAACCATATTAGCTATCATCACCTTATTGACTGCGACCCTAAACAGCTGCGCGGCGGTCATTGAAAACCAAGTACGAAGATTTTTCAGCCACGAAAATCTTCTTCTTCCCACCCTTTACCTTGCAATATATTCTGTAGTAGATGGTCATCATAGTCAAATGCTTTTTGGTATTCCACAAAGCATGCATAGATGTCAATGTTCACGTCTCTACAGCGCTGAAAAAATACTTGGTCACTAAATAAGGCTTCACGTGTACCAATAGCGTTTCTAAAACCGAACTAGGTTGGAGATATCAGTTCTTCACAAAGTTTGTATATTCTTTTACGGATTATTTTAAGAAATATTTTCAAGAGGTGGCTCAGCAAACTTATTGTTCTATACTCTCCAGATGATTTAGCTCCGGGTTTTTTGGGTAAAGTTATGAATTCAGTCTTTAGCCATTTTATGTTTTCTTCATTTAGAAGTTTTAGGGATTCTATTTCTGTATTGATTCCAATAAAGGTTCTTAATGATCCTCATATCTGTGTCATCCAGAGCTATATTCTTTAGAATATTTATCATCTTGTGGTGTTGCACTCTGTCAAATGCTTCTTGGTAATCCACAAAGCATGCATAGATGTCAACGTTCACGTCTCTACGGCGCCGAAAAAATATTTGGACGCTCAATAAGGCTTCACGTGTATAGTATTTTTCAAGATCTAAGAAACTGATTTGGCAAATTGATGCAATAAAAACATTAAACGACCGTTAGGATCTTCGAACATACCTGGCCGTAACAGAGTCGTAATTAATATATATACCTCCCTTTCAATCTAACATTTTATTGTCTACTTCATGTTTATAAATATAAAAAATATTCTTCATTTTATATACAGTATTATACTGAAATATTGTGTATTATAAAGTTCAATAGTGTCTTAAAATATCCGAAGCCCTTTCCATCAAAAGCCGCAAATGTTTGCCCGTTGAGGCAAAAGTGATAGTTAAAAGTGTTTATTTGAAGTTAGTGGAGCGAGGCCACGAAAAGTACTTTTCATTGATGGAGACATCAGCTTTAACAAGCATCCCTGAAAGTACAGTTTGGAAAATTGTAAATAATTCGATAGCACCTAAAAAACACGAAAAGACAATGTCGAAATGAATTGATTTCTGTCAAGAAGACTTAATCTGCCGCAAAATTTATGAAATGTATTCAAAACATAAAGTTCCTACGTTATTATCACTTTCACGAAAGCTGTCCGAGGATAGTTGTGATATAAAATGTTCCACTTCAACATGGAACTTCAGAATGGAATATCTTGAAAAAATAAATACAGCTAGATCGGAATATCGAACGATAATCTACCTAGATGAGGCTTAGTATGACACCCACGACACACCCCGTAAAGGATGGATTGATAAATCCAGAAAATGTTACACCAAGTTCCATCAAATAAAGGTAAAAGAATAACTATTTTACATGCGGGGTCAGAAGAAGGCTGTCAAAAACATCATCGCAAATCAAGAACTTCGGAAGGTTCTATCAAAGATCAAAACAATGTCGATTTTTATTGGGGTTTTTGAGATAACAAAAGGCCTAGTGAATTTGTTCCAACTTATTTTTACCAGCTAGTATTATTTGGAGGTATTAAATCGTTCAATGAGTAAAATTTATCGTATTCGACCTGAATATCTTGTTCAGCTGGTGCTTTTTACATGTTAGTGCACACAGTCACATTTCACTCACTGATCGTCAATTTCTTGTGCGAAATAAAGTCTGTGTGTTAAACCATTCATCATATTCTCCTGACAAAGCACCATGTCATTTTTACTATCCTATTAAAATAAAAAGAAGTAAAGGATTCTTGTCTATTTCTAACAGCCAAGAATATTTCAGATTCCAGCTTAGATTATCATTGTGATACAACCACTGAAGTTTTTGAAGATTGGCTTCAAAACAAATTAATGCCGAATATACCATCGAATAGTTGTATTGTGATGGATAATGCAGCCTATCGTAGTCTCTAAATGAATAAGGTACCAAGTTCCACCAGTAGAAAAAGCGAAATACAAGCCTTTTTGTGCGAACGTGACATATATTTCCATGAAAGTTATACAGTTAAACAATTGTTAAAAGTGTTAAAAAGTTACAATTTTTCAAAGGAATATGTTTGTGTTAAAATTGCAAAGGAAGCAGGATACGAAATAATTCGGCTTCCACCATATTATTGTATCTTTAGTGCGATCGAGTTGATATGACATAAAATAAAGCCTAATATACATGCTTACAATAATACACCCGCTTTAAAACAGTAGTGTGATTGAGTTGATAAAAACAGAAGCCAAAAATGTAACCGTTGAAAACTGGATAAACTGCAAACACGTCAATAGTATTTCTAAAACCGAACTGGGTTGAAGATATCGGTTCTTCACAGAGTTTGTATATTTTTCTATGGATTATTTTAAGAAATATTTTCACGAGGGGGCTCATCGAACTGATTGTTCTATACTCTCCAGATGATTTAGCTCCGGGTTTTTTGGGTAAAGTTATAAATTCAGTCTTTAGCAATTTATGTTTTCTTCATTTAGAAGTTTTAGGGACTCTGTTTATGTATTGATTCCAATAAAGGTTCCTAATGATCCTCATATCTGTGTCATCCAGAGATATATTCTTTAGAAAATTTATCATCTTGTGGTGTTGCACTCTGTCAAATGCTTGTTGGTAATCCACAAAGCATGCATAGATGTCAACGTTCACGTCTCTACAGCGCCGAAAAAATATTTGGACGCTCAATAAGGCTTCACGTGTATAGTATTTTTCAAGATCTAAGAAACTGATTTAGCAAATTAATGCAATAAAAACATTAAACGACCGTTAGGATCTTCGAACATACCTGACCGTAACAGAGTCGTAATTAATATATATACCTCCCTTTCAATCTAACATTTTATTGTCTACTTCATGTTTATAAATAAAAAAAAAATTCTTCATTTTATACGCAGTATTACACTGAAATAATGTGTATTATAAAGTTCAATAGTCTCTTAAAATGTCCGAAGCCCTTTCCATGAAAAGCCGCAAATGTTTGCCCGTTGAGGCAAAAGTGATAGTTAAAAGTGTTTATTTAAAGTTAGTGGAGCGAGGCCACGAAAAGTACTTTTCATTGATGGAGACATCAGCTTTAACAAGCATCCCTGAAAATACAGTTTGGAAAATTGTAAATAATTCGATAGCGCCTAAAAAACACGAAAAGACAATGTCGAAATGAATTTATTTCTGTCAAGAAGACTTAATCTGCCGCAAAATTTATGAAATGTATTCAAAACATAAAGTTCCTACGTTATTATCACTTTCACGAAAGCTGTCCGAGGATAGTTGTGATATAAAATGTTCCACTTCAACTTTATGGCGTATTCTACGTCGTTAGGGGTTTTTGTTAAAAAAAAAATAGAGAAAAAAGGCAAGTTATAATGGAATCACGGCGCTTACAACAACTCAGAATGGAATATCTTGAAAAAATAAATACAGCTAGATCGGAATATCGAACGATAATCTACCTAGATAAGGCTTAGTATGACACCCACGACACACCCAGTAAAGGATGGATTGATAAATCCAGAAAATGTTACACCAAGTTCCATCAAATAAAGGTAAAAGAATAACTATTTTACATGCGGGGTCAGAAGAAGGCTGTCAAAAACATCATCGCAAATCAAGAACTTCGGAAGGTTCTATCAAAGATCAAAACAATGTCGATTTTTATTGGGGTTTTTGAGATAACAAAAGGCCTAGTGAATTTGTTCCAACTGATTTTTACCAGCTAGTATTATTTGGAGGTATTCGACCTGAATATCTTGTTCAGCTGGTGCTTTTTACATGTTAGTGCACACAGTCACATTTCACTCACTGATCGTCAATTTCTTGTGCGAAATAAAGTCTGTGTGTTAAACCATTCATCATATTCTCCTGACAAAGCACCATGTCATTTTTACTATCCTATTAAAATAAAAAGAAGTAAAGGATGCTTGTCTATTTCTAACAGCCAAGAATATTTCAGATTCCAGCTTAGATTATCATTGTGATACAACCACTGAAGTTTTTGAAGATTGGCTTCAAAACAAATTAATGCCGAATATACCATCGAATAGTTGTATTGTGATGGATAATGCAGCCTATCGTAGTCGCTAAATGAATAAGGTACCAAGTTCCACCAGTAGAAAAAGCGAAATACAAGCCTTTTTGTGCGAACGTGACATATATTTCCATGAAAGTTATACAGTTAAACAATTGTTAAAAGTGTTAAAAAGTTACAATTTTTCAAAGGAATATGTTTGTGTTAAAATTGCAAAGGAAGCAGGATACGAAATAATTCGGCTTCCACCATATTATTGTATCTTTAGTGCGATCGAGTTGATATGACATAAAATAAAGCCTAATATACATGCTTACAATAATACACCCGCTTTAAACAGTAGTGTGATTGAGTTGAAAACTGGAGAAACTGTATTCAACACGTCAATAGTATTTCTAAAACCGAACTAGGTTGGAGATATAGGTTCTTCACAGAGTTTGTATATTTTTCTATGGATTATTTTAAGAAATATTTTCAAGAGGTGGCTCATCAAACTGATTGTTCTATATTCTTCACATGATTTAGCTCCAGGTTTTTTGAGTAGAATTATGAATTTAGCCTTCAGCCATTAAAGTTAGCCATTTTATGTTTTCTTCATTTAGAAGCTTCTGTTTCTGTGTTGTCCGGGCCTGATGCTTTACCTTCTTTCATTGTTCTTATTGCGCTTATGACCTCCTCCTCGCGTAGTAACAGATGGAGGTAATTCCGGTTTTTTGGAAACAATTTAGCGTGAAATATAACGCTCAATTTACAATAAGTAAAAACTGTTTGCGAAAACTCCTCTAATATTATTTATAAGTAATGTTTTATTGTTCCCCGAACCATTACGCGATAAGGAACAGTTATTACACCTCTTTGACATTATACAACATCATCCGGAACAACGATTTACTAAACGACAGAATTAGAATTTTGTAACTTGGTTTCGTGAGTCGAATTTCTATATTGTAATAGATTACCAGTTCATCACTTTTGTTAATTATAAGTCGTAAAAGTCAATTTCAGTACTTTCAAGAATAAAAATAAAGTCTTACTTTTTTTTGTTTCATAAAAAGTAGGTACAATATAAATGCGCAACACGATATTCTACCAGAACGTTAGTAAATTAACAATTGCTTATGTTGCACAGAGTCCATATTTCTGTAATCTGCATCTGTGGAACACTCTTGTGATTCCCGTTTCGTTGTGTCACGGCTTGTCAGCCGAACTCTTATCAATTGGTGGCTTCAAATTTAGTCGAACGCATCTAACCGTCTAACCTAGCCTTTTCATATTTTAGAACATATGTTGATTGTTGTTTGATTTAATATTAATTTAATAAAATATACAAAAATAGTTTTTTTAAGGTAGTACTGTAGGTCGTAGAATTACCATTCAGAACTCAATGAAACTTGGCACAGTGGTAGATTATAATAAGATAATGTACCAGTTAAATTTTTAAAGGGCTACAGAGAATCTGAAAAAAGTTATTAATATTTAAAATTTTTGTTCTTTAACATTGAACCTTATGAGAAATCATAGATTTTATTTTATTTCACAAAAAGTACCGTTCAGATTACAATAATAATGATATCAACTGAAAAATAATTTTTTTTGAACATTATAGTTATTTAAAAATCGATGTTCAGAGCATGTGTTAGTCGTAATTATCAAATAATTAGAAAAAACTTACGTTTTGTCTCGTTGTTAATTAGATATGGCAACGTCGTAAAAGAGGTTAGGACACGCGCGAAATTTAAACATGCATGGAATGGGATATGTTGGTAAGTGAGAATATCAGTAGTATAAAAATTTTTTATTATAAAATATGAACAACTTTTTAATACATTTATGTTTATCGAATAAATGAACAAATCACAAAATAGAATTAAATTAAATATTAACGATTTTTTAGTTATTGTCTTCTTTAGATTCGAAATAATTAAACATTTTTTCTAATATTTTTTTCCTTTTGGTAACTTTAACAGCACCGTTCTCGTCTTTGCCTAAAATTTGGACTATACCAGGATATTTATTTTTTTTATATGTCTCCTCAAGCATTTTATAAGTCACGTTTGCAGCAACCATTTTTTTTTCCTCATACTTACAGATACGCAATCTTTTAATAATTTTAATTCTTTAATTGCATTAGGAAAATTTTGTGAAAGCTTTATTTTATTGCAAGCATCGTCCCAACTCAGAAAAGAACCAAGTAAATCATTTCTCATCCAACATGACTACGTCATGAAGGGCATCATGTGCTTTATCATTATTTATACGAGGCTGGTTTGAAAAGTCCGTGCAAAAATAAAAACTACTTATGTGTTTGGGGTAAACCTTTTTTATTTTTCGACATAGTCTCCTTCGTTCAACGATGTTCTAGTTTGTTGATCCCTTCCGAATAATAGGATTTGTCCAAGTCTGCAAAATATCCATTAGTGTCTGCAATCACCTCCTCGTTTGAATAAAATCTTTGTCCCGCCAGCCATTTCTTCAAATTGGGGAACAAATAGTAGTCCGAGGGGGCCAAGTCTGGAGAATAGGGGGGATGTGAAATGAGTTGGAATCCTATTTCCATTAATTTTGCGACCACAACTGCTGAGGTGTGTGCTGGTGCGTTGTCGTGATGGAAAAGGACTTTCTTGTGGGCCAATCGCGGGCGTTTTTCTTGCAGCTCGGTTTTCAAACGGTCCAATAACGATGAATAATATTCACCTGTAATAGTTTTACCCTTTTCCAGATAGTCGATGAGGATTATCCCTTGCGAATCCCAAAAGACAGTCGCCATAACCTTTCCGACCGAAGGAACGGTCTTCGCCTTTTTTGGTGCAGATTTCCCCTTGGTAACCCATTGTTTAGATTGTTGTTTGGTCTCAGGAGTATAGTAATGTATCCATGTTTCATCCACAGTGACGAAGCGACGCTTAAAGTCCTCCGGATTCTTCTGGAATAGCTGCAAAGCATCCTTGCAACACTTCACACGATTCCGTTTTTGGTCAAGCGTGAGCAATCGCGACACCCATCTTGCGGATAGCTTTCTCATGTCCAAATGTTTATGCAAAATATTATGTACCCGTTCAGTCGAGATATAAGGCTTTCCGTTTAAAAAAAATTTAAAATGGCGTAATTTCTTCGAGCTGACAGTTTATTGTCATTGACATATAATAATACTAATAACACTTTTAATCGTTCTTTTTAGAACCAAAATCAACTGTGAGAAATACCACACTGTCCTAATGGTACTCAATTTTTAAATTTATATTTGACGTAACGTTTAGTACCTTATAGTGATTTTTGGTCCGCCACCAGCCATCATTATAAGTTATTAAACGTTACGTCAAATGTAAATTTAAAAATGGAGTACCATTAAGGCACCGTGCTGTTTCTCACAGTTGGTTTCTAAAAAGAACCTTTAAAAATGTTATTAGTATTATTTCACCTCAAAAAAACCTTTATAATTCTCCAAATGTGCTGTTCTCATGTTCTTTTTATGATTGTGTTCGCTACCTGATTAGTAATATGCTTAACCTACATACTTAATTAGAGAAAAAACTGTTACAATTTTGTAAGTATACTCGTATATAGCTTACAAAAACTTATATTTCACACGTCCTGACGAACATGTTAATTTTCCTTCTGTCGTTTGTTTGCATTTCAGTATCCAAAAGAATCTACCAATTAGGCAGCGAAGGCTTAATTAAAAAAATTAAATAAAAAACAGAAACTAGAGCCTAAAGATCTTTGATTGCTCAACTCTTTTTCCTCACAAGGACGTTTCCCAGAAGTTAACTTTCGATTGCTTGTTACCAGTGTCCTGTTACTGTCCTTCCTATATATATGTAAATACATATATATATATATATATATATATATATATATATATATATATATATATATATATATATATATATATACGAGGCTGGTTTGAAAAGTCCGTGCACAAATAAAAACTACTTATGTGTTTGGGGTAAACCTTTTTTATTTTTCGACATAGTCTCCTTTTAGGCTTATACACTTCATCCAACGATGTTCTAGTTTGTTGATCCCTTCCGAATAATAGGATTTGTCCAGGTCTGCAAAATATCCATTAGTGTCTGCAATCACCTCCACGTTTGAATAAAATCTTTGTCCCGCCAGCCATTTCTTCAAATTGGGGAACAAATAGTAATCTGAGGGAGCCAAGTCTGGAGAATACGGGGGATGTGAAACGAGTTGGAATCCTATTTCCATTAATTTTGCGACCACAACTGCTGAGGTGTGTGCTGGTGCGTTGTCGTGATGAAAAAGGACTTTCTTGTGGGCCAATCGCGGGCGTTTTTCTTGCAGCTCGGTTTTCAAACGGTCCAATAACGATGAATAATATTCACCTGTAATAGTTTTGCCCTTTTCCAGATAGTCGATGAGGATTATCCCTTGCGAATCCCAAAAGACAGTCGCCATAACCTTTCCAGCCGAAGGAACGGTCTTCGCCCATTTTTGGTGCAGATTCCCCCTTGGTAACCCATTGTTTAGATTGTTGTTTGGTCTCAGGAGTATAGTAATGTATCTATGTTTCATCCACAGTGACGAAACGACGCTTAAAGTCCTCCGGATTCTTCTGGAATAGCTGCAAACCATCCTTGCAACACTTCACACGATTCCGTTTTTGGTCAAGCGTGAGCAATCGCAGCACCCATCTTGCGGATAGTTTTCTCATGTCCAAATGTTTATGCAAAATATTATGTACCCGTTCAGTCGAGATGCCCACAGCACTAGCAATCTCACGCACCTTAACTCTTCTGTCATCCATCACCATATCATGGATTTGATCAATGATTTCTGGAGTCGTAACCTCCACAGGCCGTCCAGAAGGTTCAGCGTCACTTGTGCCCATATAGCCAGTCCGAAAATTTTGAAACCATATATAAACTGTTCTAATCAAAGGTGCAGAGTCACCATAATGTTTATCAAGCTTCTCTTTAGTCTCCTGAGGCGTTTTGCCTTTCATAAAGTAATGTTTAATCACCAAACGAAATTCTTTTTCGTCCATTTCTTGAAAATCACTCGACTTCCTTGATTCACACGAATGCCAAACACAAAGAAATATACCAATATGGCTGAAACTTGGTGTGCGTTCATTCAAGAGACGCTACTAACTAAACATGACCTCGATACGCGCCGGTGGTGCCATCTCTCGGACTTTGCACGGACTTTTCAAACCTCGTATTTACTGGAGTGTTCACGTCGGTTATAAGGTTGGATGTCACAGACTTGCCATGTTCATCTCTTAATTTATTTGCTAATGCAATTTGCTTCAAATTTTTCTCGTATTTTTTTGCCTATCCAATGAAATACTTTTTTTGTATGATTTAATTTTGACTCCGACATTTTAGTAAACATACGTACATAACCTATAACTTGTTGATGTTTGCGCAAGATCAAGCGCTAGTGTCTTGCGCCAGATTTAAATTTTGAATATTTTGAGTGAAACAGAGTTACTCTAAGCATATCTCTATCTCTTTTGCTTTACGCGGCGTTGCGAAATCTAAATACTACGGAAGTCAATTGAGCCAAAGCACGCATTTGAAACATGTGGTATCGACACAACAGTACTACCTTAATGACTTATTTAACTAAATTGATAATGCGATTATACTACCTATTTCTTATTATTAGATGGAGTGCACCTTCGTTTCAACATCTCTTTTTAATCTACGTATGAACTGAAATACAGTCGGTCAAGTACGAACGCTTTGACCATAACTTGTAGTAAGTAAAAGAAATTCCTTTTTTTTGGGTTTATAAATACAAACAATGTTTTGTGGAAAGAGATCCATTTCTAAGTTTATTTATTGTTAAATAGTACGTTATCGACATTGAGTGCTGCGTACGCTTCCCGCTTCAAGGCTGTGTGCCTTTGTAATCATCCAGAAGGTGCGAAAATGACGCCTACAACGGCTGATAAGTGTATGTATACTTATATAGTGTAGCCAGTGGAGAAAAACGTGTAGCCAGCAAGAACGTGTGGTCATACATCAAGCAGAAGGTTCGTAGTAAAAAGGTGTATATAGTGAAGTAGCTGTCACGGAAATTTGGAGATCTTTGCCCCAAAAATACAAGGAACATCTCATCGAAAGTATGCCCTGAAGATGCCAAGGGATCACCGAAGCTGGTGGGGGCTGGACGAACTACTGAATCATTAGCATTTTATTGGCTAGCTTTTACTTACTGTCGAATGATGTAAAAAACTTTTAAGTTCGAAATAACTTATATATATATATATATATATATATATATATATATATATATATATATATATATATATATATATATATATATATATATATGTATATATATATATATATATATATATATATATATATATATATATATATATATATATATGTATATATATATATATATATATATATATATATATATATATATATATATATATATATATATATATATATATAGATAATATATTAAAATTGGTAGACCTTTGTAAAAAAGGTAAGGGAAGAATAATAGAGAAAAATAGCGTACCTCAATAATAACACGTAAAACTAATTTAAGAAGTTGTCTTATAATACAAAAGCATTGCTGCCCCTGTCTGTTTGGCGGTGAATTGAAAACTACTTACCGATAACTATGTTACCACCATAGTCAGTTGATTCTTTCATTATTTCCAAGCTCCAAAATAAGTAGTAAGCATTTGTTTCTTCTTGACAATTGCAAATTTCGTAGTAAAAATTTATTAAACACATCAGACAGATTGAAAATTTGATATTACAAGCGCTGCATAAAAATAGCACTGATGTTGTTTACTTAAGCAAACTGTAACAAAATCAAATTGTCACAAAACCTCGCAAACATCACTAAAACACTTTTGCATTATCAATTTACAATAGAACATTTATTTTAACAGCACGTTTTAAGACGTAAACAAAAGGTATTGTCTTTGAGATTTCATCAATGGTTGTATCATCTCCCTTCAGCCCGCGTTAAAAACTCTCTGTCTCTCTCATTCAGGCATTCTGATTTTCATCTCAGTTGTAACAGTGCCGGCGTAACATTTTTTAAGAAAAAGTACAGTGATTTATTAAATTTTCAACTTTGTTCCAATTTAATAAAAATAAGTAGTAAGTTTATCTTGAGGGGTTACCCATTTAAATATATTAAACTATCTTTATAACACCTTGTATATATATATATATATATATATATATATATATATGTATATATATATATATATATATATATATATATATATATATATATATGTATATATATATATATATATATATATATATATATATATATATATATATATATATATATATATATATATATATATATATATATATATATATATATATATATATATATATATATATATATATATATCGGGGATGTTTTTAAAAGTTACAGAACTATTATACACGTGTTTCAGACTTTTAGCCATCATTAAAAGCACGCATTAAGCTATATAACTTGGAACTTGGAAATTAGAAGATACAGAGTCTTTTATATTTAATTAATCATTTTCATAGACTAGAGTTTCTTGCAGGTTACTATTGTAGCCTCGGTCGATATGTCGGTTGTTGTCAGCAAAATAGTTTGGTCTTAATCTCACTTACACCAAAAATATGCTTGAAGACCCTGGTCTATGAACTCTTTATGTCTTTTAACTGCCAAGTTTTTCGATCTTAGTAGATGCTACTGGTGAGGACCAAAAAGTCTGAAATACATCTATAGCACTTCCACTACTTTTGACTGTATCCCCTATAACGTTCTTCTTGTATTATTACAACTATCCCTATATTCTAAAGATAACACTAAATACGTAGCTACTTATAGAAGAAGGCGTCAATCCACAAACAGAAGTAAAACCATCTGATAACTGATGCACTAGAACTCTAAAAGCTTAAACCCCTTCCACGGAAAATATAGCTATTTCTACAGAAAGACAAATATATAGAAAACGAAGCCGGCTGGCTACCATCCGCACGTTAAAATGTACCTCGTCGAGTATATTTTTAGTGTTCCGTACGAAACACTTATAAGTACACTTCGGTGTCTGTCTGTCCGTTTGTCCGTCACACTCGTTTTTCTCCGAAATTATTTGACATAGAAAGTTAAAATTTCGCACTAATATAGGAATTGACGGCCTCATCAGAGCCGTGTAGTTTTGAAAGTTAAAGTTTGACTTAAGAGATTAGTTTTGGGAGTTGAAATCGGAAGTAAAAAAAACTTTTTGCTAGGTCATCGAATGGGGTATCAAATGAAAGCTTGTAAAAACACGAGTTCAAAAATATATATAATTTAATACTTGCGCACACTTCTCTTTGTATTATTTTTTAAAAAAGTGCGAAAAATCGCTGTCCTCCTCGTGTCTTCAAAAGTACTAATCAAAATATTTTGAAAAAATTCTGGAATGTCCTCCACAGGGTACAGATCGAACAAAAATTATCACGAGTGCATTACCTTTAATAATTTCAAAAGTCATCAGTTTCAGATCGGAAAAAACATTGTTGAAAACTCATTGGGGTATGTTTTGTGAAGTCATTGATCATATACCTCCGTAACAAGAATTTTTATTTTTTTAAAACAATCAACATACGGAACACTAGTTGTGCAAGTCCACCTTGCACTTCGCCGGTTATTTTCATTCTGTTTTTCTATTACTATTATACATAATACAACTTTTATTGACCCGGCGCGGCGTCTCTGAGAAACTCAACGCAGCGTTCTTGCAGTAGCCAGCGGCCTTCGTTTTGAGGCGACGCTTTCTTCCACATATTTCTTTTTCTGTGGCGGTAGATATATTTTCTGTGTTCCTACCCACACAATAAACTAAAAATCGATAGGAAGGTAGATTTTCCACAAAAAGAACTCTTTTCTTCAGTGGACCTATAAAAACTTACACCTAATTTAGAAAAAGGTGACTGGGGTGAATATTTTTCACAAAAAAGAACCTCCAACAAAGAAAGTTCCGTTTCTAAGAGGCACGCTTTTATGGTATGCCTGAAAAGTTCTGTTTGTGGCTCTCATGTTTCCTCAGAGAGCGTTCTTTACGAGTGACGGTCGACGGATTTCTTTCTAACACCTTCACTATCAACGCCGGTGTGCCCCAAGGCTCCATACTGTCTCCTACTCTCTTTCTCCTTTACATGAACGATCTGCTGGAAAAGAGGAAATCCAATCTACAGCTTTGCAGATGACAGTACGCTTATCTTTTCATTCACTTTGAACGCTTGGACATCAGCTACTCAGGCGAATATTCGCAGACAGCAGGAGGTCGTTCAGCTTAACAAAGACCTGGAAGAGATTCTATCTTGGGATGAGAGTAACCAAGTGGAATTTAACGCTACAAAAAACCAGCAGTTCTTTCTAAAAAAGTTAACGTTGCTGAACCTGACGTAGTCATGTCAGAGCACTCCATTCCCCTGGCATCGTCACTCAATTTGTTGGGCGTTAATTTGGGAGCAAATATGTCCTGGCATGAACATGTTGCAGGCATAGCAAGGAGAGCTTCACAAAAGTTGGGAATATTATTTCGAACCAGAAAGTTTTACACTTCCGAACAACTGTTAATTCTCTACAAAGCTCAAATTCGACCAACTATGGAATACTGATCCCTTGTTTGGGGCTCCGCTCCCAAACACACACTGCATTTGTTGTATTCTGTTCAGAGAAGAGCTCTTCGTCTAATTGGAGTCCCGCAACTGACCGGCGGCCTTGATTCGCTGCAACATTGAAGAACGGTTGGCGACTTGAGTCTGTTCTACAAGTATTTTCATGGAAAATGTTCGAAGGATGTAGCCCGCTTAACTCCTCCCAGAGCAGTGCATGTTAGAAATACACGTCGCGCTAATACTTCACATCCGTATGAGGTTCAGCTTATTACTCCGCGTACAATGCTTTTCAAGCAGTCTTTTATATACCTTTAGAATAATTTGCTCAGGGCTGTGTTTCCCACCGAGTACAATTTACAGCGATTCAAGAATAACGTGAATCGCTTTTTCCGCACACACGCCGCTCCTGGAGTGCTTTAGGGACTTCCCTGTAGCACATGTGCTAGACCCATAAAAAATAAATAAATAAGAGGCATATTTTCTACGTCTATATGTAAATGCCCTTCCTGGCCCACCCTTGCCTATACCGCAGATCGGCCGTACCCATTGGTGCTCTCCCAAACCTTAAAAAGTCTTTAAAGGTAACCCTAGCGATCCTTGCTGTCAAGACTGCTTAAATTCTTACACTTATTAACATCCTTTGTGTTTAAAAACGATTTATATCTCATAACATAAATATATGTTGTAAATTTTTTAAATCTTTTTCCTGCATCGGTAATATGGCAGCATCATAAATATCGTAAATTACGAACAAAATCAACCTTGAACGAAATCGCGGAAAGAACGCAAACAGTTGTGTGCTTCCTTATAATCGGTGCCGGTGCCGAGCGACGAGCGTTTCGCAACTCAAACTAAACAATTTTTTTTATTTCGTCCAGGAAATGGAATAACTAAAAGGCCTGTTTTATGTCAATTACTTCTAAAAAAATGTTGTCAGACAAGTTACATCCTTGTTTAAATTGTTTTTAATATTAATAATTTCGATATTTTTTTAAACAGATATGTATTATAATAAGTCGAAGTGGTGATTTCCTCTTCCCTTGTAAACAAACCACTCACTCACTTTAGATAGTGGTTAGTTATATCCTTGTATACACACGTATATTACTCGAAAAATGCAAGGCTTTGCTAAAAGTAACACGTAGACTGAATAGTTTTTGGCCTGACACATAGATGTCGCCCTTTTCAAAAAATCCATATAATTTTTAGGAAGTCTCAACCTTTAAACGATACGTGTCAAAATTTCATGAGATTTCGACGATTAGTTTACAAGTTACAGTGGTTTTAGTGAGGCCACTTTTGATATTTTCAAAACAACGGAAAAAAATCGAATTTCGTGTTTTGATTAAGCACTGTTTTTTGATGGGAAAAAATACCATTCAAGCAAAGCAATGGCTTGTTCAGTATTACGGGGACTCTGCCCCTGGAAAATCACTCATCATTTACTGTATGTTAAATTTAAACGCGGTCGTACAGATACAAATGATGCTGAACGCTTTGGACTCCCAAATGAGGTGGTTACACTGAAATACACCAAAAAAATCCTTAAAATTGTTTTAGATGACCGTAAAGTGAAATTGCATGAGATAGCTGACACCCTAAAGATATCAAAAGAACGTGTTGGTCATATTTTGCATGAACATTTGGGCATGAGAAAGCTCTATTCGAAATGGATACCGCGTTTGCTCACAGTGGACCAAAAACAACAACATGTTGACGTTTCTGAGCGCTGTTTGGACCTGTCTAAGCGCAATAAAAGGATTTTTTTTTATGTGATGTGTAACAATGGATGAAACATAGATCCACCACTACACACCGGAATCAAATCGGCAGTCAGTTGAGTGGACAGCAGCTGGTGAAAGCCGCCCAAAGCGACCAAAGACACAACAGTCTGCTGGGAAGGTTTTGGCCTCTGTATTTTGGGATGCGCATGGAATAATTTTCATCGACTATGCTGAGAAAGGAAAAACCATTAATAACGAATATTATATAAAGTTATTGGTGCGTTTGAAGGCAGAAATCGCAAAGAAACGACCCCAAATGAACAAGAAAAAAGTACTCTTTCATCAAGATAATGCACCGTATAACAAGTCAATAGTTACGATAGCAAAATTGGATGAATGGAAGTTCGAATTGCTTCCTCATCCATCATATTCTCCAGATTTGGCCCCCAGCGACTATTATCTATTCGCAGACCTCAATAAAAAGCTCACGGGAAAGAGATTTGGCTTCAATGAAGAAGTTGTCGCCGAAATTGAGGCCTATTTTGAAAGCAAATACAAATCCTTCGACAAGAAAGGTATAGAAATGTTAGAAAAGCGTTGGACTGATTATATCGCTCTTGAAGGATACTGTATTAATGAATAAAGTCGAATTTTGCAAAAAAAATGTGTTTTAAGTAGCTAGACCAAAAACTATTCAGCCTACATATTATATGCCATTTAACAAAAACTTCAAAATCTTAAAACTCTGTTGGAGTAGTATAAAATGAAAGACATATATTTAATTAAACTGGTGTATGTGTATGTATTACTCAGTATATATCACCACATGATTGACTGAGTCAACCATCGCTCCTGATGAAGCTAACATGGTTAGCGAAACACGCGTCGAGGGCAAAAATTAACTGTTTGGTGTAATGGTAATATATACTGAGTAGTGTTATGGTGCCAAAGATTCCACATTCCCAACATACTTGGTATATTTATTATAAAAGTCAATATTTAGTACAATTTCCTTTGGCTTCTATTGCCGCTGCAATCATCATCATCAGTAGCCGATTCCATCCATAGTCGGCTGTAAGCCTCCCTAAGTTGTCTCCAATGATTTCTGTTGTTGTTTTCTGCATCCAATTGTATCCCCCTAGTCTCTTTATGTCTGTGGTCTACCTCTACATCTTTTATGTTCTCTGGGCCTCCATTCACCCACACAGCGTGCGATACGCTCCGCCCAATTCCACCCTAATGTACACATTCGTTGTATTACATCTGTCGTTTTTGATCTTCTTTGTATCTCGATGTTAGGAAAGCGATCTTCGAGTCCGATATTCAACATTTTCCTCTCCATTGCTCTTTAGGTGACTTGGGGTTTGTATATTACACTTTTATTTAAAGCTCATATTTCAGTGTCATATTTTAATACCGGCAGTACATCTTGATGGAATACTCTTGCTTTTATGGTATTTAGGATCTCCAATTTAACGAAACTCTCCTATCCAAGTCAGCTTTTACATTATTCTTTGATATTTCAATTCTTTGTTCTAAATATATGAATGTTTGTACCTTTTCTATTTTTTTACCTTCTATTAATAGTTCCTGGCTTTAATACTTTGCAATATTAAAAAAATTAACCTTTTGCATTCTTCTTGGGAAATAGCGTTCCACTTTTCGAACAAGTCGCGTTTGAGAGTATCTTTTAATGTGATTAAGTGTTCCCTGATTCTCTTCTTGAGGATCGACTACACATGTTCTATAAGGTTGAGATCTGGTGACTGTGAGGGCCAGTCCAGAAGCTCGATCCTATTCTCCCGGAACTACATCATTGTTGCTGCTGCTTTGTGGCACGGTGCGTCATCTCACCGAAAAGGCACATATTTTAAGTTTGTATTGCCATACGCTTTACAAAATTATGGTTCTAGTACCGTATTTGGAACTCTATATACTTTTTTGAACTCATTCAACCCTCGTAAGCTACTATTTCGCCCATGCCACTTGCTAGCATGCACCCCCATATGCAAATATAATCGCTCTCCGTCTTTTAAAGTGGGTACTACGCAATGGAAATTAAACTCCTCTCTTATCCGACGTCTTCGGTTGGTCGCAGCAGGAGTACCAAAAACCTCAACAGAAAAATAAACATTAGGGAAAAATTTTAAAAAAAAAACTTTCGGATTACTAATTTACTTACTAAGATAGATTGTTTAAACAGTATACACGTTTAATACCATAAGCAGTACATACCTCGAAGTTAGACTCGTCCGACCACACGATATTAGACCAATCAATCCTCTTCGTTGAAAGGTTTATGTTTATGAGCCTATGCCAAGCGCATCTTTTTATTCTTCTCTGATAAACAGGGGTTTTTCTAGCTTTACAGCCTTTAAACCCAGCTTTTTAAAACCTTCTCACTGGTCGAACAGCAATTTTCTTTCCAATGTCTTCAGGAAAATCAGCTTATAGCACAGAAGTCCAAGTGCCATTTATTTGTTTGTGCCTTTTTGCCTTTTGGTGTGGATATTTCTTTTTTTTTGACAATGTTTGATTTATTTTTTCCACTTCCAGAAACAAACAGTATTTTCATAATGTTTTTCTAAATCCTCTTCACACTTTTTTGACATTTTTATATAAAAATACACTTAACCTTTGGTGTAAACAACTAGAATTGACCGATTATTAACGATGTGTACACTACGAGATCTCTAAATAAGTTAAATAGTTACAAGAATAAATCAAGTCAGCCACTGTTGACTTTACCAATTATTTGTGATCTTCTCTAGCAATAAAACTGGTTTAAACATTTTGTGATGCAACTGATCAGTTCATTTTCAAGTAATTTTAGGGGCAACAAGAAAGCACTCGCCCTTGGCGCCATACTTCCTAACGCCGGCTCTGAACATAAGTTTGATAATAAAATCGGTAGTTTGTTTTAGTTTCCATATAATTACATATTTTTGTTCTCATTAAATTTATAGATGATGGTGGCAGCTACAAATCCACTCTAATAACTTTAACACTTTTCAATCTTCTCCAGTGCGATCAGTAATGGAGAGGATCTAGAAGATGGAGAAGCAAAACGGCTTAATAATTCTTTAATACTTTTGGCTAAGACTGTATATATACAAGGGATTTATTAACTCGAATTAAAAGTTGCAGTTCTTAAAATTTGAAAAAAATATTGTTATCAAATACTAGCTTTCTAAAATTTACTTTAACAAAATCACCCACATACGCTCTATCTAATCAAGTTTCTATAATAATGTGTATAAAGCTGAGCTTTTTCATGCATGAAGAAACTGGACGGATGAAGCCCCACATCTTTTAACCTCCCCAGTGTGAAGTAACAAGTGACACAAGTGGGATAATATTGCGTTGAATTAAAATCAGTCAGTAAATGCAATCAGTGCACCCCTAAAAATCACTCCAGCGTTGCCACATTAAACTGATTTTTAGTCTTTCGTACGGAACACTTATAAGATTACTTCGGCGTATGTCCCTCTGTATGTCTGTCACACACGATTTTCTCCGAAATGATTCGACATAGAAAGTTGAAATTTGCCACTTATATAGGAATTGATGGCCCCATCAGAGCCGCGTAGTTTTGAAAGTTAAATTTTGATTTAAAGGGTTAGTTTTGAGGGGTGAAATCGGAAGCGAAAAAAATGTTGTTTACCAGGTCATCGAGTGGGGTGTCAAATGAAAGATTGTGAAAACACGAGTTATATAATGTACACTTTTCTTTGTATTATTTTTAAAAAATCAAGAAAAATCGCTGTCTCCCCCTTATCTCGAAAAGTACTGATCAAAAAATTTTGAATAAATTATATGGAATCTCCTCCACAGGGTGTAGATTGAACGAGAATTATCACGAGTACATTACCTTTAATAATTTATCTTGTACATAAAAAAAAACACATTTCAGAGTCATCAGTTTTCAACAAAGATCGGAAACAAACTGGATTAAAAACTCATTTGGGGTGTGTTTTGTGAAGTCACTGATCATTTTATACCTCCGTAACAAAAATTTTTATTTTAAAAGCAATCAACGTACGGAACACTAATTGCGCAAGTCCGACTTGCACTTGGCCCGTTTTATTATTAACCCGAACAGTAAAATTTCTAAGTTATAACAAAACAGTAAAGCAGAATGACACCTACAGTTACTGATATAAATAAGCACGAGCAAATGCGTACACGTTTTTTTTTAATAATCAAATTGACTAAATTAAGTTTTTTGGTCATTATAGGTTGACAGCAGAAGTTTAATTTACTGTTCAACTATTAGTCAAAATCACAACAAGCCAACAAACATAGCTCAGTTAATAAATAAAACTTTTTTTTCAAATAGTCAATAATTATCAACGCTGAAGCAATCATTTATTGCTCTCCCATCCGTCGAGTCATCTTAGACGCGTGTGTCGACATAGCATGACTCATCATCCGAGCTAGGATCGATAGAGAGAAGAGCAAAACCATAAAATGCGAAACTCAAAATACTTATAGCAGTATTAACACAATATAACAGGTATGCTGGGAGTTACATCGGCCATAGATACTACTTGTTGTCTTCTTCCTCTTAAAGTGCCTATTCGGTTCGAATGTTAGCAATCATTCTGGCTATTATTACTTTATCTATTGCAGCTCTGAAAAGACCGGTAGTATTTGTTGAGAACCAATTTCGCAGATTGTTTAGCCAGGAGATACGTCTGCGTCCTGGTCCCCCCATACCTGTGGGGATTTCTCATTATGTATCCTAAATACTCCAATTTTCCTACTTTAACAGTTTCCATAATATCCAGTTTCCAGTATAAGAAATTTTCAAAATTCGGCGATATAGCCATAATTCAAATGCCTCAAGTTTCTTGGAAGTGGCTTCAGTCAGCGTCCAAGATTCCACACCATAAAGAAGACATAGCATCTTAAAAGTGTTATTTTCGTGCTCAATATTATTGCTGAGCTTTTGAAAAGTGATGTCATTTTGAAGAACACTGCTCTAGCTTTTCCGATACGGCAACGAATTTCCTGCAAATGATCCCACTGTTCGTTTATCATCGCACCTAGATATGAATATTGTGGAGTTCTTTGTATTTGTTGATTGTTAACCATCAACAAGGTAGCAGGAACCGGAGACTTACTGATTACCATGTATTGTGTTTTGCTGATATGTAGTTCGAGGTCGTATCGATTACTGACTTCATTTATTTTTGTCATAAGATGTTGTAGACCCTTTAAGTTATCAGCCATAACCGCCATATCGTCAGCATAACGAATGTTATTTATTCGCTCCCCATTTAGCAGTATCCCTTTATCAGCCTCTTCAAGTGCCTTTCTGAAGATTTGTTCAGAGTATATATTAAACAATAGTGGAGACAAAACACAACCCTGCCTTACTCCACACTCAATCAATATTGCTTCTGAGCGCTCCCCTGCTTTAATAAAAGCCATCTGGCTCCAGTAGAGGTTGCCAATAATCCGCAGATCCTTTCCATCTTGCCCAAGGTCTTTCAGAATTTCGACCATTTTGTGATGTTGGACTCTATCAGAGGCCTTTTGATAGTCAATCAGGCACAAATATACGTCAGAATTGACGTCTCTACATCACTGAATCAAAACCTGCATAGAAAACATTGCTTCTCTGGTTCCCATGGCATCACGAAAACCGAATTGTGTAGCTGACATGTTTTCTTCACACGACTTGTATATTCTTCTATGAATAATTTTCAGAAATGTTTTTAAAATATGGCTTATGAAGCTAATTGTTCGATATTCTCCACATTTTTTAGCGCCCGCATTTTTTGGGATCGATATAAACTCAGACTTTAACCAGCTTTCTGATATTCTGCCTAAATCATAGATTTTATTGTAGATCACCGTAAGCCACTTAATCTCATCCTCATCTAAGAGCTTAAGAAATTCCCCATGGAATTGATCGGGACCGGTGGCTTTTCCATTTTTTAGTTGAGTGTGTGCACACTTCATCTGTGGTAATACAGGGCTCAAACAAGTTGGTCTTGCATCGGAAAATAACTGTGTAATATAGTCTTACCATATCTTCAGTTTCTCTTCTCTATCGATAACAACGTTTCCTTGATGATCTATTAAACGTCCATTTGATTTCGTTTTCCGTTCACCAGTTAAGTCTTTGATTTTTCGATAGATATTAAAGCTATCATATTTTCCCTGCAACTCCTCTATCTCTTTACATCTTTCACCATTCCACCTATCTTTAGCTGCTCGAATTTCTTCCTGTATTTGTGTGTGCAGTCTGCTATATTCTCTTTTGTTGCCTTTGTTTTTGTGTAACCGTCTTTCCTCCATTAGTATTATAATGTCATTTGTCATCCATTCCTTCCTTTTATGTGTTTGTTCCACAGATAGATACTTCTTTAGCCCCCTTGGTATTTCATTTAATTTTTCTATTTCAGATTTATGGGCGCTAAATAACCTCGTAGTTGATGCGCCCTGGCACCAAAACATCATCATCATTTATTTCAGATTATATATCTTCGTTTAGATCTGTGTCTCGGAGTTCTTTATTAAGATCTTTTTTAATTACGTTTGTTACATTTTCGTCTTTAAGTTGTCGCATATCGTATATGTTTTTCTGTTTTCTTTTTAACTTTTGAAGTTAATTCTTAGAACTCCTACCAGGGCATTGTGATCCGAGTTTATATCAGCACTGGAATATGTTTTGACAGATACAACACTATTTCTAAAACGTTTATTCACTAGAATATGGTCTATTTGATTTCTGGTAATATGGTCTGGTGAGTCTAGTGGGGACTTCCACGTGTATAATCTTCGTGGTGGTAGTTTGAAGAAGGTGTTAGTGATAACATAACCTATTTATTCACTGAAAATGAACTACTTGTTGCATATCACTGAAATTTTTTAAATTTAGGCAACACTGCAACTAAAACTTGCATTTCCTGCCTCTTGATAGTTTCGATGTCATTAACATACCTTCGAGTAGGCGAAGGGGAGGGAGAGATAAAGAGGGTCAGGAGAGCGTCACCCCTTGGGAACCTGTTTTCAGGTCGGGATTTTTTTGTAAGCCACCCTAACATTAATGTATATACGGTGCACATGTGTGACACTTTTTAAAAATATGTCTGCGTCTGTCGCTTTGTAAAGGAACAGGGGAAAATGCGATCCTTTTTTTGGTTAAAATGTTTGAATAATATCGTACAGCATGTGGAATGCAGATTCACATAAAGAGTAGAGAGTGTTTGGTTGTAAAGTGAAAGTTGTCCACAATAGAAGTAATGGCAGGTTTGTCGCAGAGTGTCGCACTGGAATTCTTACGTCTCATTAATGATTACTAAATACTCAACTTCTTGAGTTATATAACAGCTGGCGCAAAAAATAAATGAGATACACTAATTTGCATCTCAGCTGTAAGCCCAGTTTTAAAGACATATCTGTCTTCTGTCTGGGGATGTTTAAGGCTACAGACTGAGGTTTTTTTTTATGGGTCTAGTATACGTGCTGCAGGGAAGTCCCTAAAGCACTACAGGAGCGACACGTCTGAGGAAAAAGCGATTCACGTCGTTCTTGAATCGCTGTGCCTCCTTGAGGTAGCCTCCGACAGAGGCAGGTATGCCTTCAAAACGGGGCTTACAACACTCAGACATGCAAGTTATTGTATCTTACTTGCCCTATTAAAAAATCATCAAATAAAATAACATCGTTATTTAATCACAATATGAAGGAAATACACGATATATATTCGTATTACTGAAACCAAAGCTCAAAACCCAACTTAGTTTAACTCTTAAAATACGCACTAGATGAAGGCGACATTACTATACTACATACAATATTCCATGAAATTTGTTTATTTTAAACTTCTTTAAAATAATAGAAACTTACAGAATATACTAAGTATACAATTAAAACTAATAAAAGTTTTTTTTTACAATATTTTATATATGAGTGAATAAACACTAGTAAATACTAGTAAAACATAATGAAATCGAAATAACAAAAACATTACAGACTAAGAATTTGTAATTCGTTTATTACTAAAGATATCTAACATCAAATAGGTACAGAAACTGAAATCTAATTAATTTTTACGATTTCTAGGATCATACCAATATTCTTTGGCCATAGCCGCTGTCATCTTTGAACTAATTTCGAAATAATAACAATTAGCGCCATTAAATAGTCGCTTTGTATGTCATAGACCAGTGATTGACTCAGTAGACAGCTTATTTCGCTGTTTCATTTTCATAAGATTAATATGCGAGAATATGCGCTCAACATTAACGGGCAGTGATAAAATAGTAAAGATGAAAGTAGACAAAAAGGAAACATTTGAGTGTCATCGCTATACTTTAGTAAACTGACATTATCCCAAAATAGTTCTGTCATCAGGAAATGTTTTGATTTGTTCACAATTTCTTAAAATAGGCCATTCTGTATCACTACTCAGTATATATCACCACTACACCAAACATTTTACGAGACGAGAGTCAATCATCGCTCCTGATGAAGCTAACATGGTTAGCGAAACGCGCGTCGAGTGCAAAAATAAAGTGTTTGGTGTAGTGGTGATATATACTGAGTAGTATCATTGTGCCAAAGATTCCACATTCCCAACTTAGCATTCTGTATCAATTTGTTGGAAATCCTTGTTCTGAAAAATATTGGGAAAGAGTCTACTAACAGGAATTATCGAAGCAGTTTTGCCACTTTCAACATTCGTTGGTTCAATTATGTCTAAACATTTTATTGGATTATTTGTCAATGGAAATCGCGCAGTTATTTGCTTGCAAGCTTCGATATAAAAATCTAGGGACCTGCGTTTAAACAAATTTACTTAATCTGGGCTTAAATCTGAACTATTAAGTAGTGTATTAGATGCCACAGTGCCATAGTATACGGCATCAATATCCATAAAATGTCTAAAATTTTTTAAAATCAACATTTTCGATTGGAGTACTTCTTAAATATTCTCGTTTTAAAAAGCAATCAAAAAAAGTCCTTAATGTTTCATTCATTTTTTTCATATAAAATATGAATTTTCGGGCGTTCTTCCTGCATTTTTTTGGTTAAGTCTAAGTTGGGAAAGTGGAATCTTGGCACAATGATACTACTCAGTATATATCACCACTACACCAGACACTTTATTTTTGCACTCGACGCGCGTTTCGCTAACCATGTTAGCTTCATCAGGAGCGATGATTGACTAAAGCTAAACTACAAATCTACCTATTTATACTTACCCTAACCCTTGAATTACTCAAGCGGAACTAATGACATAGGCAAGGCCGTCAGTTCCGGTCAAGTAACCAGTAGAGGGGACTATAAGGTATAGGCCCTCTGTCTTTATTTAAACTACTTTTACATTTTATGATTTCCATACTTTTGTATGCGTTCAACAATCTCCTATCAGATACATCCTTTATTAATCTTAGATTATCTAATGTTACAGTATGATTAGCTTCAAGGGCATGTTCGGCAATGCTAGACTTTTCTGTTCTATTGTATTTTAAGTGTGCTAAGTGTTCTTTAAATCTTGTTTTAATTGACCTTTTAGTTTGCCCAACATACTTTTTGTCACAATCATTACAACTAATTTCATAAATTCCACTTTTCTCACAATTAGGAATCTTATCTTTGGGATTTCCTCTACTGGTTACTTGACCGGAACTGACGGCCTTGCCTATGTCATTAGTTCCGCTTGAGTAATTCAAGGGTTAGGCTAAGTATAAATAGGTAGATTCGTAGTTTAGCTTTAGTCAATCATCGCTCCTGATGAAGCTAACATGGTTAGCGAAACGCGCGTCGAGTGCAAAAATAAAGTGTTTAGTGTAGTGGTGATATATACTGAGTAGTTAAGTCGGCAAATAATGGTAACATAAAATCTAAAAATTCCAAAAATAACAATGTAGTGGGATCTTGAAGCTTCTGTAATATATTTTCTGCAGCTAAAAGATGATCATTATTAGATACTTAGTCTATGAAAAAGCAGAAAATTGTTCCAATACTCTTTTAACTGCTGCATGTACTGATAACCAGCGTGTCTGAGACGGGTGAAGTATTTTATGTACTTTCAAGTCACAAAAAATTTGAAAGTCTCTAAACTTTGCAACTCTTTTTGGACTAGAAGAAAAGTAATTGTAAATGTGCCTTATAAAATTCTCTATAAAGCGTGGCAGATTGGTACAAGCATATGACGCGCAAAGATGAAACGAATGGCATGTGCTGTTAAGTATAAAAATATTGGGAATTCCGTTTTGCAGCAATGTCACAACAGAATTATTACGCCCCATCATTACGTTTGCCCCATCAGATGCAAAACCTATTAGATTATTTTTATATGAAATATCAGCGCTTGTAAAAAAGTTTACAATATGCTTAAATAAGGATACTGCATTAGCAGCTTCTAATGGAATAAGAGCTAAAAAACAATTACAGATGTAATGCTCTTTCACATATCACACGACTAAGCACAAGTGTTTGGTTGTGCTGAGATCAGTGGACTCGTCAATTATAAATGAAAACTTAGTTTGCTGCAAATCTTCACATGTATTATCAAAACTTTCTCTACTTACAATATAATCCATTATGGCGTGAGTTTTCGCCGTCGAACATTTTAGTTTTTCTCCAATTTTTGAATCGGGACAAACGGACTGTATCAGTTTCGGTAGGTGCTCCATAATGGTGAATGGTAGATATCTTCAGCAACAAACGAGGCTAATATTACTTCCTCTGAAAATATAAAAAGGAATTAAAAAAGACGTATCTACTATACACTGGTAGAATACAAAATAATATAACAATGTACTGGTACTTAGTAAAAAATAATGAAATATTTTTACCTTGTTTAACTTATATATTAGATTTTTGAGTTTTTACACACCGAGTGTGCTTTTAAAGAATTGTGTTTCCTAAGAGCGTCTTTCCCTGATGTAATATTAATATTCCTATTACAACTTTTACAATAGACATAGTTTGCGCTTTTACGACTTTCCTGCAGCCAGCCTGAAAATTGTTCTTCCCATTCTTTTCTATAAAATTGTAGGCATTTTTTTTTCTTTTTGCGCTCGCGCTCGGTTCTTTATCTGACGACATTTTGACTTGGCATTATAATAATATTTTTGGAAAAAATATATAACAGATATTTGGAAATCAAAAAATATTAAAATCTATTTCTCTGGTCTCAGTATCTTCAATTTCTTGATCTGAATCATCATTATATAAAATGTCTGATCCTCAAGTATTTTCTTTCTCGTTCTACTAGCTCACGTTCCAACAACTCATCGTCACTGTCTAAGCTTTTATTCAAATCGTCCTAGTTACTGTCTATTTGACAGACATCTTCGTTGATATCACCAGGAATGGTATATTTTTTCGCCGAATGGATCAGAATTTTTATTACGGTCTTCTACATCCAGTAGATCAGTTCCATTTCTACTTCCCGAAGAATTGCTGCAGGAAATTCCACTGCAATTAGTGCAAAAATTGGAATAATGTAGCCCACCCCTCCGACACCCGCAACGCTTGCTTGCACAATTACTTGAGCAACCACAAAATATCTAAAAAGAATTTTTTTGTTAGTAATCAAAAATTTCAATTGCAAAGAAATAGTAATTAATTAATTTAGTTTCTTACGGTTGCTAGCAATTCTTACGGCACGGCATCTTCAGTGTGTCATCTTGTTTATATAAACAAGCGAATTACTTCGGGGATCCCCTAAAAACGTCGAGTTACGAGTTGTAGAACATAAGGGTATTCCCCAAAAGATATTAGGAACATTCTGCAATAACTACCTATCATACAATCCAGGGATTCCCCGTAAACACATAAACGAAAAGGGTTGCCAACTTGGAAATGTAAAATCGGTAAAAAAATCGGAGAGAATATCCTTGTATTCTCAGAAATCGTGGAAAAATCGTTAAATTTCGGTATTTCGGTAGGACAGACCCCCCCATATCGGTAGAAATACCGAAAAATCAGTAGGTTTGAGACCACTGCTGCTGTTTGAATTTACTTGTTAGCAATAGATGTATGATAGTGCAGAGCATTGCACAACAAAAAATTATTAACGCTGCACGGTGAGTAAGAGTGCGCAAATTGCAAGAAAAACATGTAAAAACTAGAACGTTTTATTTATTGAAACAACCATTTTATATTTCAGTGATAAAAAATTGCGTTTTGTATCCTCCTACATTGTATTGTAATGAAACTACAATAAAAGCTAAACGATATTTTTAAATATAGTGATTAATAACGGATGTAAAAAATTTCAGCCTCAGGTAGAAAATTGTTGGACACTAATGATACATGACGATGTTAATGTTTGACTTTATTTATTAGCAATATATTACCGCGCAGATTGCACAGCATATAATTGGCAACGGTGTGGTCACTACGAGCGAGTAAATTGTAAAAGCGACACGAGAACGTTCTCTTTATTGAAACGGACATTTTGTATTGCAGTGATAAAAATTATATTTTGTATCCTTTTACATTGGATTGTAATAAAACTACAGTAAAAGTTAAACGATATTTTTAAGGAAAATGTAATTATTATTAACGGGTGTGAAAAATGTCAGCCTAAGATAGAAAATTGTTGATATATGTTATTTTTTTGGTGTATAAAAAGTCTCAGTTGTCTTGCAACACTTACGCTTATGATCAAAACTGGCGCCGATTGTCCAATTAGTGGCCTACAGTCTGTCAAGAAAGAACGTGTCTGCGAAAATTAATTTTTGGTAGGTGCGATTCTAGCGATTCGACAAAAAAATCGGCAGAGGGAATCTTTGTCTGCGACGCATTTTAGTAAAAGTATAAGTCGATTCCGAAGTTTCTTCGAAATCACGTAAAATCCAGAATAAGTAACATGTCTGCGGTTGGTTCGAGGCAGTTCTTCTTTATTCCCATCCAAAGGAGTCTAAAATCACACATTTCGCGGCCGCTAATTATATTAAAAAGTCGTTATCGTTTGTGAAGAAGTGCGTAAATCATTTTAACGAGACAAAAAATGTCGACGACTTGCCAAGACGTGAATCGGTAGGCAAAGTCACTCCGAAAGTCGAAAAACGATTGTGTCTTTGTTTTCACGGGACCTGAAATTGACACTGCGTCAAGGAGCGCAAACACCATAAATCGTAACAACTTTGTTCGTGCCGGGAACAGATGCAAAGGAATTATCGACGAAACCAAGGAGGCACACAATCAACAAATTACAAACAAACTTCTCGCTTGTCTCAACAATTCCAGGGCCTTTTGGTCAGTCGCTAAGGCAGTTACTCAAAATTTCACCATATCCACCATACCACCACTCACACGATCAGATAATTCTATTGCAACGGCACCTGTTAAGAAAGCAAACTTGTTGGCTGAACTCTTTGCTTTACATTCTAATGTCGATTTCCAAGGAAAAACACCACCTACTATTCCCATATTGTAGTCAAGGATGCCCGATGGTCTCTTCAGACAGCGTATCATAAAGCGTATTTTAATGAAGCTAGACACCAAAAAGGCTTCTGGCGCTGACGAAATACCTGCCATACTTCTCAAAAACTGTGCGAGGGAACTAACACCAGTTTTCTGTAGACTTTTCAACCTATCCTACAGAAAGAGAATATTTCCTTCCTGCTGGAAATGTGCCACAGTTCAGCCGATACCTAAAAAAGGCAAGAAGACCTTGCCAAATAACTACCGATCAGTCGCACTACTTTCAATAATATCGAAAGTCATGGAAAATGTTATCAATCAGCATCTTCTAAAATATCTTGAAGGATTCAACATTATTACCGATCACCAATATGGCTTTCGTAAACATAGATCAACAGAAGATCTTCTGACTTATGTAACACATGTTTGGAACAGCGCAATTGAACACTTTGGAGAATCTCGAGCGGTTGCTCTTGACATATCCAAGGCATTCGTCCGTGTCTGGTACGATGGACTGTTGGCTAAGCTACGCTCTTATGGTATGTCTGAAAAGTTCTGTCTGTGACTCTCATGTTTCCTCAGAGGGCGTTCTTTGCGAGTGGCGGTCGACGGACTTCTTTCTAACACCTTCACTATCAACGCCGGTGTGCCCCAAGGTTCCATACTGTCTCCTACTCTCTTTCTCATTTACACTAACGATCTGCTGGAGAAGACCAGGAATCCAATCTACAGCTTTGCAGATAACAGTACGCTTATCTCTTCATTCACTTTGAACGCTCGGACATCGGCTACTCAGGCGAATATCCGCAGACAGCAGGAGGTCGTTCAACTTAACAAAGACCTGGAAGAAATTCTATCTTGGGGTAGCAGTAACCAAGTGGAATTTAACGCAGTTTTTTCTAAAAAAGTTAACGTTGCTGAAACCGACATAGTCATGTCGGGGCACTCCATTCCCCTAGCATCGTCACTCAATTTGTTGGGCGTTAATTTGGGAGCAAATATGTCCTGGCATAAACATGTTGCAGGCATAGCAAGGAGAGCTTCCCAAAAGTTGGGAATATTATTTCGAACCAGCTTAACACTCCACAACAACTGTTAATTCTTTACAAAGCTCAAATTCGACCAACTATGGAATACTGATCCCATATTTGGGGCTCCGCTCCCAAACACCCCCTGTTCGTCTGATTGGAGACCCGGAACATCGAAGAACGGTTGCCGACTTGAGTCTGTTCTACAAGTATTTTCATGGAAAGTGTTCGAAGGATGTAGCCCGCTTAATTCTTCCCAGAGCGGTGCATGTTAGAAGTACACGTCGAGCTAATACTTCACATCCGTATGAGGTTCGGCTTGTTACTCTGAGTACGCTTTTCAAGGAGTCTTTTATATGGAGAATATCATCCCTTTGGAATAATTTGCCCAGGGCTATATTTCCCACCGAGTACAATTTACAGCGATTCAAGAACAACGTGAATCGCTTTTTCCGCACACGTGCTGCTCCTGGAGCGCTTTAGGGACTTCCCTGTAGCATATGTGCTAGACCCATAAAAAAAAATCGGGTTTGAATGTACAATATGAGACCATTTGAAAACATCTTCGTGCTCATGATGTCAAATTCCAAAGCACGTTGAAGAAACCTTTGCTGGGCGAAAATCACGTCGCGAAGCGGCTCGCTTGAGCTCACGATAAGATTCTAGAGTGGCTCTCTCAATCGCTGTACGCCAACCATATTGACAACGTTTGATCCCTTTTAAAGAGAAAGCTCAGAAGAAAGACTCTGAGGACTTTGACTCAGTTGTCTCACGGGATTCGAAAAATTTGCAGAGTGTGCAGAAAATCTTGTCGTCAGCATGCTTCGAAGATACCAGGTGATTATTGATGCAGTAGGCGATTGGAGAACTTACTAAGGTAATTTCGCCGTTGTTAGCACATCAAAGAATACATTTTCTCGAAACACATTTTTTCAAGAATATGAGCGATCACGTTCTTACTTAACAGGCTCTAAAAATGCTGAAAAATTATAAAACTTCATGGTCGAGTTTCTTATGGCGAAGGTTTACCAATTTAAATTTAATAAACGGTTTTTATAACACCCTATATATAAACCAACAATTAGTCAATCTATTTTTAGATACATAGTTTCGTTATGATGACGATATAGCTGTGGCATCACCAGGTGAGTGGAACAGCAGAGCAAGGGATCAACATTGGTCCAAAAAACAATGGCCCGTAAGAAAAACTTTGACACCTGACGAGAGGAACATTTTGCATGAAACTTTAGTAGACCCAAAAAAGTTCCACCACCACTACATATCAAGGATTCTTCTACCACCACTACATATCAAGTTAGGCTTAATGATACAATTTGTGAAAGCCTTGCCTAAAGATGATGAATATTTTAAATATTTGTGTAAAAGATTTCCTCATTTAGCAGAAGCCAAACTGAAAGGGTTGGGCCTGATATTCGTAAAATTATGCTCGATTCCAACTTTACAACAAGGATGATTACAAAGGAAAAGGAGGCTTGTATATCATTTAAAGAAGTTATGACTAAGTTTTTGTGCAATGTGAAAGACCCTAACTATGAACTTATCGTAGCTAATATGAGTTCAAAAATCTGGGTTGTCTGATGAGCCTTAAAGTCCACTTCTTGCACAACTATCTTAACTTTTTTCCTAAAAAACTTAGGCGATGCGTGTGAAGAGCAGGGGGAACGGTTCCATCAGAACATAAAGGAGATGGAGAAACGGTACCAGGGACGGTGGAATATCAACATGATGGGCGATTACTGTTGGTCACTTCATAGAGAACAACAAAATGCATCACATCGAAGAAAAAGCTATACAAGAACCTTCACAGAGAAACGGGAAAGGAAATACAAAAGAATAAGCACCTAAAATATTCACATTGAAGTGAAATATGTTATCGTGAGTAAAAATTGTAGCATAATCAAATAAAAGTACGGTTTAAGTTTTTATTTTTTATGTATCAAATTTTCCCTATTTTGAAATTTAATCAATGTCATATTGTGAGAGAACTGTGGGTGATACAAGAAACTGATACCAGGTACGGTTTCAGCACCCAAAAATACATAACACTTAGATGTATTGGTTTAAAAAAGTTTTTACAAATATTTTTTTGTTGGCCTGGGTACTAATCGGGGATTTCAATGCAAAACTAGGACAGAGAAAACAAGGCGATTCGGCAAATATTGGAAACATTCGTTTGGGAAACCGCAACGAAAGCGATGAAATACTTCTACAGTATATACAGGGTGAACAACTCTTCTGTACGAATTCGTCAAAGGCGGTGGACTTGGAAGAGTCCCGACGGTAAAACAAAAAACAATTAAACTCATAGAAGAAAGAAAATCTAAAGAAAGAGGTACACATGAGTATGAAACATTGAACAAGGCCATAAAAAACAAACCAGGAAAGTCATTAGAAAATACAATACAAACTTAATAATTAACACCTTTGAAAAAACAAAAATATGAAAGCATTGAATCCAAGGTGTCACCAGAACTAAAATAATAAAATTACGAGATAAGATAGACAAAATAATAACTGACAGGAAGAAAATAACGGATGAAATGAAGAAATTCTACACAAAACTCTATTTCTCGACTATACCAAATCCAAATCAGTAACAGAAACATATTCTTAACATTGGCTCGGAAGAAATTCTTAAGGAAAGCCGAAGTGAATTGGGAACTGCATTAAAACAGATGAAGAATAAGAAATCTCCAGGTAAATATAAAATAATATCTGATATATAAAAGAATTGAAAAATTCAAAATAAATTGGAAACTATTAGAAATAGGTATATGACATACTTAATAAAAGTTGGAGGATTTTATACAACCTACCACAAAAAATAATATACAGGGTGTGCCATTTAAAAAATTTGAGATTTTTAAATTAAAATAGTCGAAATATATAAATTTATTTTGAACACCCTATAGTATCTAACTCAAATTTCTTTACATATATCTTTTTTTTTCATCTCTATAGAACGCTCGTACCAATTATGAGTATTCCACCTTCAGAAACAATGGCGCTACTGGCAGTTTTCTACAAAACTGAAAACTAGTATTTTTTTTAAATTGAAATATTAGAAAAACTACTAGGTTTAGGTATATAACATTATTAATAAAAAAGTTATAAAATTTTATGCAGAATTTAAAAATAAATTAGAAAATAGGATGTTCCATTTAAAAAAACATATGTTATATCGGCCAAATTTTTTTGAAGTACTTGTATACTAAAAATAATTTTAAACTGTGCACCTTAACATTCCCTAAAACTATTGTACTTAACATTTTTTCGTCATTCCCGAAACAAATGAGACAATGAACTTTACTCTATCGTTGACTCACCCTGTACATTGGCAAAACAGTGAGGTCATACTTTTATTCAAGAAATGTGATCACGGAAACCTTGAGAACTATCGCTCCATTAGCTTGTTATCGCATTTGTATAAGCTTTTTACCAAAATTGTCACAAACCGTCTAACAAATAAGCTCGATGACTACCAACCGGTCGAATACTTAGGCTTTCGGAAAAAACTTGGAACAACATATCCAGACGCTCCGTATTTTAATAAAAAAAAGTGATCGAATACAATATTAAGATTTACCTAGCTTTCATCGATTATAAGAAGGCTTTCGACTCCCTAGAACATTGGGCAATTATGCAGTCGTTAGCTCATGCCAGAATAGACTCCTAAAATTCATATATGTAAATGCGACATTAATGGTTAAATTAGATGAAGATCGAGAAACAGAATGCATAAAGATCAAGAAAGGTGGTTGGAGGATGTATTTAAAAGTCTTGAGTGGAAAGAGAAGCGAATTAAAATCGATGGCATATATTTAAGTCACTTGCGATTCGCAGGATGTAATACTGATTAGTGACGATCTAGAAGAACTCAAAATCATGATAGAACAACTTAACCAAGCTTCACAGAAAGTTGGACTCGAGATGAACATCAAGAAAACAAAACTTCTAAGCCCACAAAACACAAAAATTGAGATCGGTACGGAAGAGATCAAGAGAGTGGAAGAGTGTATACGCTTGGGACATAAGATTAGACTGGATAAGGACAATCAAACAGCGAAAATACCAAGGCGAATTGGTCTCAGCTGGACTGCATTTCAAAAACTGGGATTCATTCGAAAGAACAGACATTTCCCCATGACCTTAAAAAGAAAAGTATACGAGAGCTGGATACGTCCAGTAAGTACGTATGAGCCGGAAACCATGACCCTTACAAAAAATAGGCTTACTCGTACTCAACTGGCCATGAAAAGAAAGATGTTAGGTGTTAGTTTACGAGAACACATTAAAAGCGAAGATATCAGACCAACGACAAGAATTACAGATGTCAGTGACTAGAACGAATGATAGTAAATGGACAACAAAATTACTTAAATGGAGATCTTGGAAGAGCAGACGAAGTGTCAGAAGACCAATAAAAAGATGGACTGATAATATCAGGTTGATAGCAGGCAGTAGATGGCTCCATCTTGCACAGGATAGAAACAATTGGAAGAAATTTGAAGAGGCCTATCTCCTGCAGTGGAGAAGTGGCGCCTTATAAAGAAGAAGAAGAAGAAGACCTCTTTGGAAGGAATTAGGCGAGCTACATTCATCGAACACTTTCCATGGAAATACTTGTAGAATAGCCTCCAGTCGCCAACCGTTCTTCGATGTTCCAAGGTATCAAGATTTCTGGTGAGTTCTAGGTCTCTACTCAGAAGCTATAGATTGGATTTCTGGTCCTTTCAAGCAGATCGGTTGTGTTAATAAGAAAGAGAGTAGGAGACAATATGGAACCTTGCTGCACACCGTCGTTGGTAGTGAAGGTATTAGAACGAAATCCTTCTATGGCCACTCGTAAAGAACGCTCTCTGAAGAAACCAGCAAGCAACAAATAAAATACTTCAGACATACCATAAGAGCGTAACTTAACCAACAATCTGTCATGCCAAACACGGTCGAATGCCTTAGATATATCAAGTGCGATCGCTCGTGATTCTCCCAAAATGTTAAATTGCGTTGTTTCAAACAAATGTTACATAAGTGAGAGGATTTTTTGTTGACCTTTACTTACGAAAGCCCTATCGCTTTTCGAACTAGTGTAGGATATATTATTTTCGACTTAAAAATTTATGGGAATAGTAGGTGGTGTTTTTTCTTGGAAATCGACAGGTGTCGTTGCAATGTGCGTGTGAGTGGTGGTATGGTGGATTTGGTGAAATTTTGACTAACTGCCTTAGCGACTGACAAAAGGACCTGGAATTGTTGGGACAAGCGAGAAGTTTGTTTCTAATTCGTTGTGCCTCCTTGGTTTAGTCGATAATTTCTTTGCATCTGTTCCGGGCACGAACAAAGGTGTTACGATTTATGGTGTTAGGATTTATACGCCATCGTTGGTAGGCAAGATGTTTAGAAGCAACAGCTTCTGTGCCTTCTCGATCACACCAAGGCTTGCCCGTTGGCAGGGCATTTTTTCGAGAAACGAATGTAAGCTTCCATAGAAGCCAAAATAACATCGAAAACCTCCCTGGCGCAGTTAGATGGGTTGTCAGATCGAAAACAAACGTCTAACCAAGGGAAAGTTCGAAAATATTCCATTTAGCAGATCTGTAGTGCCAAATCTTGTACGGTTTAAGCGCCTCTCTGTCACTGATTGGTAGGATACTCCATATCGAAAGCAGTTTATGGTTGGAAGAATCTAACGGCGGATTTACGGTGACCTTGTAAATTTCAGGATTGGTGATTAAAAACAGATCAAGAAGACTGGCGAACTCCCCGTCTCGATCAGGGATCCGTGTTGGTTCATCAGTAAGCTGAGTTAAGCTACAACTGACTGAGAATGATTCAGCTTCACGTCCTTATTCGTCGGTAGTATTTGAATATTTAAACCAGTTGATGTTGTGGATATTAATGTCATCCAGGATGGCAATTTCGGCATTTGCATAGTTAATTTGTAAAAGATCAATGGTGTCTGCAAGAGAAGCGAAAAGTGTTCTAAAGTATACACAGTTATATAACACTTATTGTGTTATCACATATATAATACACACTATCCACAGTTCTCTTCTGATATCAATGAAAAAAAATTTCACACAAAAAATGCAAAAGACATCATCATCACCAGGTTTGTTTTGAGCTTTAGATGGTTCCACGTCACTTAATTCGTTATCTATTAAGTCTAAAATAACGTCCTGTGAGTCCTATGTGTCTGAAACCAGTGTGCTTCGCACTTTTTCTTTTCCTCTTTTTTTCTTCAAGTTTCTTGTTTTTAAACTTTTTGTTAGTTTAACCTCTTCTTTTTTGTCGTTTAACCTCCTTTTTACGGACTTTCAGCTGCAACCACCTCTTTCGATAGTGTACTCAATGCATTTCTGTATAGAGTACTAGTTATAAAATGAGATTCTATGATCTTATTATGAGGAAAGAAGTGTCGGATGTTCCAGGTTGAGCGAAGTTTGATGATTCATCTATAGAAGATAGTTCTCTGTTGGTTTTCTCTGGTCTTGAATGAGAGTTGCAAGTTTTCGTCGATTTGCTTTTTGATGCTATACGGGGATCATTTGAAAAGGTAAATGACATAGTCCTATGATCGAAATCAGTATTGGACCATTAGTTTTATTCCTTGCAGAGAACAGTGGGTAAACTGCTGAAATATGGGCCTTGTCCTTTTTCAGTTATTTTACATTAATTACATATACCTGAGGAGGACTTCTCGAAAAGCGCCGCCTGCTTTTAAGTGTTGACCATGTCAACCACTCTGTCGGCTTAAAAAGTGTTGTGTCAGCTTTCCATGAAGTATTAGGTACTTAGTACAATTCGTTGTAGCCTACCGTCGTGTTTGGGAGATTGCTAACATTTTAGGGATCTCTCTCTCTCTAATTGCTTAGCCACTCCTATTCTCCCGATTTGGCCCCTTCGGATCTCTTTTTATTTCCGAACGTCACAAAATTTCTTGGAGGACAATGATGAAGTGATGTACGTTGTGAATGATGTCACGTCAAGAGAAATCATTTTATAAAAATGGCTTAGTGAAATAGGAACATCGCTGGACGAAAAGTAGCGAGCTCTAAGGAGATTATGTTGAAAAATAAAGGTGAATTTTTCAATTTTGTTCGTATTTTCTTCCTTGTTTACCTACTTCATATAATTAGTAAAGTAAGTAAAGATGTTCTTGTGGAGGAACAAAAATCCCCGCGGTCTTTAAACCGTTAATAGCAACGTCTTTTATTTATACCTTTAAATAAGCTTTGCACAAGAGCTCGATCATCTCATAAGGTGTCACTGGCCCTTGAGAATGGCGACGATATTGCCTAATTTTTCGTTATAATAAGCCTTTAAGGAGCCCATAAAGATTTTATTTAAGAGCTGAAGTTTATGTGCGCAGTTTGGAGTCTAAAATACAATAGATAAGTGATTTTTTCTCGTAAGATCAATAAGGTCGAGGTTACTAGTATGACTGAAACACCCGTCTAAGATGCCTGTAAGGGTTTTATATTTGTTAAAAAATGTTTGAGCCAAGTAATGAAGACGTTTAACTGAATCCCGCTGAACAGGTAAATACTCCAACCGTTCCTGGAGGAGCCCCTTTCATGAGTTTATTGACACATAACTTTTGGGAGAAATATTACTAATAGACGAACATAGGTCCTTGAAGCATTTATACAGGCAACCGTTGATTTTTTTATGGGCTTAGCATACGTGCTACCGAATAATCCCGCACACCGTAGTTGGTAGTGAAGGTATTAGAATGAAATCCTTCTATGGCCACTCGTAAAGAACGCTTTCTGAGGAAACCAGCAAGCCACAAATAAAATACTTCAGACATATCATAAGAGCGTAACTTAACCAACAATCCGTCATGCGAAACACTGTCGAATGCCTTGGATATATCAAGTGCAGTCGCTCGCGATTCTCCCAAAATGTTAAATTGCGTTGTTTCAAACAAGTGTTACATAAGTGAGAGGATCTCTTGTTGACCTTTACTTACGAAAGCCCTATCGCTTTTCGAACTAGTGTAGGATATATTATTTTCGACTTAAAAATCTATTAGAAAGTAATAATTTGCCAAATGAACCTACAAAAAAATATTTTTACAGAACAACGAGGAAACGACTCTCTGACTGTACTTACAAGATATGCAAATGTATAGTGGGCGTACAAAGCGACTTATACGGTAGACGTTATCTACGGAATATTTGCGAGATATTATGCAATGTCCTTAAACGAACTTGTGTAATAATTAAATAATACCAGACCCCTTTTCGTTATACGTTATGTTAGTGTGTGTGTGTGTGAGAGAGCAATTTCCTTATCATAAAGATATTTATGCAATAATTTTCAAACAATTTATAGGTTGTTCTGCGACTTTATTAGATTACACAGCCCTACAAAAAAATGAAAGTTCATTACCACGAACCAAAATACATGGAATAGTGTATTTTTCGACGCTGAATTTGAATCCGTAGCTAAAAAAAAGATTTATCGTGTCATTTTTTGGCCAAAAACATACTTTGAAAAGGGCTAAATTTTAATAATAACTAGCCGTGCCCGCGGCTCCGCTCGCGTGTACTTAATTCACTACTATCGTCACTGCTTATTCCTTATGTTACCTAACGTAATAAAATATCTGCCATTATTTCCCCTTATCTCTCATTATTTTTCCTTATCTCTTCATAATTTCCATTATCTAGGCTTATCTCTGCTCGTCTCCCATTATCTCTGCTCGTCTCCCATTATTTCTCCTTATCTCCCATTATTTCTCCTTATCTCTCATTATCTCACCTTATCTCCCATAATCTAGGCTTATATCGAATTTTCTCGCAATATTTCTCCTTATCTTCCATTATTTCTCCTTATCTCCCATTATTTATACTTATCTCCCATTATCTCCCATTATCTAGGCTTATATCGAATTATATAGAACATATGTATAAATTTATAAAAACACATAAATCGAATAAGTGGTTCTCAAGTGATAAGCGCAGAGACGTTGCATTTTATATATATTATATTCTTTACAACACGATATTGTTCCATATTTAATGATTTAGGCAGTGTATTGCAAGAGAACGGACTAACGGTAACCTTTTTCCGACATGATCACTATTATCGTTACTGCTTATTCTTTATGTTACCTAACGCAATAAAATATATCCTATAACTTGGCCAGAGATCATATGTATGTTTAAAAAAAAAAACGTAACGCACTAACGAACAGACAGACAGATAGACAGACAGAGAGACGTTGCATTTTATATATATAATAGATAGACAACCTGGCCAGAGAACATATGTATGTTTTAAAAAAAAGCACGTAAATCGGATAAGTTGTTCTCCAGTGATAAGCACACTAACGGACAGACAGACAGACAGGCAGACAGACAGACAGAGAGACGTTACATTTTATATATATTATAGATAGAAGATATAGATAACCTGGCCGGAGAACATATGTATATTTTAAAAAAAAAGTACGTAAATCGAATATGTGGTTCTCAAGTGATAAGCGAGGGACACAAACAAACAGACAGACAGACACAGATACGTTGCATTATATATATATATATATATATATATATATATATATATATATATATATATATATATTATAGATGTAATAAAATATATATCTCTAACCTGGTCAGAGAATATATGTATGAATTTAAAATATCACGTAAATCGGATAAGTGGTTCTCGAGGGATAAGCGCACTAACGGACAGACAGACAGACAGAGAGACGTTGTATGTTATATATATTATAGATATAGATTATTATTATTATTATTATATAACCTGGCCGAAGAATATATGTATAAATTTAAAAAAAAGACACCTAAATCGGATAAGTGGTTCTCGCGTGATAAACGCACTAATGGACAGACAGAGAGAGATTGCATTTTATATATATTATAGATTATAGATATTCTCTGCTACATAATATTGTTCCATATTTAATGGTTTAGGCTGTGTATTGCAAGGGAACGCGCTAGCGGCAAACTTTTTTCGGACTTCATTCACTATTATCGTCACTGCTCATTCCTTATGCTACCTATCGTAATAAAATATAGCCTATAACCTGGCCAGAGAACATGTGTATGTTTTAAAAAAAAAGTACGTAAATCAGATAAGTGGTTCTCCAGTGATGAGCGCACTAACGGACAGACAGACAGACAGAGAGACTTTGCATTTTATATTTATTATAGATGTAATGACTCTTAATGAAGTGTGAAATATAGTAGATATTTTATAGTCTAGAGAAGAGAATATGCCTTCAAACCACCAGTAAGATATTTCTATTAGTTAAACCAAAATCCACCCTTATAGGGGGTGAAAAGTACCTCTAACCCTCAAATAATGCACGTGAGTTTAAATAACATGTACAGAGGACAAATTCTTGTAGCTCTTAGGACTAAATATCTGAATCTGGTGTAATAACCAGGGTTGAGACTCACCCCTATAGGATGTAAAAACCACCCCACCTACGGAGGTATCTCATAAGTTTCAATAACGACGAAAAAAGTTCAGGCTTTTGTAGTTTTAGGCAGGGGAAACAAATATGGAGTAAAGCCGCTTGAACCACCCATACACGACTATAAACTCCCCTTAGAGGGTGGTAGAAACTACCCCTACGCACTAATGATGCACATGGATGTTATTGAAATTCGGAAAGAATCAAGTACTTTTATCTCTGTGTGTCAAACATTCAAGACAACTAGATCATATTCCTAATAAAGTCGAAAATCATTCCTAGCAGGAGGAGGAGTTCTAGCATGTGAGAAAAAAATACGGGCTGTATTTGTCCATTCTGCCTGAGACTAGTGCGCCGTCTTCTGTCAGAGGTTGGCGATCCAAATGCTTTTGAACCATCTCCTAAAGTTTTTCAGCCTTTCCTCGAATTTTATCCTCTATGATAAGTCTTAGCAGGGCATGTTAGCTTCATCAGGAGCGATGATTGACTAAATCTAAACTACAAATCTACCCTATTTATACTTAGCCTAACCCTTGAATTACTCAGGCGGAACTAATGGAATAGGCAAGGCCATCAGTTCCAGTCAAGTAACCAGTAGAGGGGACTATAAGGAATAGACCCTCTGTCTTTATTTAAACTGCTTTTACATTTTATAATTTCCATAATTTCGTATGCGTTCAACAATCAGATACATTTTTTATTAATCTTAGATTATCTAATGTTACAGTATGATCAGCTCCAAGGGCATGTTCGGCAATGCTAGACTTTTCTGTTCTACTGTATTTTAAGTGTGCTAAATGTTCTTTAAATCGTGTTTTAATTGAGCTTTTAGTTTGCCCAACATACTTTTTGTCACAATCATTACAACTAATTTCATAAATTCCACTTTTCTCACAATTAGGAATCTTATCTTTGGGATTTCCTAAGATATTCCTCAAATTATCTGATGACTTATAGACTAAGGTGAGGCCTACCTTATTAAATACCTTATTGAGTCTCTTGCTATATTTCGGATTATATGGTATGGAGACATACTTGGTGTTATTTTCTTCGCGTATAAAAAAAGTCAAATTCTGAATATTAAACCTAAACTTATGTCTCTTTATTAGCTTATTTACTAAGTTATCATCATAACCATTAACTCTAGTTATATTTCTAATACGATTCCTTTCTTTATTAAAGTTTACTCTGTTCAGAGGGAAAGTGACCAAACGATTAACTCAAAAATGTAACGAGGCTAATTTGTGTTGTTTGCAATGAAATGAATCATTAGGAATATATTCAAGGATTAGGCTAAGTATAAATAGGGTAGATTTGTAGTTTAGATTTAGTCAATCATCCCTCCTGATGAAGCTAACATGGTTAGCGAAACGCGCGTCGACTGCAAAAATAAAGTGTTTGGTGTAGTGGTGATATACACTGAGTAATATCATTGTGCCAAAGATTCAACATTCCCAACTTAGTTAACATATCCTTCTGTTTCCATAATTATAGAAAAGCCTTTGATTGAGTCAAACACCATAAGATAACCGAAAGAGAGACTGTAATAAATCTTTACTGATAGCAAACTGACTGAGTGATGCAGTTATTAACGTCACAAGCAACCCTCATCAAGTGAGAACTACCGGAGCAATGTATTTTGTTCCTTTACTATTCTAATGACTAAATTCCAGGATGGTCAGAAGGAATCACAAATGGAATCAAAATCAACAGCAAAGTTATTAGTAACAATAGATGTGCTGACGATCCTGCGTTTCCTACGGAAAACACAAAAGACTTGCAAGAGATAATGCACCGCATGGTGCAGTTTTAGCCTCCACATAAATACAGCTCCCAAAGTCACTAAAGAGATTTTGCAACGCTTATTTTGACACGCCTTTGTCGTTATCTTTATTTTAAGAATGCGCGAAATTAGAGGGAAGAAATTAAATATGTTTGCAGATCTTTTTCTAAAAGTCCTTAATACTATGTAATCGGGTAAATGTATGCAAAGATATAATTTTATTTTTTTAGAACGGATTATACAGTCGATCAATTAAGAACGCGCATTGTTCATTACAAAATGGATTATTTAAAAGTTTTTTACACCATTCAACGCTAAAAGATTGCCATTAAAATGCTAATGATTCAGTAGTTCGTCCAGTCCTCATCAGCGTCGATGATCGCCTGGCATCTTCGGGGCATACTTTCGACGAAATTTTCCTCATATTCTTGGGGCAAAGATTTCCAAATTGCCAGAATTTGCCGTGACAGCTGCTTTACTGTGTGCACCTTTTTATTACGAAGTTTCTGCTTGATGTATGACCACACGTTTTCGACAATCTAGTGACGATAGCGGATTCCCCTTTCTACCGGCTACACGTTTTACCCCTATGTTTGAGGCCGGTATCCTCTTTAAGAATCCACTTCTCATTTTTATCGACAAGCCACCATTTGGCAGTAGGTACTTATGCCTTCTTGTAAATCTAGAGCATTTTTTCAGCATTTAAAATGTAGGTAACGATGAAGAGTCTTCCACAACTTTTTTCGGAAAGACATCCCCAAACAAGGATCTTAACAGGGCGTTTCCCGATGCACTAAACCAATCGGTTAATGGATCAGGCTCGTGAGGTGATAACATAACCCCAAAATGGCATCGTCGGAAAAAATTACATTCATCCAGTCTCGATCTACACTCCTGGACAAAATTAACGCTACAATATATTAAATCATACAAATCTCTATAATGAATTAATTTTAATAATTTTTTATGAACACTGGTTACACTAAAAGTTAGAAAAAACTTATTCGGATACTTTAAAAGTGAATTAGCTACCAAATTTCTCTATAAGATTCGAATTAAAATTATTCTTAAGACCTAATAACAAAATCATTGAAATTATGTAATAATGAAAAAAAATAAACTGGGACACTAGTAGCAAAATTAATGGTGTAACTGGGACACTAGTAGCGTGTGTTGCCTCCTCTACTTCGAATGACAGCGTTTATGCGCCTAGGCATGCTTCTAATTAAATTTTGGATAAAATCTTGAGGAATTTGCTCCCATTCTGTGATAACTGCATTTTCAAATTCCCTCAGGTTTCTAGGTGCAGGTATATGACGTTCCACATTTTTCTTAAGGTGATTCCATACATGTTCTATCGGATTCAGCTCCGGGCTTTTTGGTGGCCATTGCATAATCGGTATATCAACTTGATTAAGATAATCGAGTACCTCCCTAGCCACATGAGGGCGAGCGTTGTCTTGCATAAACAGAAAATTGGGCCCCACAAAATGACCGAAAGGCATCACATAATCTATTACAATATTCTCAAGATAGTAGTCAGCATTCATGGATCTCGTACGGACAGGAACTAACTCTGTGTGAGCATCAAAGCAGATGCCACCCCAGAACATAACAGAGCCACCGCCAAATGGAATCCTTGCAGAGATATTGCAAGGAGCAAACCTCTCTCCTGGTCTTCGCCATACTCGCTCACGAAAATCTGGATGTTTTAGACTAACCCTAGTTTCATCTGTGAAGAAAACTTGTTTCCAATCATCCACAGACCAGTTTTCGTGATTTCGAGCAAAACGTAACCTGGCAACTCTGTTCTCTCTAGTAAGCAAGGGCGCAATAACTGGTCTCCTACTGTTTAATCCAGCTTCTTCTAACTGTTTCGGAAGAAATTGTGACATTGCAAACAGCTTCGAGTTCTTTTCTTATTATAGAACTAGTGACAGCCCTGTTTCTTAAAGCATATTGTCTTATAAAGCGTTCATATATGTCGCTAGTGCATCGTTTTCGCCCTTGCCCTAGCCTTCTAGAATAAGTTCCTACTTCATTCAAGCGTCTTACCATACGACTTATTGTGGAACGGTGTTTGCCTAACAAATTGGCAACATAACTCTGACAATATCCCTCGTCCAATAAAACTAAGGCTCCCACTACCTTGTGTTTAGTTAAATTCCTTGTTCGATTCATTTTTCTAATTCTTCGGGATGAAAAATAAAACAGTCTACCACAAAAACGTATTACTTTGAAAAAGGGAACAATTTATAAGCTTACTTTTAAAGAAAATCTATCGCATTATTAAAGAAAATTGTTTATCTTCTAAAAAATTCTTTAAAACTGTAAATCTAAACGAATTGTTTTGATTTCTGTCATGAACAACGAAACAAAATATGCATAGCCTACTATTCAAATACACGATAAACTTTAAAAGTGACATAAGAAAAATATAAATTAATTTTCAGATTTTTGCGTTAATTTTGTCCAGGAGTGTATGTTTTCCTCTGCCCATCACTATATAACACTCTGAAAATAAACTCTAATAACCCAATCAATGTAACACCATAAAATCCTATTAATCACTGATATTGTACCGGATGAATTTCCTAAGAACCATTAAGAAAGAACCCTCGCACCCTAAGATTAAGGAACCCAAAAGATGGTCGGTCCGTTAACATTCCCACGGTCTGAAAAGGACCTAAAACATCTTAAGGAACTGAATAACGAAAATAGACTACCTCCGGCTTTCTTTTCTTATTCTTAAGATACATCAAAAGGAAATAATACAAAAATATGTTGTCTTACAGTTTATGTTATGTATACGTTCGAGAATGCTCATATTATGATTTAGAATTGGTTTTTTAAATTTTTAAAAATTAAAAAAACACCGCCGTATTTCGTAATAACATTAATAGAAGTCCTACTTACAATCAGCATCACAAATTGAAGCCTATTATTTCACTTAGTGACTGTAGTGCAGTTACCGTTGTTGAACTAAACAATAACGGCAACCTATATGTTACTGACACGTGGAAAGAATGGCAGAACATCGAATACCAAAGATGAGAGAGAGGTGTCAGAGAGAAATCTAAGATCCGGAGATTGGGAAGATTTCGATCTTCCCAACGATGAAAATTGGGAACCGGAAGACGAAGAACGCTATAAAGAAAACCGGATTGATGATGATGATGACTGTACTGTATGCACCAATTGAGTATAAGTATTTGGCACGAATAAGAACGTTTCCCGCCAAATCAATGAGCCATTAGAAACTGCTATGAGTACGGTAAGGACAAGTAGCAAACACTGGACAAAATGCCAACGGTATGTATCCGAAAAAATTACCGTATCGTATTAGTACCGTACCGTAAGTATTACAATATATATATTTTTGAACTCGTGTTTTTACAAGCTTCCATTTGACACCCCACTCGATGACTAAATAAAAAAAATTTTTTTCACTTCCGATTTCACCCTCCAAAACTAACCCTTTAAGTCAAAATCTACCTTTCAAAACTACACGGCTCTGATGAGGTCATCAATTCCTATATTAATGCCAAATTTCAACTTTCTATTTCAAGTAGATTCGAAGAAAATCGGGCGTGACAGACAGACAGACGGACAGACACCGAAGTGATGTTATAAGTGTTCCATACGGAACACTAAAAAGGTAAAATCCCTACTCAAGCGAGGAGGTGAACGATAAAAAAACCCTATGTCCGTTCAAATAAAATAATGTAGAACAAGAAGGAGGCTTAAGAACGCAGCATTTCATATAAATTTACACAAGGAAATCAATGTTTCCAGTCAGATAAAACATTATTATCTGTCAGGCGATAAATTTCATGTTTCGCTTGATCACGGGGGCCAACTCAATCTTTCCTTAAAAGAATTATTTTGATGTAATTCTTTATACTATAATTCTATATAAGATTTTTCAATAGGGCACGGTGCATCGAGGTGGAGTTCTTTTAATTCCTTTGTTCGACAAAAACGTCTTAAAATGTGTCAATACGTCTTGGTATTGTGTAAGGGATTTGTGAGGATTTGTAAAGAACTAGGAAGAAACGTATGCAGTTCACGGATCGTGAGAAATGTGAGATTTGGCGGTAGATTTCTTGGCAAAATAGGGAGTGGATAGGGAACACCTTGTTCGTGTGTGGTCAATCCCTTAAAAAATTTGTATAGATTAAAGAAATCTAAAAAAAATGTTGCGATGTTCAAATGCATGTTTCGACGCTGTGATAAATATATATAAAAGATAAGGAAAAGAATTAGAGAAGCCAAAGAAAAGTGGTTTGCTGAGAAATGTGATAAAATTGAAGAATATGAAATAAAATATGATTACCATAATATGCATACAGAAATATAACCGGTCAAGTGCAAGTTGAACTTGAGCAATTAGTGTTCCCTACGTTAATTGCTTTTATAATAAAAATCTTTGTTACGGAGGTATAAATGATCATCGACTTCACAAAATACACCCCAAATGAGTTTTCAACAAAGTTTTTTCCGATCGTCACTGAAAACTGATCACCTTAAAATTTTTGTTTTTTTTTTCTGTATACCAGATAAATTATTGAATAATTTTTGTTCAATCGACACCCTGTGGAGAATATTCCAGAATTTTTTCAAAATTTTTTGATCAGAACTTTTCCCGATAAGGGGGGACAGCGATTTTTCGCGATTTTTTAAAAATAACACAAAGGAAAGTGTGCGCAAGTATCACATTATATATATTTTTACAAGCTTTCATTTGACATCCCACTCGATGACCTGGTATATTTTTTTTTACTACCGATTTCACCCCCCCCCCCCCAAAATTAACCCCTTAGGTCAAAATTTAACTTTCAAAACTACACGGCTCTGTTGAGGCCATCAATTCCTATATTAGTACCAAATTTCAACTTTCTGTGTCAAATAGTTTCGGAGAAAGTCGGGTGTGACAGACAGACAGACGAACGGACAGACGGGCAAACTGACAGACACCGAAGTGATCTTATAAGTGTTCCGTATGGAACACTAAAAAGCAGTGACCAAAAGGTAATGCACTCGTGATAATTTTCGTTCAATCTAAACCCCGTGGAGAATATTCCAGAATTTTTTCGAAATTTTTTGATAAGTACTTTTCGAGATAAGGCGAGGGACAGCGATTTTTCGCGAATTTTTAAAAATAATACAAAGAAAAGTGCGCGCAAGTATAATATTATATATATATATTTTTTACTCGTGTTTTCACAAGCTTTCATTTGACACCACACTCGATGACCTAGTAAAAAATTTTTTTTTTTTCACTTCCGACTTCACCCCCCAAAACTAACCCCTTAAGTCAAAATTTAATTCTCAAAATTACATGGCTCTGATGAGGCCATCAATTCCTATATTATTACCAAATTTCACCTTTCTATGTCAAATAGTCTCGGAGAAAATCGGGTGTGACAGACAGACAGACAGACACCGAAGTGATCTTATAAGTGTTCCGTACGGAACACTAAAAAGGGTAAATTCCCAACTCAGGAGGAAGGTGAACGATAAAAAAAAGACGGCGCTCTGGCGTGGTTCAGCACCCTATAGTGAAGAGGAAGGTTTTACGGGACTGCCGTAGAAAGACTAGTCAGGGGAAATTATTTTAGGTGTAGGCTAGAATCTCTCTGTTTTGCTTGCTAGCTGGTAAGCCTCCCATATTTATTATTACTACTACTACTGGTTGGTAGCTTAAACCATTCCCAGTACCTTAAGTTACTGGCAGTAGCTTAAAATGCCCAAGTTAATGTTCATTTAGCATTGGCAAGGAACTTTAAAAGTGTTAGGGGAGCTAGGAGCTTGTTGTAGCAGGGGTAAGTACTCACAAACAAAAACACTAAAAACCCATATTTTTTGCTCAATTTAATTCTTAAGTCATGCGACATCACGTCCTCACAACGAGTGTCTCGCCCGGCGGCGCAATGAGTAGATGTGTGCACGTGCTTCATTTTGGCTAGATAACGTAAAATATTGATTTCGTAAAATTTGACTTTTCGTGTCTATAATTTTTAATTTATATTTTAAAACTTTTAGTTTTGCATGTACTTCCAAAATGTACTTAGTTTTAGTATTCTTTAAAAAGTTTCACGTTTTAGCGACATAATTTTATGAAATTTTTGTTAAATGTAGAGAATTATGGTACGGGGCTTGTTGTAACAATATCTTGGGGCATATTGTAACATAGTATCCAGCATATGGCCTTTTAATGCCGATATCTTTCAAGACAGTGACTTTACACCATCCTATATCACTGATCGTCCAAATCCTATTAAAATGAAATACAAATTTAACGTTATGGTAGACCATGAAACACCAGAATTATTACAATCTGCTCCCGCACTTCTGACATTATATGTGACATGGAAATTGCAAAAAAAAACAACTCCAAGTTGCTCAAGTTTGCAAAAACATTTTTCACCTACGAAGGTTAGACCTCTTTCAAAGGCTCCACCGCGGAAACAAACAACGCATAGCAGACGCAAAAATCAATCCACTGTTTTAACTGATACACCTGAAAAGGCAGCTTTAAGAAAAGAATATGAAGAAAAAATGATAAAGACACAGAAAAAATATGGTAAAGATGGATCAAAAGGAAAAGAAAAGGGGAAAGGAAAAGGCAAGGGCAAATCAACAAAAAAGAAAGATGATAAAGAAAAAGTTGAAAAAAGAATTTTGAATTCTGATTCAAAACCTGAAACTGAGGAATGGCATTGTCTAATTTGCTGTGAAACCTATGGCAATTGTGATAAAGAGGAACAGGTAGAATGTATATTATGTAAAATGTGACCACATGTGAAATGTGTAGCAGGAGATACTATATCATTTATTTCTATAAATTATTACTTTGATGAAGACTGAATTTAGTCATTATATAACGTTTTTTTTAGGGTCTAGAGCACGTGCTACAGGGAGGTCCCTAAAGCGCTACAGGAGCGACACGTGTGCGGAAAAAGCGATTCATGTTGCTCTTGAATCGCTGTAAATTGTACTCGGTGGGAAACACAGTCCTGGGCAAATTATTCCAAAGGGATGATGTTCTCCATATATCTATTTTTCGGCTGATTATTTTTTTAGATACTTGTAGTGGGCTAAGTAAATGAATGTGATTTTAAATATAATTTATCTAACCAAGAGATTAGTTAAACATTTAAATCTTTATTGTTAATTGTTTTTGCAGAAGTATCTTCTCACTGACACAAATCCTAGAAAAGAAAACCGCATTTGATCAGGAAGTCCATGTCTTGTTTGTTGATTTAAAAAAGGCCTACGACAGCGTGCCCCTAATGAGATTGTGGGAAACACTACAACAGAGTAATGTAAGCACCGAAATAATTAAAGCCGTAAAATCCTTATACCAAGACGCAAGAAGTAGGGTGAAAACCAAATATGGTATAACAACAGGGTTCCCGGTCACAAAGGGTCTCAAACAGGGCAGCTGTATATCCCCAACGCTATTTAAAATCTATTTGGAGAGTGCACTGAAAAACTGGAAAAGGAAATGCAGCAGTATGGGATTACCACTGGATGACGATACTACATTGTACACGCTATCATTCGCAGATGACCAGGTAGTAGTCGCTCAGGATATCGATGATATGGAATACATGACACGAAAATTTATGGAGGAATATGAAAAATGGGGCCTAGAAGTCAATATTAAAAAGACCGAGTATATGTGCGTCAGCAGGACTTGAAACTGGCCACAGGACACACCATCAAAAACTGTGCCAGTTATAAGTATTTGGGAACGAGAATATCTAGGGACGGAACACTGGAAGAAGCAATATTCGAGAGGAATATCCAAGGAAGAAAAGCGATTGCAATGCTTAATAGTATACTATGGGACAAAAACATAACCATTGAAAATAAGAAGAGAATTTACAACTCAATAGTGAAAAGTATAATAACTTACAGCTCCCAGGTGTGGCCATTAAAGGAAAGAACAGAAAAAATACTAAAAGCTACAGAAATGGATTTCTGGAGACGAGCAACCAGAAAATCCAGACAAGACCGCATACCAAATGACACGATAAGGCGAGCTTTAGAAATAAAGCACGATATAGTGGACGAAATCAGAACCCAACAGTTGGTATCGTACGGACATGTACAGAGAATGTCACAAGGAACCCTCATGGAAAAAGAAAGCGAGGAAGACCACGCCAAAGCTGGAGAGCAGGAATCAACAAGGAAGTTCTAGAGAGAGATCTGGAGGAGGAGGGATGGAGAAACCGGGAGGAGTGGAAATTATATATGTATATATATATATATATATATATATATATATATATATATATATATATATATATATATATATATATATATATATATATATATATATATATATATATACATATATATATATATATATATATATATATATATATATATATATATATATATATATATATATATATATATATGTTTTAGTTTCACTAATGATAAATTTTATTGATAATGTAAAGTGTTATGTCGATGTGGAAAATAACAAAATTAAAGCTCAAATATGGATCAAAATTTACTTTATTTTTACTGTTGCTACCTGCTCCATGGCTGTTAAATCTAGTCCTAAAGATGGGGCCAATTGTACCAACGGTCTTTTTTTAAGAAAATGTCTGGTGTGAAGTATATATATTAATAACTTTGATCTTATTCCTTTTTGGTGTAATAGAGGAGTAGTTAGGCTATCAACAGATGCTCTTTTAATGCTAAAACAGCAAACAGATATTAAATTAAATTATTTTTTCTAAAAATTGTTACAACAAGCCCGTCGCTCCCCTACTGCAGCTTAGGTACCTTCAAAATGATATATCTTAGTTACTGAGTAACTCAACTAGTTGCGTTGTAAGCTTTTTAGTGTTCCGTACGGAACACTAAAGAAGAACACTTGTAAGATCACTTCGGTGTTTGTCCGTCTGACTGTCGCACCCGATTTTCTCCGAAACTATTTGACATAGAGAGTTGAAATTTGGTACTAATTGATGGCCTTACCAAAGCCGTGTAGTTTTGAAAGTTAAATTTTGACTTCAGGGGTTAATTTTGGGGGTGAAATCAGAAGTGAAAAAGAATTTTTTTTACCAGGTCATCGAGTCGGGTGTCAAAAGAAAGCTTGTAAAAACATGAGTTCAAAAATATATATAATGTACATTTTTCTTTGTTTTATTTTTAAAAAATCGTGAAAAATCGCTGTCTTCCCTCATCTTGAAAAGTACTTATCGAAAAATTTTGAAAAATTCTGAAATATTCTACACAGTGTGAATGAAAATTATCACGAGTACATTACCTTTTATAATTTATCTGGTATATAAAAAAAAACAAAAATTTCAAGGTCATCAGTTTTCAATAAAGATCGGAAAAAAACTTTGTTGAAAACTCATTTGGGGTGTGTTTTGTAAAGTCATTAATAATTTTATACGTCCGTAACAAAAAAATTATTTTAAAAGCAATCAACGTGCGGAACAGTAATTGTCCTACTTGCACTTGACCAGTTATTTTAGCTTTAGCATACTTCTGTTTATTAATATTTGAGAAAGAAAGAATGTTACATAATTAATACGGCAGGCTGTCATATAAACATTTAAGAAAAAATTATTCAAATATTTATACATTATTCCTGCCTATGTTAAAAAGACATCAACAAGACAATCTTATAGACTAAACACGACATATTCCCCCTATGTTAACCCCTTAATTACATCAAACAAGTGTACAAGATAAAAAGGAAATCTTACATTACGACTACGCTATCAAACGTTAACAAGTATAATCTTAAACAGGTGTTTTCGTGTGTACCTTTTAAAATTCTTTATTTCAACTTGTTAGAGCCAGCGCTCCCTAAGCCATTACCGTGACAAAGCAGAGATTTACCATGCACACATGTTAAAGAGTCCCTTCCTGGCCAAAAAATGTCTCTAATGGTTTCTGTGTGTAACGTGTAACCCTTGGGGGAAGAATTTCACATAGGCGTAGTTTATAATAATTATCATTGGCTAATACGCATGATGACTAATTTTGAAAAACTATTCCACGATGTTCTTACGGAACTACTATTTTAAAAAATATATATATATATTTCTGGAGAAATTACAGGTTTCTTAGCATAAAATTGGCCTTTTTTAAACTAATTTTGAATTTCACGCCAAAACGCTCGCAGGTGTCATGGCGTCTGCTTGTGACGTCACGCCTTCGTAAACTCCATGCCAACAACAGTGAAATGTACAGTGTCTATACAATAATTTTGTTATTTTGTGTGTTTAACATGAGTTCTAAAGTGTATAAGTGGTAGGCGGTCCCTCAGTATAAAAACACATCGATAAAAACTTCTAACAAGTAATAAGAAATAAGTGACTAACTTTTGCACGGCGAAACCCAGCAGTTATTTCTCCAAATTCTCCAATTTATTTCTGTGAAGACCATTTTGATGTAAGTTTTAACTTAATATTTTATTATTATAAGTGAGGTAGTCGTAATAATCTTCTTTGAGAAATTGTTAATTATCTAAATAATACCTTTAGATAGTCACATCGCTATTGAGGTTAGGTTTTATTTCTTTTATGTTATCATCCACTACTGTTTATTTAATGGATACTTTATTCTTGTTCAAGTTGCCAAATGATGGACTATTACATTCAGTATATATCAACATTTTCATAACAATCATAACCTAACCTATAACTAATAAAACCATGGCGTAGAAATAAAGTGCAGTTTTTATGGGTTTTTGAGTTTTAAATTGTAGTTTTAATACAGATTTCTTATATACTTACATAGAAGTTATAATATTTCTAAATTTTGCTGAGCAAAAGTATTTGTTTGACGTAAGAAACTCTCCAAGCATCAACAAATCAATTCTAGGTAAATTAGAGCTATTTGCCTGGATAAATCCCTCTTCCATCGCTAACCTTTCTTGGTTCTAGTTTTTGTAACACAAAACTAGGCAACTCGATAGTTTAAAACCACAAATTAATTGATAAACGGTGCAGAGATTATTGTTAACACAAGAGAAGTTCGATTGAAATAATGTTTACTTAGGCGTGACGTCATTCACTCTGATTGGTTCCCCACATAATATGGCGGATTACTGTATTTTGCATTTTTATTTTAACAAAAATAATATTAGTCTCACTCTTAATATAAAAATAAGAACATTTTTTAGAAACTTTTTTCATTATTTAAAGTCATAATTTCGGTGATTCATTGTTACTGTCGTCAAGCCTATTAAGAAACCATCGGCTATTGTAAAAATGAATAAAAGCATAGATTCTTCAATGTCTAAAAACTATGCCCTGTTTTCATGTGACGCCATCTATTACGTAGAAGCTCAACATTTTATCTGTAATTCTTTTTTAGGTGAAAATATTTAGTAGATAGTTTAGAAACGTGGCTAGAACGTAATTTTAATTATATCATTACTCAAAAATTAATTTCGCAAATCGAGCATCATAGAAGCGTGCTTAAACAGGGGTTTACTCTCTTAAGATTAACTTAAATTATAGGCCTGGTCAAGGAAGTGACGCCATCTGTTATCGTGTACTTTAAACCACCAATTAAATTGGCTTAATAGGAATACATGGAACTGTGGGTTCTACGAGTATGCATGAATATTGCTTTGATGGAAAATATGATGTTCTTCATTTATTTTTTTGAGGTTTCAAGACGGTTCTTAAGCTAGAGAAGCGAAAAACACACACCATTTCGATTCTGAAGTATATAGCTATGAGCTATACCTTAATAATTAAGGGAAGAAGTATAAAACTGAAATGTTTAAGTACATTAGGCTCGCATTTATAGTCTATTCTTGAGGTAACACTTAAGGTTTCTGTTTAATGCGTTCAATGCTTCCCCGACCTCCCTTTCATTGTATTTTCTGTTAAATTTCGGCATTACCTGTAATGTTGATTTTTTTAATTGATGTTCGGTAATTATTTTATATTTTGTGAGCCTTAATAATTAGTATTGTTTTCCGCGTTAAGGACGCATGCAAATTAAAAAATCGAAAAGTAATTTACACAGTACTTCTTCTGAAAACATCTAATGTTAAAATAAGTATTTAAATTTCACTCTGTTACAGTATAGGTTGTGTTTTCTCACCCATGCTGTTTAATTTATATGTCGAAAGAGCCTTCGTTGAGGCAGTGTCGGAAAATGATCTGAGTATCAATGTTAACGGTGTTCCGATAAACAACATCAGATATGCAGATAACACTGCCATTCTGACAGATAGTGCAGATGCTCTTCAAGCATTATTGAAGGCTGTACACAAAGCAGGAAGAAACATTGGATTAAGCATCAACATAAACGAGACAAAATTCATGATCATTAGTAGAAATCCAATTTAAGACGTCCGAATTCATATAAATGGCGAGAATATAGAACGGGTTAACAGGTTCGAATACATCCGGACATGGAAATTAAAGCCAGAGTTGAGCAGGTAAGAGTAACTTTCATCAAGTTACGCAAATTTCTTTGTAATAAAAACCTTAACCTACAAGTCAGGTACCGGATGATTAAGTGCTATGTTTGGTCGGTTTTGCTGTACGGTGTTGATACATGAACATTGAAAGTGTCATCTATTAACAAAATGGAGGCATTTGAAATATGGTTACTGAGAAGAATGGTGAGAGTATCTTGGATTGATAGAGTGAGGAATGAGGAGGTGATCGACAGAGCTAACCTGGAAGATCGCGAATTATTCGAAGTCGTAAAAAGGAGAAAGGGGGTTATATTATTCGTGGGGAACGTTATAGCTTTCAACGCATCATACTGTAGGGTAAAATTCAAGGCAAAAGGGGAATCGGACGGCTACGCAATAATCGTCACCGGACCGGAATAAGTGATTTTCGGTCTCTCCAAAATGCGGCTTTAAACAGATTCATCTGATGAAAGAAGTTTGGAACAGATGCCTACGCAGGAATCTACACGGTACCTTAAGAAGAAAACAATATAGGATAACTTAGTCCAAGCATTGCTAGTCGATATTTTAAATGATATTAAAACTGAAACCTGACATTACCTCTACATACTATTTCTGGTAAAATAGAAAATAATGATAAAAAAAAAACGTTTTCCTGGCTCCAAGACCACTGAAAAGGACATATAACACAATATATACGAAGCAACCCCTCTAACTCCCTCCTCCACCCTATATCTCCTTATATACTTAGTCATAAATAATTAAAAATACGAAGCAATTATGCTATCACTCTCCTCCACACCCGAATTAAAGTATTGATATTTAAGCTTAATTTAAATATCAAATAATTTTATAAAAAATTTTATTGGCCTGCCACTGAATTTTCCCCTACCAAATATCTCCGAATCTGTATATTAGGGTGGATTATGAAGTTAGTCACCCGATAAATCTAAAAATTTACTTTTTATACCACTGCCGGTTAATCAGTGGTTTAATATATTGTCAGCAAAAACTTTTCATTTGTACTTTCTTTCTCGTGAAAAAATCACAATCTGAAATTTTTGCTTTCCTTTACGTTTTAGGGATCCTAGATCACGAAAAACATTTCCGTCCGTCTGTCTGTCTGTCGCTCTGTTAGCACGATAACTCTGGGGATCGTTAAATTTTGTATGGTTTCAGTAGTATTTTAATTTCAAAGTTTTTTGGTTGATGTACTTAATAAATTTTATTTATGGTAAAATATATAAGGGGTTAATGGTGAGCAAAGGGTTAGAGGGGTTAGTTACTTCATGTATATCGTGTTGTATATCCTTTTCAGGATTTTTGGACTGTAATAGACTTAAGTTATTTTTTGATTACTTTCCATTCGGATAGGTGAGGAGATAGGGGAATCTTGTATAGTTTCAATATAATTATAGTCGACGGCATTCTAATAAGTCGAGTGTATCGTCTTAGCTGCGATAAACGTTTCTGTTGTGTCCTTGTTAAAGTTGCAGTCAGCATGAATTTAATTAATACCACGACCAAAAATTGAAAAAGTCTAATAGACTTTTTATGTCCGAGACAGAGAGCCAACTATAATTTCCAGTGGCAAGCAACCATCTAAATATTTTGAGAAAAACTCGTTCAGAATCGTTAAATATTGAATATATTAGTGCGTTCAAACTTCAAATATTACTTTTAAAATTGTTCAAAAAATGTTTAGAAGAACACACTGACAAAAGCAAAATAGTATTTTTTATATGCCATGGAACAATGATTGGATTATTTTATTTTATGATATAATATACTTGATATTTAAATATTATTGAACTTAGTAGTTGCCATTATTTTTGCTTTCTCATCTCAGAGCTTAACAAAGATGGAATATACAGAATACTTTAGTAAAACCGAGGCAGAAAACCTCTAATTTATTTAATATTTGTAAAATCTTCTTGTAAACATTTCTAAATATTTTTTGAAATGTTAATAATGAATCCAGCATTATTATATCAATGTCAATTTTTTTTTTAAATTTTCAATAGTGTTAAAAAATTTTATTATACATATAATAATGGAAGCCAAAAAGCGTTTTGCGGGCTTTTTAAATCCCCAGACGGAAGCTTTAAATTTAAGTATTAGAACCATACAAAGGATTGTTAATGAAGATCTCAGCGGTATAACCACGAAAAAATGTGAAAAAAGGAAAGGGCCAAAAACTAAGGATTTAAGCGAATTCGTGAAAATGGATGTGAGAAATTTGATTTAAGATATGTACAAATCTAACATGAACATAACTCTTACGACTTTAAAAGATACTTTACGGGATAAAAAGATTTTAGAAATTGGATTAAAGTCTTTGTCAAAATTAATGAAACATTTGAGATTTCGATATAAAAAAGACTGCAACCGAAGATATTTGTATGAACTCCCCAATATTGTTAGTCAACAAGTAACATTTTTAAGGAAGACGTTGAAAATTTAAATTCACAGTTTTGAAAAGTAATTTTTTTGGATGAAACAAGGTGTTTTTCAAGCGGAAGTGAGTCCAAATCCTGACAAGATAATTCGGCTAAATCAGTAAAAAGAAGAAGGGGAACAGTTCTAGAAAGAGGTGCATACTAGTTCATATACCGGATTTGTACCTAGGGCCAGTTTAATATTTTCAACTACATCGAAAAGCATCGATTACCACGACAGCATGAATAATGAAACATTCGAAAAGTGGCTAAAAGAAATGCTTATTCCAAATGTAGATCAACCCTCGTTAATCGTTTTGGAGAATGCTTCATATCATTCTAGAATTTTGAATAAACAACCATCAACGTGGAAAAAAAAAATGAAATATTTCAGTGGTTAGTAGAGCAAAATCAAAACACTTCTTCAAATTTATTAAAAACAAAATTACTCTTAATGGCACAGACTTTTAAAAAACCTAAAATTTACTCAGTTGATGAAATTTTAAGGGAACAGGGTCATGAGGTTTTGCATTTGCCACCTTACCATTGCCAATTTAATGCCATAGAATTAATATGGGCAGGCGCAAAATCCTATTATAAAAAGCATATTACTGAAGGACCGACATTTCATAAACCTGAAATGGTATGGCAAGACTCTCTAGACCATATCACCGAAGAGTACTGGAAAAAAGTAGTAGAGCATACAAAAAAAAAACTTTGGAATCGTGGGATAGAGAAAAAGTTTTGGATGTCCAAGTAAATCCTGTAGTTATCTTAGTATCTAAAGATGACAGCGATACCTCTGATGACTCAGATAGCGAATTTGAACTTTTTTGTTTTAGCAACCGTTTGTTTAGTTTTTCTGTTTAAATTTAATGCCCCTGATATATTCTTTCATTAAGCACCATTTTGAAGTAAGTTGTTACCTACATAGCTATATGTAATTTATGCATAAGTTGTGTGCAACTTGTACACACAACGCGCAGCGTGTGCGTGATTTTTCTTGCCATCAAATGGAAAATTTGGTCCTTTAGGTTTTGCGAAAAAAGTTAATGTTCATAAAAATTTTTAGCTTGTTAACTAAATAAAAATACGATAGAACAATTTAATTTTTTATGTAGAGTGTCCTAAAAATATACAATAATCCAATTCGACGTAAAAAAATCCATAAGTTACCAGAAGGGGTGAGGATAAAACGCCATAATAAAGATTTTCTTAGGAAAAAAAATATTGTTTCTAACGAGCCTGTAAAAGTAATTTAAAATGTGGTTAACCGTTGCTTTAATAAGTAAGCAGTAACAATAAACTTTTGCCAATTTTCGTTCAAATTAAAATTAAAACTATATACTAAATCGATTTAAAAAAAGACAAGCATACACTTTTTGATTAATAGAATCGATTATCGATTCTGGAAAAAAGAAGTACCCCATTTCATGTAAATTTTTGAAGGTGACCCCCTCCCTTCAGAACGGTGAGGGTGTCGCGAAAAAAAAACATCATCAAAAATGTCCCCATTTCCTCAAATAAGTATGTTAATTGCTATTAATCTGCTATAAACTGTTGATATAAGTATTTAGAACTGTCCGAGATAAGGTATGTGCACAGTGTAATCTTTTATGTTACGTAGACCATCCTATAGGTATGTTATACATAATAAAATAATTCGATATGCAGGAAATAGGATTCAGGGCGTCCCTTCCGCAATCTTTTAGTAAAAACGCCTTAAAAATTATTGTCAAAATATTTTGTAAAACATGTCAGTAAGAACAAACGGGAAGAAACTTCCGATTTCTATTTACTAAACGTGTTTCATACTTTTCTCTTTCAGCATACATAATCGAGTATATAATATTCCTAGGTAGGTATATTTTAGTAGATGATCATTTTTTATATTTAACGTTCCCTTTCATTCTGTTTAAAATACACAGTTCATTCAAATTTCAATCTTTACCTGACATTGATTAAAAAAAAGCTTTGAATTCATTTATCATGTTTTGATGTTTTTTAAACCTGGTGTAAAGTATTGCTAATTTTAAAACTTAACCTGTTGTTAACTGTATTTTATTGAATACTGAACGCAACCCTTTATGGGCAATTCTTTAAATTTTGAACGTACTAATATCAAATTTGACAACTGGTAAACTAAATTTGACAAATGCCAAATTTTCTTCGCACACATTTTGGGAAACTTTGCGTTTTTCGATTTAATTCAGAAAATGAAATGACATCTGACCCGACTTATTAGAATGCCGTCGACTATATGTACAAATTTTCAAATATTTCAGATGGGAGAACGGGGAATTTTTCAAAGTAATTACGACAACAAAGGAACTTCTAAAGTGGAGGCCAAGAGCTGACAAGCGCAACCGAGGTAGACCTCCCACACGATAGACGGATGACCTGAAGAGAACGTCCACTAATTGGGTTAAAACAGCTAAAGATAGAGAGAACTGGAGACGTTTGGAGGAGACCTATATTCAGCAATGGACTTGAAATCGGGCTGTATATATCGTATGATAGTGCTGTATTATGTATATATATATATATATATATATAACACATGGGCTGAAAAGTCCCGGGCCTAATACATAGATGGCGCTAGTTTTATTGCAGTCACCTTTTTTTCAGTTAATACTAACCTTCAAAAGACAGCTGTTAAAATTTCATGATATTCTATTCATTAGTTTGTGAGTTATTGTCCTAAGAGTGACGCTACTTTTGTTATTTTCAAAACAATGGATCAAAAACAATTTCGTGTTTTAATTTTACACTGCTTCTTGATGGGAAAAAATACCGTTCAAGCGAAGCAATGGCTTGAAAAGTGTTATGGGGACTCCGCTCCATCAGAAACAACAATAAAACGTTGGTTTGCTGACTTCAAACGTGGTCGTAGAGACACCGATGATGCAGAACGCAGTGGACGTCCAAATGAGGCGGTAACACCAGAAAACATCAAAAAAATCCATAAAATCGTTTTGAATGATCGAAAAGTGAAGTTGCGTGAGTTAGCTGACATCGTAAAGATATCAAAAGAACGTGTTGGCTTTATATTGCATGAGCATTTGACTATGAGAAAGCTCTGTTCAAAGTGGGTGCCGCGTTTGCTCACTGTTGATCAAAAACAAGAACGTGTTGATGATTCTGAGCAGTGTTTGGCCATGTTTTAAACGTAACAAACCGGAATTTTTGCGTCGATATGTGACAATGGATGAAACATGGATCCATCACTTCACTCCGGAATCAAAACGATCGTCATCTGAGTGGACAGCAACTGGTGAACCTCGTCCAAAGCGCCCGAAAGCACAACAATCGGCTGGAAAGGTTATGGCCTCGGTATTTTGGGATGTGCGTGGTGTAATATTCATCGACTATCTTGAGAAAGGAAATACCATCAACAGTGAATATTATATAGCGTTATTGGAGCGTTTGAAGGCCGAAATTGCAAAGAAACGACCGCATATGGCAAAGAAAAAAATTTTATTTCATCAAGACAACGCACCGTGTCACAAGTCAATCAAAACAATGGCAAAACTACATCAATTGAACTTCGAATTGCTCCCACATCCACCGTATTCGCCAGATTTGGCTCCCAGCGACTACTGGCTGTTCGCAGACCTGAAAAAAATGCTCGCCGGTAAGAAATTTCGCACGAATGAAGAGGTTATCGCTGAAACTGAGGCCTATTTTGAGGCAAAAGATAAATCGTTCTACAAAAGTGGTATTGAAATGTTAGAGCGGCGCTGGAATGATTGCGTTGCTCTTGATGGAGATTACGTTGTTGAATAAAGCTAATTTTGAACCAAAAAAACCGTGTTTTCTTTGTTAGGCCCGGGACTTTTCAGCCCATGTTATTATATATATATATATATATATATATATATATATATATATATATATATATATATATATGTATGTATATATATACGGGTAGTGCTTAGATTAAGTTAATCTTCACCTCGAAAATGACAAATTCAGTTTTTCTTTCAGAACTACGTGTTTACAAGTAAAATATTGCATAAATCCCTTTACCAATTTTTTAATTATTAATTTATTAATTTCCTTTTGTTAAAGTCGTCAAGAGTAATAACAAATTTTCTACCAACTTTTGACAAAAAGGCATTCCAATGTAAACGAAATGCAGTACAATGTAGGGGAAATTCAGTTTTTCCGATCCTCTTTTATCTACAGCAAGCAGCAATATTACAAAATGAAATTAAAATGTAGTATGTATCAAAATTAAAATTGCCGTGATTTAAATAAGGCTTTCAAGTGTTTGTCATGATAGACTGAACTGAAATTTTTTCGTGCATTTTATGTCTCTAATCACAGATATTCCATACAAATAACACCTGTTTCAAAAGCAAACCAATACAACTGATACACACTAGTTAATTTCTTACGGATTTTAGGTTAATGTAACAACACGCACCTAACAACACTCGTCTTCCTCTTGTTTACTATAATACCACTTCCTTCCTGCAACGGTCTGAAAAATTCAAGCCGTATACCGGAATCAGGGCATTTTATTGTTGCCTTACTTGTTATGCCTCTGTTATAATCACTCAAGTATGATACCTCGGCACTTCCTTTTCGAAATTATGTCTAATAACGTCAATACGTAATTAAAATAATTTAGAAGCATTTTGTTAAAAATTTATTTAAATATTTAAATTAATGCGAAAAACTAAAATTACCTGGATTTTTTCAAAAGTAAAAGTTTTCAGTCCTGGGTTCCTGGCTACATCTCTCTATCTTTGGCAAGGCTTTTTTTATGGACATAGCATACCTGTGCCGCAGGAAAATCCCTGAAGCGGTACAGGAGCGACGTGTGTGCGAAAAAGCTTCGAGCGGCTACAGCACCAAGATCACAGTATCGAATCGCAACAGCAGCAAGAGCACTTGAAAATGCCAATTGAGATTTTGGCGAAACGTCGTGCAAATTCATCGTTCGCCGAATTGACACCTGAAATTTTAATGTATTACATTTCATCATCCGTGAAAACCTCTACTGTAACATATATATATATATATATATATATATATATATATATATATATATATATAGATATATATATATATAGATATATTATATATATATATATATATATATATATATATATATATATATATATATATATATATATATATTTATATATATATATATATATATATATATATATATATATATATATATATATATATATATATATAAATTGCTAGTCCGGGATAACATCCGTTCATTTGTTGCATTCCGAGTGGAATTCTGCAGACGTTTTGTCAAAATTTCATTTGGTATTGTTAATGCTTTTTTGTTGCAGATTGGCTTTGAACTGTTCAAAGTCAATCTGCAACCAGAAAGCATTGACAATGCCAAATGAGATTTTGGCGAAACGTCTGTAGAATTCCACTCGGAATGCAACAAACGAACGGATGTCATCCTGGACTAGCAATTCTATATATACAGTAGAATCTCGATTATCCGAAATAATATGGACCAAAATGATTTCAGATAATCGAAATTTCGGTTAATCTGAATTTAAATAGAAGTTTAGAATGAATACAACATTGCAGATTGACTTAAAAAACCATTTATACGATATGCTATTACGTACATAGATATTTATTAAAACAAAGAATAGAACAATTAGTTTACTTATTTTATGTATATGTACGGAAAATCGAAAATAAAACAGTTTCATTCTTAACTTTAATGTCTTAAAAATTAGGTAATTTTTAACTGCACTCGTTTTGCGTTAGTTCTGTTTTTGGCTGCAATGTCTCTCCAACGTTTGATAAGCAAAACGTCCGCGGCGGTTGCATTTTCTTGTTGTTCTACATAAGTTAACGCTTTTTCTAGGGCCTCCAGTCCTTCTGAATGTGACATTTTTACTGAAACATTGTCAGTGGCTTCTACTTCGTTATCATCATCGTCATCACTGTCTATTTTATTAGCATTTTTGCATATACTTTTAATTAATTCTTGGTCAGTCATTTCATCTTCCACACTATCACTGTTTAACAATTCACATACATCGGTTTCCGTAACACTTTCACATCCTGATATTATTGTCATAATTTGATGTAAACTTTCATTATCTTCTGTTTCTGCCTTTGAGTAATGTCTCTCCTATTGGGGAATCAATTTTGATCAAGATTTTTCCAGAGTACTACTCTTTACTTGATTCCAGGCTAAAGCTATCCAATATATAACATTTTTCAAATTTATCTTTTTTAGACAATCAATAAGATTGCCACCTTCATCTACTTCTTCTAAAATATGCTCCAATAACAAACGCCTGTAATTGCGTTTTAAATTTTCCAGTACACCCTGATCCATAGGCTGAATGAGAGAAGTTACAGCAGGAGGCAAAAAACATTGCTTTTATTTCCCCACTTTCAAGTTGCTCCGCACTTGGGTGAGTGGGAGCGTTATCTAGTAACAGAATACATTTTCACTTTTAAAAAAAGTTCCACTTTGGGAACAAAATCTCCAAAAAAACAGTATTTAAATAGAGTTGCGTTTATCCAGGCATTGTTTTGATTTTTATACAAAATATTCTTAAAGGTTCGTGGATTTGCTGACTTACCAATACATAATAATGGGAGTTTGTGTCTTCCAGAAACATTACTGCATACAAAAACAGTAATACGTTCTTTGCCACGTTTGTAACCAGGTGCTCCAGGTTCCGTTTTTGAAGCTAAGGTATGACGGCAACATTTTGTAGTTCAAGCCTGTTTTTCATCACAATTATAGATTTGATCTGGTTGTAAACCGTGTTCTTTCATAAGCTGTTCAAAATTCTCTGCAAATTTTTTGTTAGCAGATACATCAGCCGACAATCTTTCTCCACAAACTTTCAGTTGACGTACACCATGTCTTTTTTTCCACCTGTCTAGCCATCCATAACTTGCAGAAAAATTTACAGGCGCTTCAATAACCGGCAACTTTTCGCTTAAACTCACTGCCGTATGTTTTAAAATTGTTCCTAAAATTGGTATTCCACGTTCTCGATTCTGTGTAAACCATAAAAATAAAGAATCATCCACTTTTTGGTATTCACCGTTTTTCATACTTTTTCGTGCCTGTGTGAGCGATGACAAAACCCTACATCATTTTTCAAGTTTTTCGCGATTTTTTCTGCACTCTGAAACAGTACTCGCGGCTACACCTAAATCCCTCGCTATATTTTTAAGAAGTTCACCATTATCTAAACGTTGAATTGCTCCCAGTTTCTCTTTTAAGGTAATAACAATACGTTTATGCTTATTATTATGACGCTCCATTTTGTAAAATATCTATTAAAATGAAACTATTACCTCTGCGATAATAATAGACGTAATGAGTAGCTTATAACACTCGTCGAATAACCAAAACATAGACATCGATGAAATTCTAGACGTCGGGAATCCCCGACACGTTAAGGAAACCACTCATCGTCTGTTTCGAATAATGAGGATTTTTACGTTTAATGGGAATACAATTTGCTTTTTAACAGTTTATTTCGGATAAGCCGGATTTCAGATAATCGCGATTCGGATAATCGGGATTGTACTGTGTATATATATATATATATATATATATATATATATATATATATATATATATATATATATATATTGTATCACTCTCACGTATTGTGCGTTATTTTACTTCATTTATTTTTTTTCTTTTTAGTTGTGACGAATTCAAATATAAATGTTTGTAAATTTAAATTTTGTGGTTTTACGAAAAGAAAGATGTTTTTTTATCAAAACTGTCTGTTGAAATGTAGATCGGACGTCAGAAAAAAAGTTTTTAAGTAGGTAATGATCAACCTAATGATGCATTTTTCGTCGTAGCAGGCGTGAAGCAAATCAAACAAGTAACTACGTTTACTTATTAGACAATATATATAATTTGAAAGTTACAGGAGGCAGGAGTAATAAAAGCACTAGAAAATAATAAAATTAGTCGATGATAATGTTAGTGACTTATAAACATGTATATATATATATACATACATATATATGTATATGTATATATATATATATATATATATATATATATATATATATATATATATATATATGTATATATATATATATATATATATATATATATATATATATATATATATATATATATATATATATATACATATATATATATATATATATATATATATATATATATATATATATACATCGTGCCCCATATGTATGGAATAATGATTCCACAGCATTTATTATACAGTGTATCAAAAAAATATTTAAATAAAAGTTATAGGGTGTTGTACGGCGCATATGCTGACATTGACAATAAAATGTTTAGTTCGAAGAAATTACACAATCTTGAATTTTTTTAAATGGAAAACCCTATATATTATTTTATTTTTGAGTCCTACTAAAAATTTTAGGTGTTATTTGTCTAACATTCCATATGTCTAAATTGAACTGTTTTGGAATTATTGTTATTTGAAATTTAAAATAAAAAAAGACAAAAAAAACTGTTACTAAATACTCTAGGTTTATTTTTAAGGTCACAATTGCTCGAAATAGCTACCGTTAACAGCGAGGGAATGACCCAATCTGTCATAAACAGCCTGAACAGAGTTTTGCAAAGAATCCGGGGTGATTTGTACTACTTCATATTTAATTTTTTGTTGTAAATCTTCTACAGTTTCAAGTCGACTCCGGTAAACTTGGTTTTCAAATGACCCCATAAAAAAAATCGAGTGGCGTAAAGTCGGGAATACTTGTAGGCCATTCTACAGCACTCTTCTGCCTATCCAGCGATTAGGAAAAATCGCATCCAAATATCTACAAACATTGATTTCATAGTGAGGATGTGCTCCATTCTGTTGATACCACAGATTCCTGTTAGGGGTATCCAAATTATTTTTATCGGGAAAAAGACCTGCACAAGTTGGAATAACTTGCTCTTGGAGTAACTATAAATACCGGTGTCCTGTAAGATTTCCATCGATAAAAAAGGGACCAATGATATGATGTCCACAAATCCCTGCCCACACGTTTATCTTTTGTGGTCTTTAAGAATGACTGTCGATTATCCAGTGATGATTCCCAGTAGACCAGTATCGGCAGTTAGGCCTATTAACTCTTCCGTTAAGACAAAACGTGGCCTCGTCACAAAAAACAGTATTATGAATTAGGTGAGGATCATTATTGATTCGTTCCATCATGACCTCGCAAAATTCAACGCGTCTATCGTAATCATCTTCAGGTAATTCTTGCAACAGAATGGGTTTATATGGATGTAATTTTTCTTCATTCAGTATACGACTTAAGGTACCTCTACTTATGTTGTGATCTAGGCAAAGGTGACGAGTGGCTGTATGGAGATTTTCTGTAATTTTCAGTAAAACATCTAACATTTTATCATCGCTTGTTTTAACTTTTGGAGGTCCAGATTTAGAACGATCCTTAACATGACCTGATTGTCCAAATCGTTTTAATGTTTTACTAACTACGGATTGAATATAGTTTCTTGATTCGGATATTCTGCGTCAAAAAGATCACACACCTCCTGTTGTGTTCTCTTACGGTCTTCGTAACCAACCATTCTTAACAAAGTGATTCTTTCAGTTTCTGTTAAGTGTACCATTATGATATTACGGTAAAATAGCAGTTTCACAAAATGCAGCAATAAACATTTTCGTCAATATATCATTTTTTGGCACGGTAAGTCGTTACCTGACAGTAAATGTTTCACACAAGCCAGCTTAAAAACAAAAATAATTTGATCTCCTTAATTTCAAATAACAATAATTCCAAAACGGTTCAGTTTAGACATATAGTATGTTAGACAAATAATATCTAAAATTTTTATTCGGACTCAAAAATCAAATAATATATAAGGCTTTCCGTTTAAAAAAATTTAAAATGGCGTAATTTCTTCGAGCTGACAGTTTATTGTCATTGACATATAATAATACTAATAACACTTTTAATCGTTCTTTTTAGAACCAAAATCAACTGTGAGAAATACCACACTGTCCTAATGGTACTCAATTTTTAAATTTATATTTGACGTAACGTTTAGTAACTTATAGTGATTTTTGGTCCTCCACCAGCCATCATTATAAGTTATTAAACGTTAAGTCATATGTAAATTTAAAAATGGAGTACCATTAAGGCAGCGTGCTGTTTCTGACAGTTGGTTTCTAAAAAGAACCTTTAAAAATGTTATTAGTATTATTTCACCTCAAAAAACCTTTATAATTCTCCAAATGTGCTGTTCTCATGTTCTTTTTATGATTGTGTTCGCTACCTGATTAGTGATATGCTTAACCCACATACTTAATTAGAGAAAAAACTGTTACAATTTTGTAAGTATACTCGTATATAGCTTACAAAAACTTATATTTCACACGTCCTGACGAACATGTTAATTTTCCTTCTGTCGTTTGTTTGCATTTCAGTATCCAAAAGAATCTACCAATTAGGCAGCGAAGGCTTAATTAAAAAAATTAAATAAAAAACAGAAACTAGAGCCTAAAGATCTTTGATTGCTCAACTCTATTTCCTCACAAGGACGTTTCCCAGAAGTTAACTTTCGATTGCTTGTTACCAGTGCCCTGTTACTGCCCTGTGTGTATTTATATGCTGTAATAAGAAATGGTCGTCATTAATGTCCTAAAAGTCGGCCTACTTCGGAGGTGTAGAGCCCTTAGGAATATATTGTATCGATTCCTGCTTTGTGCAAGGATCTCAATAGAACACTTTAGTCTCGGAGCCTGTGACGATTTCCGAAAAATATCTCTCATCGTTCTCTTAAGCGTCCAAATATCCTTTAAAAATTGGTTTTTCCGTTAGTTTCTGTTCTAGTATAAGGCATGTGTGGACCCATCACACAAAAGCCTTTTCATTCCTAAATCTTCCTGCACAATTTTGGTAACTATAGTTTCGGATGCTTCAGCTTCTTGAGTAAGCAGTAGGATCTTCATTCGTCGATCTGGCAACAGCAAGTCCTGAACAACCCAGATGATTTCCTTGGTTTTCTTGATCTAGAATCATCTTGCGCCATGCTCCAAATTATTGTTGCGCATTTTTTAGAAGAACAAAAAATCGTTAAAACTGCCAAACGCAATAAACTCGTACAGAATTTAGACAGAAGAGACAAAAAGAGAATTAGTAATTTGACAACTAAGCAATTTTTTAGAATAGCGTTATTTTCAAGGCTAGGTAAACAACTTCAGAAAGACCATTATTATTCAATTTGGATCACGTTTGGTCAGTGCACAAGCAGGATAGCTTGGGTTAGCAGTGGATTTCTGTACCTTATTGTCTTTCATTACTTTAATTGTGCAAATTGTGCAATCGCGAGCACATACTGGTCAGTAATAATAATTAAATTAATGTGTTTTCGTCAATAAGACAAATTCGAAAATCGTGTACATGGTGATCATTTTTAGACGCCCGGCCCCGATTTATGGAAACTTATCGGATATTTAATTTTTTTTTTAAATGTGAAATGGTTTAGTGCATATCAAGAAGTATACTGACGTATTTCACATTTGGTAGTGAAAACGACGCTGGGTGCCGCGACGCCAAATTTTTTTTTTTTCCATTGACATACTTTTTGTAAAACGGCATTGGAAAGCCCTAATTTCTTTCAATATTTCTTAAACTCTTTTTTCTAATTTGTTTTGCAAAAAAGTTATGCAGGAAAAACTCTCTAAAATATTATTTTTTGATCATCGCGGTTACTATGGATCGTATGCCACGTTTGGCGGTTTTCAAACAATTTATCTAGCAGGCATACTTTAATCTGACAGCTCTTGTTTGCACACCTATTCAATCCAATAGAGTTAAACTAAGTAAACAGTGTGTTAATAGCTTCTAGTTGACGTGATTTCCCATGCTGGAAAAGTAGATATGATTCTTATTTATGGAGAAGCAAGGACATTCTTAAAGATATTGTATACAAAACTGCGACAAAGGATATTGAGCACTTAAAGGCAAAAATATCAGATGCGTGCAATAGTATGTCTGGAGAAATTATTTGCAAATCCACTCATCAAGCATTAATGAAAAGAATGGAAAAATGCCTGATAGAAGAAAAAAGACATATAGACATTCTTTTGATTTTTTTATTAATTTTAAGTTTCAAACATTTAATTTTATAGTTATAACATGTTGTACGACGCATATGCTGACGTGGACAGTCAAATGTTTGTTCTGTTAGTTCGAAGAAATTACGTCATCTTGATTTTTTTTTAAATGGAAAGCCCTGTATATTATTTTATTTTTGAGTCCTACTAAAGATTCTAAATATTATTTGTCTAACATAACATATGTCTGAATTGAACTGTTTTGGAAATATTGACATTTGAAATTAAGGTGATCCAATTAAAAAAACAAATTAAGCTGGCTTGTTTCAAACATCTACTGTCTGGTAACGACTTAACACGTCAAAAAATGATTTATTGACGAAAACGTTTATTGCTACATTTTGTGAAGCTGCAATTTGAGGGTAATAATGGCACATTTAACAGAAACTGAAAGAATCACTTTGTTAATGATGGTTGGCTACGGAGATCCTAGGAGAACATAACGGGAGGTGTGTGATCTTTTTAACGCAGAATTTTTTGCCAACTACGTACAACACCCTATAACTTTTATTTTTTTTGATACACTGATTAAGAAATACTGTGGATTCATTATTCCATACATATGGGGCACCCTGTATATATATATATATATATATATATATATATATATATATATATATATATATATATATATATATATACATACATATATATACATATATATACATATATATATATATATATATATATATATATATATATATATATATATATATATATATATGTATATATTTTCTATAAAATTTCGTTTATCTTGATCCTTCTCGATATATATATGATACTGTGCTTTTTTTACTTCTTAGGATTTTAGTTCTACTTATTAAAACAACTTATTTTATTTTATTTAGTTTTTTATTGACGTTTTGTCCATTTTTTTGTGGCCATTCTCAAAGTATCTAAATTTTTTAAATGCCCACAAAAAAATGGACGAAACGTCAGTAAAGACTAAATAAAATAAAATAAGTTGTTTTAATAAGTAGAACCAAAATCCTAAGAAATAAAAAAAAAGCACAGAATCATATATATGTATATGTATGTATATATATATATATATATATATATATATATATATATATATATATATATATATATATATATATATATATATATATATATAGAGAGAGAGAGAGAGAGAGAGAGAGAGAATTCACAATATTGTGAGGGTAGCGGTCAAAAGATTTTGGCCAAATAAAACTCTTAGTTAATAGTCTAGCTTTCGGAATATATTTCTTCCTTCATCAGGACACTCTACAAGTAAAATGGACAGTAAATTTGTGCTGCTTAATGAAGCAGATGGTAAAATACTAATTGGTATCACTGAACAGAGAAATTATAATATTAAACTTACTTAACATGAGTTATCTTCCAGGATAAGCATTGTTCAATCAAAAACAACTTGTAAAAAACAATTTTATACTAAAAACTAACGGACTACATATTAAAACTTGTTAAAAAAATTTTACATTTTCTTAATCATTACTAGTGAAACATGTGGTTTCAGGAACCGAAAAAGTGAGAGAGGTTAGAAAAATCCCGGCATTTTTTGACATTTGGCAGACAGTTCGCGTCTGCGTATTGTACCACAAGGGGCTCAACTATGAACTTTACGAGGGAGTAATCATAATTATAAAAATCTTTTATTTTATTTGGTTTTTTATTTTATTGAAAAATTTTTTTTTTCTCCCAAAAGGAACCTGTTTAATAATTGTTTATTTGGAAGGACTAGTGGTCAACAGGGGGGAATCTGGAGAGGTAGATAGCTGTAGTAAGTAAGAGTACACGACGCTAAGGTCGTCCACATCAGTTTTGATGTTCATATTATTAGGTGTGTTATGAATGGCCACCATCTCCAAAAACCTCCTCCTGTAGTAGTTGGTCTCTGAGTAAAGTATTTCAGCCTCTCCGAAATTAATCCTGTGGTCGTGCTGTGTAAAATGATGTGCCAGGGCACAAGATTGAGTGCTCCTTCTACAGTCGCTCTTATGGGATGTTATTCTCCCTTGGAGTGATCTAGAAGTCTGGCCAATGTATGAAAGTTGGCAATCCAGACAAGGGATCTTATATACAATTCCTTTGAAACAGCCAGTTTTTTTTTAGTTTGGGTACTCACTTTTTCGGTTCCTGAAACCACCTGTTTCACTAGTAATGATTAAGAAAATGTAAAAATTTTTTAACAAGTTTTAATATGTAGTCCGTTAGTTTTTAGTATAAAATTGTTTTTTACAAGTTGTTTTTGATTGAACAATGCTTATCCTGGAAGATAACTCATGTTAAGTAAGTTTAATATTATAATTTCTCTGTTCAGTGATACCAATTAGTATTTTACCATCTGCTTCATTAAGCAGCACAAATTTACTGTCCATTTTACTTGTAGAGTGTCCTGATGAAGGAAGAAATATATTCCGAAAGCTAGACTATTAACTAAGAGTTTTATTTGGCCAAAATCTTTTGACCGCTACCCTCACAATATTGTGAATTCTCTTTTTCACGAGTCGGTCACGACTACTTCTCCTGCCTATATATATATATATATATATATATATATATATATATATATATATATATATATATATATATATATATATATATATATATATACCACCGATATATTAATATACCGATTATTATTTTTAACAAGTTGATTACCGGAACTGAGGAGACTTCCAAAAAGAACCTTTTCTTTATTGTTGACCTAGTGGTAGAAATAAATGTTGCCTATTGATATATCAATAACTTTTTTTTATGGAGACAGTACATATATTGCAGGAAAATTCCTAAAGCACTGCGTGTGCCCAAGGAACGACGCATGTGCAGTAAATATCGATAATTTTTCAGTTCACCTATCGTTACTTAATATATCGATAACTATTGTTATATAAAAAGAATATTTTCATTCCTACTCATGACGGTTTCCGAGAAAGACGGATAGTGGGAATCTAAATTTCTACCCAATTATTTCATATTCTAGCTCGTATGTTTGTCAAAAATCTTCGGAACAAATCTAGTCACCGATGAAGAATAATAGGCCAGATTGAGCACACAACTTTCTCTCAAAATTGTTAAGTATAACCCAATTATTGTTGCCCAAGAGCCTTATACAATTCGTAAACGTGACTGCCGCCGACTACCCAATGCAGTTATTGCAAATTGTTATATAATTTTTGTGGTGTGTGCGAAATATCGGGCCGAGAATATCTTTTTCCTTTTATGATTTCTGCGTGTGACATAATACCTACATGATTATTGTAAAACAGACAATATAGGAAATAAAAATAATACCATAAAAAAAAAAAATTGGGTTCTCCATGAATTCGAACGTTTTTCTCCAATGGACTTCCTCTTGTTTTGGATCGTCCTTCCGTAAACCTCTTCCGGAATTGCGGCGCCTTGTTCCATATAATAGGGTAGTGGAAAAAGTACTGAACCTTTTTCTCGTTGGATAGCTTTAGTATCACGTAGATCTCAGGTAATATAACTCGCATCTGGTCATACGTCAGCTGAAAGGTGACATTCGACAGTAGTAGACATGCAAAAACTGTTGGAATTCATTTTTTTAAACTTAATTTAGAGCGCCTTGAACATGAGTGACATTTTACCATTTTATTTCGATAAAGGCACAAATGCTGGACCGGCCTATGAAGGAATTTGTGCTGTTTATGGTGAAGATACGCTGCCAAAAGCAACACTCCAGATGATTCAGTCGCTTTCATTCTGGAAATTTCGGTGCCAAAGATGCTCCTCGGACTGCTCGATTAATGACAGAAAAGTTCATAGGATTTTGGCAAAGGTTGAGGAAGACCGACATGTAGATAGCCATGACATCCCCAAGGAACTAAATATCTACCACCAAATAGTTTTAAACTATTTAGAGAGAGTTGGCTACAAAGAGAAGCTCGAGGTTGATTACTGGCGATGAAAAGTGGATCACGTACGACATTAAGTGCGAAAAAAATAGTGGCCGAAAAAGGATGAAGCGCCACAAACGATGACAAAGCCCAGATTGATACCAAAAAAGTTTTTGGTGGGATTGAAAGGGAACCATGAGCTGCTACAGCCTGATCAAACGGATAATTCTGTACTCTACTGTCAGCAATTGACAAGATTGAAGCAAGCGATTGAAAAAAATCAGGCGGAATTAATCAACAGAAACATCACCACACCTATCTTTGAGGACTCGGCAAAAAATGAAAGACCGTGGAAATTTTAGTGGATTCACCGTATCTCCTGGACCTTGCACCGTCAGACTACCATTTATTTCGATCTCTGCAGAGCTTCCTAAATAGTGTCAAGTTAGTTTAAAAAGAGGCCCGTGGAAATCACTAGTCAAAATTTTTAACCCAGAAACCACAGAAGTGGAGGAGCACATCCTCAACAAATTTGATAGTTTTCTCACTTATTGTCTTCACTGATCTTTCTGAACTTGGATCATCCTAAATTGAGTCTCGTCTCCACTGAAACTCAAAATAGCAACATTTTTGCTTGAAAATGAGATGTTGCGTTATTGTGTTATATTCTTTCATAAATAAATTTTGCTCTACCACTCTCTTTAGTGGGAAAATCATTTTTCAGAAGAAAAAAAGGCGTAAAAACTACACAAGGTAACAAGCTCGTACGAAATTCATTGAACAGTAACAGTAATTTGACAACCAAGTACTTTTTTATATGACGTCATTTTCGTGCCCAGGTAGATAACTTAAAAGAAAATCCTAATATTACTTCAGTTCTTTCATAGTTAATAGAAAAATTATCTTATTTAAAATACGTGGGGAATTCTAAAAATAGGGAATAATTTTTGTAGCACTTCTCCAATGGAGTCAGGTAGTTCTTTAATGGGTATTAGAAACCTTAGAGGACCCAGTATGCAGCCCTAAGATATGTCGATATTTGCCAAATAATCTTTAGATACTTAGCCAACGTATTTTACAATAACACTTCTATTACTCTATTAAATAGGCCTCTCTCCACTACTCAAAAGACTTCTTATTCCTAGAACCCTAATTTGGTCATCCAAAACGTTTTTGCTTAAAATATCAAAGGCATGTATTAAGTTAGATGCACTTTTTTTCTTTCGAAAGATATGCAAAAGTTATTTATAACATCGCGCAATTGTAAAGTTTCTCATCAAAGAGGCAAATAGACCAAAAGTTATTAATAAAAGAACATTTCGGGTGTACGACAATAACAGACCTTTTTGTTTTCAAGTAAAATTTTGGTCTAAACAATCATCAGGCGTGTGAAGGGTTTTCTTTCATCAGCTCGACGAATGAAGATTTCAGTGCTTTCTGAAAAAGGTAACTTCTTTCTTTCTCGTGTCCGGGTTATACAGATTCAAACTATTTCAGCGCAGTATCGGACTACGCTAATCACGTTCTCTCTAATGAGCCATAAATCCTAGGGACTGCAGGTATATGGACAGTTTCCGCACCTCAGAATGTGCCCCCATCGTACTAGGTTGGTTTTCACGAGGGGTAGAGACACATTTTCTGGTAGTTCAACGATTACAGTGTTCAAGAAGCCTCCGCGGGACTCGACTTTGTAGCATTTATGCTTTATAGAGGGGTTCTCTATGATCGAGAGACTGACGGAATTTTTTTATATTCTCAAGCTCAGTTCGATATGTTATGGTAGCTTCAAAACCTGCTGCTCTGTGAACTTTATCTAGCGGCGTAACTTTCATGCAACCAGTAATTCGGCAGGTCTCACTTACCATGAGCATCTACACCAGAGGGAACAGGCGTACAGACAGGTAGAGAAGCCCCGTTTACTTCCACAGAGTTATTTAAGCAGATGATTTCGGGTGGTAACTTTATTTCTGGTTGTACCACAGTGGGTTTTGTAAATAAGAGACCTGCATGGTACAACCCCTAAATATTTTGGAAGATCCTCCTGTTGTAGAGTATTTCCTTACCATTCAATTACTTGCTTTTCTTGTGTTTAGTTGGAAAGCACAGAGTTTTTGTTGGATTGAGTTTAAGTGAATTAAAGTGCTTGGACATGTTTTTAAGGATCTGTTCTAGTTTTTATTCCACAACCTCAAAGTTGTTCGCTTGGGAACTATTGCGAGATCGTCTGCATTGAAGAGGCTGCATTCTATCGCCCTTGTTGTTCAACCTCTATTCGGAGGTGATATTCAATAAAACCCTTACTGGTACTACTGAAGGAATCAACATCAACGGCGTTAACATAAATAACATCAGATAAGCCGATGATCCATTAATTATCACTAATAACGAAAAAGATCTACAAAAACTTATGGATAAAATAACTGACACTTGTACACAGTTTAGTTTAAGACTCAATGCAAATAAAACAAAATATATGATTATCAGCAAAGATTCTAATATTGAAGATGGTGGCATTACAGTCAGTGGCACAAAGGTAGAGAGAGTTGATAAATTGATGTATCTCGGTAGCAATATTAAGGACCACTGGGACCCGTCTGTGGAAGTCAAAATTCGAATAGAGAAGGCCCGAGCCGCATTTATGAAGAACAAAAAGATTTTAACTAGTCACGACCTTTCATTGGATGAAAATGCTGGGCTGCTATGTCTTGCCGGTCCTCTTGTACAGGGTGAGTCAACCATAGAGTAAAGTTCTTTATCTCATTTGTTTCGGGAATGACAAAAAAATGTTAAATACAATAGTTTCAGGAAATGTTAAGGTGCACAGTTTAAAATTATTTTTGAGTATACAGAGTACTTCAAAAAAGTGTGGCCGGTATACATATGTTTTTTTAAATGGAACATCCTATTTTCTAATTTATTTTTAAATAATGTTATATACCTAAACCTAGTAGTTTTTGTAATATTTCAATTTGTTTAAAAAAAATACTAGTTTTCGGTTTTGTAAAAAAATGCCAGTAGCGCCATTGTTTCTGAAGGTGGAATGCTCATAATTAATACGAGCGCGAGCGTTCTATAGAGATGACAATAAAAGATATATGTAAAGGAATTTAAGTTAGGTGCTACAGAGTGTACAAAATAAATTTATACATTTGCACTATTTTAACTTGAAAAATCTCAATTTTTTTAAATGGTACACCCTGTATATTATTATTTTTGCTGATAGACTTTACAAAACCCTCCAACTTCTATTAAGTATGTCATATACCTATTTCTAATAGTTTTCGATATATTTTGAATTTTTTTAATTTTTACCCTTATTCTTAATACACTTACGCTATTGTGAAAACATAGACAAATTGTTAATAATAATTTTAATATAATTTAACTTATCTAATGATTAATTATTCAAAAATATGCCCGTCTACTTGAATATACATGTTTAGGCGTTTTACTATATTTTCCTTCACTTTCCTTAGCATAAAGGGCGTTATTGTGCACGCGTCCCGTATCCTATTTTCCATATCTACTGGTGTTGTAGGGCGATTCACATAAACACGATCTTTAATGTAGCCCCACAAAAAGAAGTCTAAAGGTGTTAAGTCACATGATCGAGAGGGCCACTGAATGAATCCACCCCTACCGATCCATTTCTGTGGGTAACAATTGTTTAAAAATTCCCGAACTTCCCGGTGGTAATGAGTGGGAGCTTCATCTTGTTGAATCCACATTTGTTCCGTTTCAAAATTATCAACTTCTTCAAGAAGCTGGGGTAATTCGTTTTGCAAATAATTTATATATCTAGGCCCGTTAAGCGGTTCGCGGAAAAAATATGGACCAATAATTCGAAAATTTAATATTCCACGCCATACATTAAGCGACCAATGGTTTTCCCGGACCCAAAATGGATTAACTGTTGAATAATAATGCATGTTATGGCTGTTAACTGCTCCATTACTGCAAAAAGTAGTAAATTTGGATCGGCCTCTATTGCTCCATTCATGGTGGTACAAAAGCTTACTCGTCGTTCAAAATCACGGTCTTGAAGTTCTTGCTGTAGTTCCATATGAAAGGGATGATACTTGTATTTTCTCGTGGTGCGATTAGCCGTAGATTGGGATGTGTTGACGTCTGCTGACCTGGGGATTATCTTCAACATGAAGTAAAATCTCCATTTCTTTTTCCTCATTGGTAGCATTCTGGTTTACTACTTTCTGTTTCGTATACTCAACGCTACCACTACAATCAAACCGTTCCATTAAGCCTTGAAAAGATTTTCTAGGTGGTATACGTATATTAGGGTACTTCGTTCGGTAAAGGCTTACTGCCAAAAGACAATTTTTTCCCGCCTCGCCCAGTATATAAACCATATAAATTAATTCATTTTTAGGAAAATCCATAACTATTACCTTTATACGACACTTACTACAACAAATTAAACTATTTTTACTTGCTTAGTAGATATGTCAAAATTTGCCAATGCCTACATTTTTGTTTTGTCTTGGCAACTATGATGTTCTGGCGTAAGTGTATTAAAAACAAGGGTAAAAATTTAAAAATTCAAAATAAATCGAAACATATTAGAAATAGGTATATGACATACTTAATAAACGTTGGAGGGTTTTGTAAAATCTATCAGAAAAAATAATAATATACAGATACGAATATCATAACAAAAACAAATTGGGACAATTTTAAAACACAGCTTTCAAACACAAATATAAATACAGAGAACATAGACAACGAACACAGACTAAACGAAGCGGTAACGCTTCTAACGACAAACATACAGGCAGCCTTGGAACAGGCAACAGACAAAGTAACAGAGACAACACATAACCCGTACGCTCTCCCAAGAGATATAAAAAATCTCATACGAGAAAGAAACAGGCTAAGAAGAAGAGCGAGAAATACGCTAGATCCAAACATACGCAGACAAGCAAACAGACTCACTAACGCAATAAAAACACAAATACTTGAGTACCAAAACGAAAAATGGGGGGAATTCCTGACCAGTCTGAATCCCGAGGATAATTCTCTGTGGAGAATGTCCCGGTTTTTCGGGGGGGAGGGAAAAACCTCCATTCCTCCTTTACACGGTCGTAACGGAATGGCTTACTCCAGCGAAGAGAAGGCGGAAGCTTTCGCAGACTCGCTGGAGGAGCAATTCCAACCACACAACGACCCAGACGATGAAATAGACCGTGAAGAGCAAGTCGAAAGAGACGCCAGACACATTCTAAGACACATACCCGAAAAACCCCCCCCCCCGATCCCCCCTACTACTCCAGTTGAGATAAAAAACCAAATAAAAATGTCAAACAATAAAAAAGCTCCAGGCCTAGACAGAATAAAGAATAAAACTCTAAAAGAACTCCCCGACAACATAATAGACTCACTTACAGACATTATAAACGCCAGCTTCAATCTCAATCCCTACCGATCCATTTCTGTGGGTAACAATTGTTTAAAAATTCCCGAACTTCCCGGTGGTAATGAGCGGGAGCTTCGTCTTGTTGAATCCACATTTGTTCCCTTTCAAAATTATCAACTTCTTCAAGAAGCTGGGGTAATTCGTTTTGCAAATAATTTATATATATAGGCCCGTTAAGCGGTTCGCGGAAAAAATATGGACCAATAATTCGAAAATTTAATATTCCACGCCATACATTAAGCGACCAATGGTTTTCCCGGACCCAAAATGGATTAACTATTGAATAATAATGCATGTTATGGCTGTTAACTGCTCCATTACTGCAAAAAGTAGTAAATTTGGATCGGCCTCTATTGCTCCATTCATGGTGGTACAAAAGCTTACTCGTCGTTCAAAATCACGGTCTTGAAGTTCTTGCTGTAGTTCCATATGAAAGGGATGATACTTGTATTTTCTCGTGGTGCGATTAGCCGTAGATTGGGATGTGTTGACGTCTGCTGACCTGGGGATTATCTTCAACATGAAGTAAAATCTCCATTTCTTTTTCCTCATTTTTAGCATTCTGGTTTACTACTTTCTGTTTCGTATACTCAACGCTACCACTACAATCAAACCGTTCCATTAAGTTTTGAAAAGATTTTCTAGGTGGTATACGTATATTAAGGTACTTCGTTCGGTAAAGCCTTACTGCCAAAAGACAATTTTTTCCCGCCTCGCCCAGAATATAAACCATATAAATTAATTCATTTTTAGGAAAATCCATAACTATTACCTTTATACGTCACTTACTACAACAAATTAAACTATTTTTACTTGCTTAGTAGATATGTCAAAATTTACCAATGCCTACATTTTTGTTTTGTCTTGGCAACTATGATGTTATGGCGTAAGTGTATTAAAAACAAGGGTAAAAATTTAAAAATTCAAAATAAATCGAAACATATTAGAAATAGGTATATGACATACTTAATAAACGTTGGAGGGTTTTGTAAAATCTATCAGAAAAAATAATAATATACAGAGTGTGCCATTTAAAAAAAATTTGAGATTTTTCAATTTAAAATAGTCGAAATGCATAAATTTATTTTGAACACCCTGTAGCATCTAACTCAAATTTCTTTACATATATCTTTTTTTCATCTCTATCGAACGCTCGTATCAATTATGAGTATTCCACCTTCAGAAACAATGGCGCTACTAGCAATCTTTTACAAAACTGAAAAATTGAAATATTAGAAAAACTACTAGGTTTAAAAAAACATATGTTATATTGGCCACAGTTTTTTGAACCTTAACATTCCCTAAAACTATTGTATTTAACATTTTTTCATCATTCCCGAAACAAATGAGATAATGAACTTTACTCTATCGTTGACTCACCCTGTACAGCATAGAAGCGTGGACGCTAACTGAAGCACTGCTTAAACGTCTGGAGTCATTCGAGATATGGGTGTATCGACGACTGTTGAAAATTAATTTGAGGGACAGAATTAGTAACAACAGCATTCTCACTCGCATGGACAAGGACATGGAGGTGGTCACGACCATCAAGCGACGCAAATTAGAATATTTTGGCCACGTTATGAGACATCTAGAAAAATACGAAATATTGCATCCGATTATAGAGAGAAAGATTCTCGGCAGACGTGGTCCAAGGAGAAAAAAACATTGTAGTCGAATAATTAGAGGCAGTGGTACGGGAAGTCTACAGTTCCACTCTTCCGAGTGGCTGTCAATAAAACAATCCTCATCAACATGATAGCCAACATGATAACCAATGATTGTTGAACGGTCATGGTACCCGAAGAAGATGAAGAAAAAGCTGAAATATCCGAAACGATGAGAGTTATTTTTTGCAATTTGTCACAAAAGGTCTCATCAAAAAACAAATGTCCGATGGACTAGGTCTTCCTCTTAAGGTGCCGTGCAGATTCCTGCGTAGGCATCTGTACCAAATTTATCTCATCAGATTTTTAAAGGTGCATTTTGGAGAAAACGAAAATCACTTATTCCTGTCCAGTGACGATAGTCTTTTTCGTCCCAGTCCCCTTTTGCCTTGAATGTTACCCTGCAGTATCAGGCGTTGAAAGCTATAACCCCAAGTATGAAATCTTTCTCCTTTTTATGTTTGGTTGTGTTGGCTCTCTCGATCATTCTCTCATTCCTTATTCTATCAATCCAAGATACTCTCAGCATTCTTCTGAGTATCCACATTTCAAATGCCTCCAGTTTGTTAATAGATGACACTTTCAATGTCCATGTTTCAACACCGTACAGCAAAACGGACCAAACATAGCACTTAACCATCCGGTACCTGAGTTGTAGGTTAAAGTTTTTATTACAAAGGAATTTGTGTAACTTGATGAAAGTTGCTCTTCCCTGCACAACTCTGGCTTTAATTTCCATTTCCGGATCCCATTTGGCATTCGAGGTATTTAAACTTGTTAAGCCGTTCTATATTCCCGCCATTTATATGAATTCGAACGTCTTGAATTTTTATTTCCACTGACGATCATGAACTTGGTTTGTTTATGTTGATGCTCAATCCAATGTTTTCTCCTGCTTTGTGTATAGCCTTCAATAATGCTTGAAGAGCATCTGCGCTATTTACCAGAATGGCAGAGTCATCTCCATATCTGATGTTATTTATTGGAACACCGTTTACTTTGATACCCAGATCACTCTCCGACACTGCCTCAACGAAGGCTTTTTCGACACATAAATTAAACAGAATGGGTGACAAAACATAACCCTGTCTAACTCCCTTTCTTATTTCAAAATCTTCCATTGTATAACCATTCTGAAGTCTACTGATTGACTCCGATATAAGTTTGCAATGCTTTTTATATCTTTAGAATCTAGCCCTAGTTATTGTAGATATTTCATGAGGAGGTCATCTTTAACGTTGTCGAATGCCTTTTCATAGTCTATGAAGCATATGAATACATCCTGTCTCTGATCCGGATAACTGGACTATTTCTGTCTAATTAGTTTCTAATAAGGATATGAACCAACATTATAAACTTATGGACATTTATGTACCTTGAAAAACAAGGTTATGTGTTACTGATTGTAAACATTTCCTTTAAAGAAGATTTTATATCTGAACAATGTAAACAAGAAAACCAAGTTACTAAGTGACAATTTCTACATAACACACAAATGATAACCTAAATATAGGTCTGATTAAACAGGAAGTTGATAAATTCTGATAAAACGAAGCGCCAGAGAAAAATAATTTAATAATCGTTTATCACCGTCAAATTTTAAGAATTTGTGTCTAATATCGAATTTCAAGAAGACAAAAATACAACGAAGTAATTATTTTGACGTATTTAAATTTTTGCGAGTTAAAAACGTTGACCTGTGTAATCAATCATCATTGAACATAGTTACGTAAAACAAAACAAAATTATTTTACAAAAAGTGTATACATTCCGATTAACGAATCATGAAGATGTGGCGGCTTTAGTCCAGTGGTCATCGTACCGGCATACGGTATCAAGGGTCCCGGACTCAAATACTGGCAGATCAGTGTACTTATTTATTAATTTATTTAAGTATATTTTGATTGCCACATACATAGTTAGTATGTTAGTTGTTGGAAATGTAATAACGTACATGGCGGTACTACCGTGTGGTCTAAAAGCTACCGTGTGTTCTAAAATCTGACGTGCAATACAAATGTATGTTTCGGAATTGGGACAACGTTGCCAGATATAATGATATTCTCGCCGATAAATATCCAAGAAAAGGGTAATTTCTATCCAGGCGGGGAGGTGACCGTTAAAAAAAATCGGTCAAGTGCAAGTTGGACTTGCGCAATTAGTGTTCCGTACGTTGATTGCTTTTAAAATAAAAATTTTTGTTAGGGAGGTATAAAATGATCACTGACTTCACAAAACACACCCCAAATGAGTTTTCAACAAAGTTTTTTCCCGATCTTTACTGAAAACTGATGATCTTGAAATTTTTGTTTTTTATATAAATAAACTAACCGTGCCCGCGGCTCCTCTCGCGTGGAGTTGATTCACTATTAGCGTCACTGCTTATTTCTTATGTTACCCAACGTAATAAAATATATCCTATAACCTGGCCAGAGAACATATGTATTTTATAAAAAAAACACGTAGATCCGATAAGTGGTTCTTGAGTGCTAAGCGCACTAACGGACAGGCAGACAGAGAGACGTTGCGTTTTATATATTATAGATTTGTTTTTGATAAAGATTAAGTTAAGAATTTGAAGAAAAAACACGTAAATCGGATAAATGGTTCTCGAGTGATAAGCGCACTAACGGACAGACAGAGAGACGTTGCATTTTTTTTATATTATATTCTTTGCTACATGATATTGTTCCATATTTAATGGTTTAGGCAGTGTATTGCAAGAGACCGCGCTAGCGGCAAACTTCTTTCCGAACTGGGTTCCCTATTATCGTGACTGCTTATTCCTTATGTTACCTAACGTAATAAAATATAGCTTATAACCTGGCCAGAGAACATATGCATGTTTTTAAGAAAACAGCACGTATAAGTAGTTCTCCAGTGATAAGCGCACTAACGGACAAACGGATAGACAAAGAGAGAGACGTTGCATTTTATATATATATATTATAGATAATCTGGCCAGAGAACATACGCATGTTTAAAAAAAAACACATAAATCGGATGAGTGGTTAGCCAGTGATAAGCGCACTAACGGGCAGACAGTCAGACAGACAGCGACACCTTGCATTTTATATATATTATAGAAGATTATAGATAACCTGTCCAGAGAATAAATGTATGAATTAAAAAAAAAACACGTAAATTGGATAAGTTGTTCTTGAGCGATAAGCGCACGAACGGACAGACAGAGAGACGTTACATTTTATATATAATATAAATATTCTTTGCTACATGATATTGTTCCATATTTAATGGTTTAGGCAGTGTATTGAAAGAGAACGCGCTAACGGCAAACTTTTTTCCGACTTGATTCACTATTATCGTCACTGCTTTTTCCTTATGTTACCTAACGTAATAAAATATAGCCTATGTATGTATGTTTAAAAAAAAAAGCACGTAAATCTGATAAGTGGTTCTCCAGTGATAAGCGCACTAACGGACAGACAGACAGACAGAGAGGCGTTGCATTTTATATATATTATAGATAAATAAATATCGTCTTTATTAAGATGTGAATAGATGTGAAGTGAGTACATATTACCCACACACATAGTGTGGTAGAAGAGGCGAGATTTAACCCTTGGTTACTCTTACATCTAACCTCCTCAACACACAATGCGCTTACGAACAACAATTATAGACTAACATAGTAAAACTTCATTAGTAATCGAGAAGAGACATTAAAATGCAAATGAACTACATCTGAGAATTCTGCTTATTTAACAGCTCTTCCCTATATAATCGACGAAGTTGTTCAGTAGTACACGTTTTCAGATCTGGATTTATAGTATTGTATATATTTACTGCATTAAACTGCGTTGAAACAAGGCAGTGCGATGCTGAGGCATAGTCAAGCGATCAGGCCGTCTAACACATGGGCTGAAAAGTCCCGGGCCTAACACATAGATGGCGCTAGTTTTATTGCAGTCACCTTTTTTTCAGTTAATACTAACCTTCAAAAGACAGCTGTTAAAATTTCATGATATTCTATTCATTAGTTTGTGAGTTATTGTGCTAAGAGTGACGCTACTTTTGTTATTTTCAAAACAATGGATCAAAAACAATTTCGTGTTTTAATTTTACACTGCTTCTTGATGGGAAAAAATACCGTTCAAGCGAAGCAATGGCTTGAAAAGTGTTATGGGGACTCCGCTCCATCAGAAACAACAATAAAACGTTGGTTTGCTGACTTCAAACGTGGTCGTAGAGACACCGATGATGCAGAACGCAGTGGACGTCCAAATGAGGCGGTAACACCAGAAAACATCAAAAAAATCCATAAAATCGTTTTGAATGATCGAAAAGTGAAGTTGCGTGAGTTAGCTGACATCGTAAAGATATCAAAAGAACGTGTTGGCTTTATATTGCATGAGCATTTGACTATGAGAAAGCTCTGTTCAAAGTGGGTGCCGCGTTTGCTCACTGTTGATAAAAAACAAGAACGTGTTGATGATTCTGAGCAGTGTTTGGCCATGTTTAAACGTAACAAACCAGAATTTTTGCGTCGATATGTGACAATGGATGAAACATGGATCCATCACTTCACTCCGGAATCAAAACGATCGTCATCTGAGTGGACAGCAACTGGTGAACCTCGTCCAAAGCGCCCGAAAGCACAACAATCGGCTGGAAAGGTTATGGCCTCGGTATTTTGGGATGTGCGTGGTGTAATATTCATCGACTATCTTGAGAAAGGAAATACCATCAACAGTGAATATTATATAGCGTTATTGGAGCGTTTGAAGGCCGAAATTGCAAAGAAACGACCGCATATGGCAAAGAAAAAAATTTTGTTTCATCAAGACAACGCACCGTGTCACAAGTCAATCAAAACAATGGCAAAACTACATGAATTGAACTTCGAATTGCTCCCACATCCACCGTATTCGCCAGATTTGGCTCCCAGCGACTACTGGCTGTTCGCAGACCTGAAAAAAATGCTCGCCGGTAAGAAATTTCGCACGAATGAAGAGGTTATCGCTGAAACTGAGGCCTATTTTGAGGCAAAAGATAAATCGTTCTACAAAAGTGGTATTGAAATGTTAGAGCGGCGCTGGAATGATTGCGTTGCTCTTGATGGAGATTACGTTGATGAATAAAGCTAATTTTGAACCAAAAAAACCGTGTTTTCTTTGTTAGGCCCGGGACTTTTCAGCCCATGTGTTAATATACCTATCATGTACAAAATTTCAGGACACTAGCTTCTCCCTTAAATAAATCGGGACTGAAGTTCCTAAAAGCCTCATTAAAAACATCACGAGGTGCAGTTGCACAGTTTTTGCAAAATTTAACCATTTTAACTAATTTATTTTTAAAGATACATGATCATATTTCCTCAAATGGAATATAAACCTACAGCAAACATTCTGTACATACTGCAATCGTCTCCTTGAAAGCGCATCCAAGCAAGGATAGCACACAGTACTACAATAATGAATTGTCATCACTCAAGCCTCTCTCGCTCATTGATCTTCTTATACCGTTCTCGTTGAACGTCTTAGGACGTCCATTTCTGTGGCTTCTATTTTTCTCCTTATATGTTCTTTTATACGCCATGTTTCTGCCCCATACATCAACGTGCTCTTTATCATACATTCATAGATTCTTTTCTTTCTCTCTTTGCCTATTTCTGTACTGCTTTAGTGATCCGCCAGGCTTTGTTTATTCTTACCTTTATTTCCTTATCATCTGCCCCTTCTTTGTTAAAATTTACCCCTAAATATATATACTCTTCGCATGTTTTCATTGTTTCGTTATTGTCCAATTCTATATCTGTTTTTTCATCACCTATACATAAGTATTGTGTTTTTTCCGTATTTATTTGTAAACCCCATATTTCATATTCTTCCTTCAGTTTCCTCGCCATATATTCCAGATCTTTTCTGTCATTAGCATATACTACTTGATCGTCTGCGAACTGAAGAGTATATAAGCAGGTGTTGTCATCAACTTGGATACCCATACCATTGCATTTGTTTTTCCACCTCCCGAGTGCTCTTGCGACATAGATCTTGAATAGGGATGGCGAAATACAACACCCTTGTCGCAATCCTTTGTTCACAATAAAAGGATCTGATATTTTATTTCAAGTCGTTATGTAAGGCTAGGACAGCTTTCACTACTGTATGATTTATGTTAGTATTTTGGAGCACTTCCCAGAGCTTTTTTATAGGAATATTGTCATATGCTTCCTGTAGGTCTATGAATAGTAGATGAGTTGCTCTGTTTCTTTCTAATTTTTTGTCTATTACCTGTTTCAAGCAAAATACATTATCTGTGCATGTTCTACCTGCACGAAAGCAGCATTGCTCTTCCTCTTCATAATTTTTATATTCCTCTTCAATCAAATCTCTTATAATTCTCCCACACACTCTACTAATTGAGCTAGTTACAGATATACCGCGATAGTTATTGCAGTTCAGTTTGTTTTCTTTTTTATATACGGAGGGAATGTAAGCCATTTTCCACTCTTCGGATATGTTTTCTCCATTCGTGCGTTTAGTAAATATGTGTGCTAGAGATGTACATAATTTATCTGACCCACACTTGAGTAGTTCCACTTTTATTCCACCTGGACCTGGAGAGGTTCTATTTTTCAATTTTTGTGTTGTTGTTTTCACTACACTTTTATCTATATATATGGCTTCGCCTTCCACTTGTATTTGAGTTGGTGATCCTTGAATATATTCCGGCCCGTATTCTGTTAGGAGGTTTTCATAATGTCTAATCCATTCCTCTGTTGGTATTAATTGGAGTTGGCTATTGGTTTTTTTATCGGTTTTTACCCTGTTTATAAATTTCCAGAATTCGCTACATTTCCTTCCACCTATATATGAATCTATCTCTTTACACTTGATGTCCCACATTTTTCTTTTCCGTTCTGTAACCTTTCGTTTTGTTTCATGTTTCTTTTCTTTGTATCGTATGTAGTCTTCTTCTCTTTTCATATTTAGCCATTTCTTTTCACTGACTAGTTTTTCAATTTCAAGATTCCCCCAATATTTATTACTTTTAAGACGTTTTTCTATACCCAAAGCCATATATATATATATATATATATATATATATATATATATATATATATATATATATATATATATATATATATATATATATATACCATCTACGGTATGCTACGCACCGTCGAAATGAAAACCTTAAGAGCAATAGTTGGTAAACCAAGGAGGGATAGGATACGAAACATTAGGAAACAATGTGGCGTGCAAGACCTAATAAGATCGGGTAGACAAAGAAGAAGGCAGTAAAAAGAATGGAGGAGTACGGACTGCCAAGGATCGCTCTGGAAGGAAAATCAGCGGGCAAACGTCCACCTCTCAAGAAATTCCACAACTTCGGAATTAACGGATCATCAGATTTATAAAAAGTATAGGAAGAAGATATTGATATCTCATTTCTCTCGAGAGTTATCGTGCCAAGAGATTAACAGGCTGACAAACAGACCGACGAAATATTAATGACTATGTTTTTTGTGATCTAGGAACCCTAAAACGTGAAAAAATAGCAAAAATCTTGTAGGGTGATTTTTTCACGAATACACTTTTTTTTACCAAGAAAAAATACTAAATAGATTGATTTCATTTTAGTAGGCGGGTAGAAAACCCACCCTTTAAACTGAAATGCCACTGACCCAGTAAACATCCTTAATTCGCCTTAAAATTTTCGTTCCAACCCCCCGGTTTTTGAATTTCGAAGAATCCCTTAGCCCGAAAAGGTCCAGCCGGCAGGTAAGAATTTCCGATCGTTTCGAAAAGGAAATAAAAAATAATTACTTATGCCTCTGTGACTTTGGATCCTTTTATTTCTATTGTCAATATTTTTTTGAGTAAGAATTTATTATTAGGAGTCCCCTTACAGAACCAGATTTAATTCGTGAAGTGTTTGTAATTTATTTATTTTTTGTGTGCCGTATAGTCAATATCTTTGTTAAATTTCCATTCACTAGTTTTCTCTTCTTTTTTCGCAATAAAATTGTGAGGTTAAAGAGTCTTGAAAAAACTAAAACCTCAAACTGCTTGCTGTAGGGTAGCAAGTTGAACTTGCGCAATTAGTGTTCCGTACGTTGATTGCTTCTGAAATAAAAATTTTTGTTACGGGGGTATAAAATGATCAGTGACTTCACAAAACACACCACAAATGAGTTTTCAACAAAGTTTGTTTCCGATCCTTACTGAAAACTGGTGATCTTGAAATTTTTGTTTTTTTATATATACCAGATAAATTAATAAAGGTAATGCACTCATGATAATTTTCGTTCAATCTACATCCCGTGGAATATATCCAGAATTTTTTCAAAAGTTTTGGATCAGTACTTTTCGAGATAGAGAGGGGGACAGCTATTTTCCGCGATTTTTTCAAAATAATACAAAGAAAGTGTGCGCATGTAAGAGATTATATATATTTTTTGAACTCGTATTTTTACAAGCTTTCATTTGACACCCTACTCGATGACCTAGTAAAAATTTTTTTTTCCCTTCCGATTTCACCTCCCAAAACAAGTCAAAATTTAACTTTCAAAACTACACGGCTCTGATGGGGTCACCAATTCCTATATTGGTGCCAATTTTCAACTTTCTACATCAAATAGTTTCGGAGAAAATCGGGCATAACAGACGGACGGACAGACAGACACTGAAGTGATCTTATAAGTGCTCCGTACGGAACACTAACAATATTCGATAATTGTCCGCGCGACAGTTGCGGTTTTACAAAGATCATCAGTTTTTAATTATTGATTGTGAAAGAAACGAAACATAATTTGGAATCGACAAATCAATTTTAAAATTCTTCTATTCTAAACAATATACGAGTATTTCAAATTCAAGAAATAAAAATTCTCCTTGCAATCAGATTTTTATTAATCAAGAACTAACCAAATACGATTTCTATCCAATAAATCTAAAATTTTGCACACTACTATAAATACATGTTTCCGATATGAACTTTAGCAAATTGAAATTTCGGTTCAAAGGACAAAATCATTTTTTTAATTTCAAGTGATGTAGATTCCACCTATAAATTTACTTTTTTTTCTAAATTTATTAATATAGGAAAGGATCTCTCTACGGAATGAACCTCTAGCTCTGAAATTAGAAATAAAATTATATTTTTCTCAACGCTGTAAAAGTAAAGTGGTGAATATTATGGGTTTTCTTACTCTCTAATCTATAATATATATAAGATGCAACGTCTCTCTGTCTGTCTGTCTGTCCGTTAGTGCGCTTACCACTGGAGAACCACTTATCCGATTTACGTACTTTTTTTTTTTTAAAACTTACATATGTTCTCTGGTCAGGTTATAGGCTATATTTTATTACGATAGGTAGCATAAGGAATGAGCAGTGACGTAAAATAGTGAGTGAAGTCGGAAAAAAGTTTGCCGCTAGCGCGTTCCTTTCCAATACACAGCCTAAACCATTAATTATGGAACAATATTATGCAACAGAGATTATCTATAATCTATAATCTACAATATATATAAAATGCAATGTCTCTCTATCTGTCTGTCTGTCCATTAGTGCGTTTATCACGCGAGAACCACTTATCCGATTTACGTGTCTTTTTTTAAATTCTTTGGCCATATTATATAATAATAATAATCTATATCTATAATATATATAAAATGCAACGTTTCTCTATCTGTCTGTCTGTCCGTTAATGCGCTTATCCCTCGAGAACCACTTATCCGATTTACGTGATTTTTTAAATTTATACATATGTTCTCTGAACAGGTTATAGATATACATTTTATTACATCTATAATATATATAAAATGCAACGTCTCTCTGTCTCTCTGTCTGTCTGTCTATCTGTCTGTCCGTTAATGCGCTTATCACTGGAGAACCACTCATCCGATTTTCGTACTTTTTTTTTTTAAACATACATATGTTCTCCCGCCAGGTTATAGGCTATATTCTATTACGATAGGTAGCATAAGGAATGAGCAGTGACGATAATAGTGAATGAAGTCGGAAAAAAGTTTGCCGCTAGCGCATTTTCTTGCAATACACAATCTAAACCATTAAATATGGAACCATATTATGTAGCAGAGGATATCTATAATCTATAATATATGTAAAATGCAATGTCTCTCTGACTGTCTGTCTGTCCATTAGTGCGTTTATGACGCGAGAACCACTTATCCGATTTACGTGTCTTTTTTTAAATTCATACATATATGCTTTGGCCAGGTTATATAATAATAATAATAATCTATATCTATAATATATATAAAATGCAACGTCTCTCCGTCTGTCTGTTCGTCCGTTAGTGCGCTTATGACTGGAGAACCACTTATTCGATTTACGTGCTTTTTTTTAAATATGTTCTCTGGCCAGGGTATAGACTATATTTTATTACGTTAGGTAACATGAGGAATAACCAGTGACGATAATAGTGAATCAAATCGGAAAAAAGTTTGCCGCTAGCGCGTTCTCTTGCAATACACTGCCTAAACCACTAAATATGGAACAATATCATGTAGCAAAGGATATCTATAATATATATAAAATGCAACGTCTCCCTGTCTGTTTGTCCGTTTGTGCGCTTATCACTGGAGAACCACTTATCCGATTTACATGCTTTTTTTTTAAACATACGTATGTTCTCTGGCCAAGTTATAGAATATATTTTATTACGTTAGGTGACCTAAGGAATAAGCAGCGACGATAATAGTGAATCAAGTCGGAGAAAAGTTTGCCGCTAACGCGTTCTCTTGCAATACACTGCCCAAAGCATTAAATATGGAACAATATCATGTAGCAAAGAATATAATATACATAAAATACAACGTCTCTCTGTCTGTCTGTTAATGCGCTTATCACTTGAGAACGACTTATCCGATTTACGTGTTTTTATAAATTTATACATATGTTCTATATAATTCGGTATAAACCTAGATAATGGGAGAAAAGGTGAGATAATGGGAGATAAGGAGAAATAATGAGAGATAAGTCGAGATAAGCCTCGATAATGGATGCTAAGGTGAGTTATGGGAGATAAGTATAAATAATGGGAGATAAGGAGAAATAATGGGAGATAAGCAGAGATAAGTCTAGATAATGGGAGTTATGGTGAGATAATGGGAGATAAGGAGAAATAATGGGAGATAAGGAGAAATATTGCGAGATACGTCGAGATAAGCCTAGATAATGGGAAATAAGGTGAGATAATGGGAGATAAGGAGAAATAATGGGAGATAAGGAGAAATAATAGGAGATGAACAGAGATAAGCCTAGATAATGGAAATTATGTAGAGATAATGGGAGATAAGGAGAAATATTAGGAGATAAGGGGAAATAATGGGAGATATTTTATTACGTTGGGTAACATAAGGAATAAGCAGTGACGATAGTAGTGACTCAAGTCCACGCGAGCGGAGCCGCGGGCCCGGCTAGTATATTATAACTTTAAAATGAATGGAACAATTTTTTAAAGAGCATGCTTTGAATTATGTAGAATGAATGTTCAAAATTTCAGTCATCAGGGAAACAGACTGAGAAAAAGCGATTTAAGAAAAACCAAAAAAAAAAAATCTTTTTAATAATTTACTCGACTGAGAAAGCACCGACGCTGTACTTTGCACTTTGTGCCTCCACGTTTGGTTCATTTTTCAACCTTCTACCCTTCCTAGCTTTTTTGATTGCCTGTCCAGCTGCTTTTTCTGCTTGTTTTAAGCTTAATTCATCCATATTTTCCAGTGCATTCCTCACGTGTGTCCCTGGTTTGGTGCCTATTTCCGCGATTATTTGTAATAGACCTGTGGGACCATCTTGTAGGTGGCATTCTTATTGGTTTTATTGGCTTACAAGCAAGGCATAGCCTCTTACTTATATTAATGATCGTGGTTACTACATGGTATAAAAGATTACTTATGCTAGCTTAACCTAAGCATTTACAATAGTGATCCTATATTAACTTAACCTAGAATATGTTCTTATTTTACATGTGCTTACTTAACTTAACCTAGGACTTATACTAACTTAACCTAGCTTTACAATCTTCTGTCATGGTGGGTGGGATGGGGCATCTTCTTTATCAGAGAGCGGGCCTGCGGGTCTCGGGTATTGGTAGCGGACATGCGAGTGGATCAAGAAGGCGTCCCTGATGATTGGGTTGGGGCGACTTGTCCAGGAACATTGTTTGGATTTTCCTCATGTCTACCTTTATAGGCGGCACATCGAGGTCTCTATGTAGTTAGTTGTTTCTCATGAACCATGGAGTTATAGGTGTCAATGACAATGCCGGCAGCAGTCTTTACAGTATGTGTGGCACTAATTAAATATTTAAGAACTAATTTTCAGATTGTATAAGGGAAAGATTCATTATTATGTTGAATACATCCTTCCAGACGTCTGTATTTCTTAAAAGACAGCCTGAGGTTAGGAGAGTCCTGGTGGATATTTTTTTGTCTTGCGCTGATCTTTACCTTCCAGCGAAAAAAAGTGAAGGGGGGTGCAACGGACGTGTGAGTCACAGTGCGGGCACTCAGTGGTGGACGTTTTTGCACACTAATGGCGTAATTTTTTGAATTTTGAGATATACATTTCAGAATTCGCTAAAACCACGCCAAAATTTTAAAAAAATGTGAACCGGGAAATTTATTTTCTAAAGGGTTCACCTCAGACAACTTCGTTAATCCAATGGATCATCGCCTTTCAACATTTACCAACACCCTAATCGGCGCTAAGGCACACTTCCAGATTTCAGCAGGATTGCCGTCCGACATATCCAAAATTAGATGATGGAAAGCCTCTACACTCCCCTAAGGCTTGGACCACAATGTCGGCATCCGAAACAAACTTCATACTTCCTTGAGAATGACAGAGGCCGTATAACAACACTGTTGATTTGAAGTTACGTGTAAAGGTGCTTGAAAACTTCTTCACATCGGTTTCACAATATTTGAATGGTTATAACCTCAAAACCTGGTTTCTGAGGCAGCATCACACACTTCAAGCTCATCTTTGCTAGTCGATCGAGAAATTTCCTGAATAAGGTGATATAATTTGGCCTCCACATAGCCCCGATTGGACGTCGATGATTTTTCTCGTGGAGGGAGGAAGATCTTAAAAAAACTAAAATTTACAGTGATTGTAGTCTTGTTTTTGGAAAGAATAAATAGAAAACATCTGGTGAGAAATGACACCGCTCGCTTGGAGAAGTGTCGGGAACTTAGCGGCTCGCATTTAGATGACATTATTTTTAAAAAATAACACTGGTCAACAAAAAAAAGAAAATTGCTTGTTTCCTGTGATTTTTTTTGTTTCTATCTCAAATTGACGAGTATTTTTTAAATATGGCAACAATTTTTCTCTAACAGCTTTTGTTTTTGAGTTATAGCTAACTACCCTCATTTACTATTTTTACTTAGATTTTTGTTTTTTATTGGACACTAAAATATATTTTGTTGTTGTTTTAGATATGGCCTCGTCAAGAAGATGTTGTGTGCTTAATCCTGTTTTGCTTTGTGGTGAATATATATTTGCAAAATATCGAAAACCTATATCGGACTTTGTGAAAACTGCGTATCATCAATACTTCAAAATAAAATTGTGTAATCAGGACAAGCCATGGGTTCCTGATATTGTATGCTAGAAATGTGTGGTATGTCTACGGTTATGGCCCAGTAGAAAAAGAGATGCAATCATGTTCGTAACACCCATGATTTGGCGAGAACCTCGAAACCATCATGACGATTGCTACTTCTGAAAATAAACAGAATTAACCCTGGAAATCGAAGTAAGTGGTCACATCCTAACTTATCTTCTGCTCAACGACCTCAATTAAAATCACAAGAGGTACAACCCAGCACAGCTAAATCTTCTGATGATCCAAATCTCTGTGAACCCGAACGAAATACATCAAGTGAAGACTCTGATTCAGACTACAAATGTAGCCTTTCAGAACCTCAACCATTTAATCAGAAAGAATTAAATGACTTAGTAAGAGATCTGAAATTTTAGCATCTCGTTTAAAAGAAAAAAATTTGCTTACTCCGGAAACCAACATTACATTTTATCGTACCCGAGAAAATAATCTGTTACCGTATTTTTCTCAAGAGAAGGATTTAGTTTTTTGTAACGATGTTGGTGGTATTTGGGAGCAGATGGGATTAAAACAGTACCAACCTAGTGATTAGCGTCTTTTCATAGACAGCAGCAAAAGAAGTTTAAAGTGTGTTTTGCTTCATAACGGTAACAAGTACGGATCTATACCTATTGCACATTCGACGACTTTAAAAGAAGAATACGTAAATGTTTCTAAGGTTATGGAAAAAATTAAGTATCAAGACCACAAATGGGTCATTTGTGTTGATCTGAAAATGGTTAACTTTCTTTTAGGTCAACAAGGGGGGTACACAAAGTTCCCTTGTTTCATGTGTCTCTGGAATAGTCGTGACAAACAACACCATTGGTCACAAAAAGTTTAGCCAGTGCGGGAAGAGCTAAAAGTTGGTACAAAAAAATGTTATAAACGTTGTCAAATCAATGACTGAAGTCGAATCCAAAGCTTGGAATTCATTTGTTTTGGTTATGAGTAGCTTCCTAGGCAAGAAGAAATCTGACGACCATGTCGAGCTTGTTTAGTGCATGCTATCGAACTTGCAAGAGCTAGGGTGCAACATGAGCATAAAAATCCACTTCCTGCACTCGCATTTAGACCGATTTCCACAAATTCTGGGTGATTTTAGTGAGGAGCAGGGTGAAAGATTTCATCAGGATCTTCGGACAATGGAAGAGCGTTATCAGGGGCGGTGGGGCTCACATATGATGGCAGACTACTGTTGGAGTTTGCAACGAGATCTACCTAAAGTCGTTCATTCAAGGAAATCTTATAGAAGATCATTTGCTAGTGTTCAATAGAAATTTTGTTAACATAATATATTATTTTTTTGTATTTTTTTGGCAAAATAATAAAACTGTATATTTCAAAAGGTAAAGCTGTTAGCAATCTCCCAGTATTTTTTTAATAGTCAAGGCCATAGAAATACCCAATAACAGAAAAAAAAATAAAGGAAACAAGACTTGTGTTGACCAGTGTAATCTTTCAAGGACTGTAATTTGGCTTAATAATTTGTTTTTTACTACTCTAAAAGTAATTTTTTCGGACACCTTGTAACACGAGTACGAAGCAGCGTGTAAGGAAAGCTTTAAAATTGTCATTGCTTACTTCATATCCGCTACAAATACATGTAAATAAATATTTTAGGATCAATATCAAGTAAGTAAATACATAAAAGAAAAAAAAAAATGTTGATTTTGGTACGTATAACCAGATAACCGCTTCCTGTTTCGATTATTCTATCTTACTTTGTGACACCTGACAATTTTTGGGAATTAAATTCTTAATACATTTACTTTCAATAATATTAGATAAATGTTACAAAATTCCTTTAATTCATCATTAGTATGTCACATGATTGGTTTAGATGTCGTCCGGGCGTTAAGTAATGTGGCACCAAACACCCGGTAAACATTATTCTTCTCAAAGCTAGTCTACTTCGATTCGTTATTCCGCCCTTTTACCAGATATTCCCTGAATTTATTTTCAGCCCATCGCACACCTTCAACCTAACTAAAAAATTCTATTCCCAACAGAATCTTTACCCTACTATCTCTGCATAATAATCTTCCTCCCAAATACGGCTATCCACTACACTCATCTTCCCCTCCATAGCCTTCTAACTGTGCCCCTATCGATCTCCCCATGCTTTCACTAAGGAAAACGGAAACTTCAAACCCATTACTTAGACAAATATTTCTGGAAAGAATAGCAACTCACTAGCCAAATTATACTCTACTCTATACCGATGGATCCAAAACAAACAAGGGGGTAGGTACTTCTTTCACCACTTCTCAAACTAACAAAATGTTTAAACTCCCATCGTATACTTCTATTTTTACCGCTGAGCTATTAGCAATTAAAGAGGCCGTACGCCATGCTCTAACTCTCAGATCTGCTATGCGTTTACTAATCTCTCTGACTCCTACAGCACTCTCACCTCCATAAAATCTCAAAAACTAAAATCTCAAAAACTAAAATATAAATATGTTCGCCAGATCTTGGACCTATGTTATACCCCACCTTCACTATTAACGCCGGTGTACCCCAAGGCTCCATACTGTCTCCTACTCTCTTTCTCATTTATATTAACGATCTGCTGGAAAAGACCGAGAATCCAATCTACAGCTTTGCAGATGACAGTACACTTATCTCTTCATTCACTTTGAACGCTCGGACATCGGCTACTCAGACGAATATCCGCAGACAGCAGGAAGTCATACAACTTAACAAAGACTTGCAAGAAATTCTATCTTCTCAGAAGTTGGGAATATTATTTCGAACCAGAAAGCTTTACACTTCACAACAACTGTTAATTCTTTACAAAGCTCAAATTCGACCAACTATGGAATACTGCTCCCATGTTTGGGGCTCCGCTCCCAAACATACACTGCATTTGTTGGATTCTATTCAGAGAAGAGCTGTTCGTCTGATTGGAGACCCGGAACTGACAGGTGGCCTTGATTCGCTGGAACATCGAAGAACGGTTGGCGACTGGAGCCTATTCTACAAGTATTTTCATGGAAAGTGTTCGAAGGATGTGACCCGCTTAATTCCTCCCCAACCGGTGCATGTAAGCAGTACACGTCACGCTAATACTTCACATCCGTATGAGGTTCAGCTTGTTACTCCTCGTACAACGCTTTTCAAGCAGTCATTTATATGGAGAACATCATCCCTTTGGAATAATTTGCCCAGGACTGTGTTTCCCACCGAGTACAATTTACAGCGATTTAAGAACAACGTGAGTCGCTTTCTCCGTACATGTGTCGCTCCTGTAGCGCTTTAGGGACTTCCCTGTAGCACGTGTGCTAGACCCATTAAAAAAAAAAAAAAATTAAAACATCGTAAAATTACTTTCTGCTAGATCCCCAGTCACGTTGGCATCAGCGGTAATGACAAATGACGTAAAACTAGCAATAGAGAGAGGTACCACAGGATGGGGTGAAAATCACCCCACAGATTTCAATTTCCTCCTTAATCATACTATTCGTTCCTTATTCCTACTTGACTGGAACCTAATACCGTCTGATAATAAACTGTGGCCCACCAAACCTTCGGTCTAAAACATCGTAAAATTACTTGCTGCTAGATCCCCAGTCACGTTGGCATCAGAGGTAATGACAAATGACGTAAAACTAGCAATAGAGAGAGGTACCACAGGATGGGGTGAAAATCACCCCGGAGATTTCAATTTCCTCCTTAATCATACTATTCGTTCCTTATTCTTACTTGACTGGGACCTAATACCGTCTGATAATAAACTGTGGCCCACCAAACCTTCGGTCTACCCTCCCCTAAACTCCTTGTACATGACCAGAAAGGAAAATGTTCTCGTGCGTAGATTGGCCATAGAATATACCTATAGTACTCATAGATACCTTTTACTAAATGACCAAGCCCTTACATACCTCTTTTGTGATTCTTCATTGACAGTCTCCCACATAATAGAGACTCCACATCTTAAACCTATCAGAGACAAACACCAAATTCCATTCAACCTATCGCTTTTAATAACATCATTCGGTTCACTCCATGCAAATATTAAAAATTATTAAAAAGAGATTAACTTCATCGTATAATTATCCGAACATATATAGGGGCTAAATGACCTAGCAGTCGATGCGCCCTGACCCCATAACATCTATCCATCCATCCATCAAAGCAATACAGTCTGCCGATTAAGAACGTGCTAACAATGGCGCAATTACCCTAAGTGGTCCAATTGCCTCCTGCATCAATAATCGCCTGGCATCTTCGAGGCATGATGTCGACGAGATTTTCTGCATACTTCGAATCTCGCAAGACAATTGAGTCAAAGTCCTCAGGGTCTTTCCCCTGAACTTTCTCTTTACAAGGGACCAAACGTTTTCAATAGGGTTGGCCTCCGGCGATTGTGAGGGCTACTCTAATATCTTTTCATGGGCCCAAGCGAGCAGCTTCGCGACGTGATTTTCGCCCAACACAGGTTTCTTCAAGGTGCTTCGGAATTTGATATCATGAGCACGAAAATTTTGTCGATTGGTCTCATAGGACGCATTCAAACCTGATTTTCTTAATTTTGCCGCTCCTTGACGCAGCGTCAATTTCGGGTCACCTGAAAACAAAGACACGATTTATTTTTTGACTTTCGGAGTGGCTTTGCTTACAGAGCCACGTTTTGGCAAGGCGTCGACATTTTTCGTCTTGTTAAAATAATTTACCCACTTCTTCACAAACAACATCGGCTTTTTAATGTATTTAGCACCCGCAGAATCTGTCATTTGAGAACCCTTTGGATGGGAACAAAGACAAACTACCTCGAATCGACGCGAGATTTCGACGAAAGTTTAGAATCGACTGCTACTTTTACTAAAAAGCGCGTAGACAAAGGTTCCCTCTACCGATTTTTTGTTGAATGGCAAGAATCGCATCTAACAAAAAATGAATTATCTCGGACACATTTTTACTTGACAAGCTGTATTTTCGAAGCTTTAAGTTATTTTTGAGTATAATAAGAACAAAACGAAGGTTTATCCTATAAATTTTTGTCCGCTCTTAGAGATATATCAAATTTTAAAAAATTATATATATCGTGTTTTTACAAGCTTTCATTTGACATCTCACTCGATGACCTGGTAAATAATTTTTTTTCACTTTCGATTTCACCCCCCAAAATTTAACTTTTAAAACTACACGGCTCTGATAAGGCCATTAATTCCTATATTAGTGCCAAATTTCAACTTTCTATGTCAAATAGTTTCAGAGGAAATGGGGTATGACAGACAGACAGGCAGACGGACATGCACCGAAGTGATCTTATAAGTGTTCCGTGCGAAACACTAAAATTTACTAACAAACAAGAAAATATTGCCATGAGTTGATTGAAGCAACTGAAGAATGTCTTGGTGAACGCATTTGACAAATTATGTTGTGAAGTGTAAAACTTTTTAGTACAAAATAATATTCCCAACTTTTAAGAAGCTCTCTTTGCAATGCATGCATCATACCCAGCCCAAGACATATCTCCTCTCAAGGTAATACCCAGCAAGTTGAGTTGATGATGCTAGACGAACGGAGTATCCCGACTTGACTGTCGGATTCTGTAACATTAACTTTTTTAGAAAAACCTACCGCCTAGTTAAGTTAAATTTTGACTTAAGGGGTTAGTTTTGGGGGGTGACATCGAAAGTGAAAAAAAATTTTTTACCAGGTCATCTGGTGGGGTGTGTAAAAACACGAGTTCGAAAATATATACATATGTAATGTAATACTTGTGTGTAGTTTTCTTTGTATTATTTTTTAAAAAATGCGAAAAATCACTGTCCTGCCCCCTTGTCTCGAAAAGTAATGATCAAAAATTTTGAAACAATTCTAGAATGTTCTCCACAGTGTGTAGATTGAACGAAAATTATCACGAGTACATTACCTTTAAAAATTTATATGGTATATAAAAAAAACAAAAATTTCAAGGTCCTCAGTTTTCAGTAAAGATCGGAAAAAAACTTCGATGAAAACTCATTTGGAGTGTGTTTTGTGAAGTCGTTGGTCACTTTATACCTCCGTAACAAACGCTTTTACTATGTTGGAAATGTGGAATCTTTGGCACAATGACACTACTATATGACCACTACACCAAACACTTTATTTTTGCGCTCGACGTGCGTTTCGCTAACCATGTTAGCTTCATCAGTCAATCATCGCTCGTGATGAAGCTAACATGATTGGCGAAACGCGCGTCGAGCACAAAAATAAAGTGTTTGGTGTAGTGGTGATATATACTCAGTACAAATTTTTATTTTAAAATCAATCAACGTACGGAACACTACTTGCACAAATTCGACTCTCACTTAGCCGGTTTTTTGTTTTCTACATGTTGTTATACCATTTTCTTACTCTTTCTACCATGGCTGGTTTTAGTTTTCAATGCAATTTATCGAGTCGACGTTGTGCTGTATGCTTCGAAACACTTTAGAATTTTATTCTCCTTTGTTGATCCTGATTTTTCACTTCGGTGTTTTAAGGAGCGTAAGTGTATTACAACAAGGATAAAAATTTAATAATTCAAAATAAATCGAAAACTATTAGAAATAGGTATATGACATACTTAATAAAAGTTGGAAGGTTTTGTAAAATCTATCAGAAAAAATAAATATATACTGAGTGTGCCATTTAAAAATTTGAGATTTTTCAGTTTAAAACAGTCGAAATGTATAAATTTATTTTGAAGACCCTGTAGAATCTAACTCAAATTTCTATATATATATTATATATATATATATATATATATATATATATATATATATATATATATATATATATATATCTTTTTTTTCATCTCTATAGAACGCTCGTACCAATTATGAGTATTCCACCTTCAGAAACAATGGCGCTACCGGCAATTTTTGACAAAAAAAATATTAGATTTAGGTGTATAACATTATCAATAAAAAAAAGTTATAAAATTTTACGCACAATTTAAAATTAAATAAAAAATATTTGTTATATCGGCCACACTTTTTTGAAGGACTGTGCACCTTAACATTCCCTAAAACTATTGTATTTAACATTTTTTCGTCATTCCCGAAACAAATGAGATAATGAACTTTACTCTATCGTTGACTCACCCTGTACAAGCATTGATGATGCACCACGTTCCGGACGTCCAAATGAACCAGTCACTCCAAAAAATGCAAAAAAAATCCCTGATTCTCTGAACGACCGCAGAGTGAAAGTGATAGCTGACATCGAGATGATATTAATAAAACGGATGAGGCATATTTTGCATGAATATTTGCAATTGTGATATGAATTGCTTCCTCATCCGCATTATTCACCAGATCTGGCCCCCAGCGATTATTACCTGTTTCCAAATTTAAGAAAGTGACTCCACGGAAAGAGACTGGGTTCAAACAAAAGAAGTCGAATAGGAAACTTAGGCTTATTTTTGAGAGCTCGACAAATCATACTATTTGAAAGTTATGCAAATGTTGGAAGATCGCTGAAATAAGCGTATCGCTCTTGAAGGAGACTATTAGTGTTCCGTACTGAACACTTATAAGATCACTTCGGTGTCTGTCTGTCTGTCACACCTGATTTTTCTCCGAAACTATTTGTTATAGAAAGTTGAAATTGGGTAATAATATAGGAATTGATCGCCTCATCAGAGCTATGTAGTTTTGAAAGTTAAATTTTGACTTAAGGGGTTAGTTTTGGGGGGTAAAATCGGAAGTGAAAAAAAAAATTTTTTTACTAGGTCATCGAGTGTGGTGTCAAATGAAAGCTTGTGAAAACACTTTTCTTCGTATTATTTTTAAAAAAAATCGCGAAAAATCGCTATCCTCGCCTTATCTCGAAAACTACTTACCAAAAAATTTTGAAAAAATTCTGGAATATTCTCCACGGGGTGTACATTGAACGAAAATTATCACGATTGCATTACCTTTAATAATTTATCTGGTATATACGAGTAAAAAAAAAAAAAAAAATTCAAGGTCATCAGTTTTCAGTAAAGATTGGAAACAAACTTTGTTGAAAACTCATTTGGGGTGTGTTTTCTGAAGTCACTGATCATTTTATACCTCCGTAACAAAATGTTTTATTTTAAAAGCAATCAACGTACGGAACTCTAATTGCGCAAGTTCAACTTGCACTTGACCGGTTATTTTACAATAAGAGAAAATGATTTTTGAAGACTTACAGTGTAAATGGACAAGATTTTGCACCAGATTTATTTACTTCTTGAAGTCATAATTACCAGTGAACAAAGTCAATTGTCCCTGGTACACTGTAATAATAAGATGCGTATTGCTCTACATATTGGGTAATTTTACCGGACGGACGAGAATTTCGTTTAATCATCAAAGTTCCATATCATATAAAACGAATAATTAAAATTTAACTATAATTATAGAGAAGTAATGTTTAATATAAACATGTAAATAATGTTTTCTAAACTGTAACATCCTGTGGAAGAGTTATTGCAAAATTGTAGTAATTAATTATCACATACTGGCATGACGTCAATAGTCTTTTAATAAGTCACGTTTGTACATAAATAAATGAACTGTATTCTTTCCTTTTTTAAATTTCGTCAAATGATAAAATAGGTTTATCTAAGCCACATATTATTTTGAAAAACCTTTGATCTTCGGAAGAATTCGACATTAATGGTTTTGGAAATTTTTTGCCATTACCAATGAAGTAAAAGTGAATGTTGATTTTTATTTACATAAAAACAAACTCGTTATTTTCTATAATGTAGTACTAAGCAAGTAAGAACGTATCGCTTATAACTTGTAGTCTTTAAAAGAAATTCCTTTTTTGTTGAGGTTATTGTTGACACTCCTGTAAACAATGCTTTCTGGAAAAAGATTCATTTCTAACCGTGTTTATGGTTAAATAGTACATTATCAAACATGAGTGCGCATTAGCGCTTCGAGGCTGTATTCCTTTGTAATCATCGAAGAGGTCCGAAAATGTCGCCTTCAGTGGCCGGTAAGTATATGGGCAAGTCGAGGGCATTCGTTAGCAAGTGGGTGAAATGATACTCTCAATTAAAAAATGCTGATGACCTACCAGAACGTAGTTCAAGAGGAAAATTGTCACGGGCGAAAAAATGATTATTAACTTATTTTTCCGAAATCCTCAATTAACTTTGCGCCAAGGGGCTCAAAAAATGAAGTAGAAAGGTTTGGATATATTGTAAAAAATGATTAGCACTCATCTCCCGGCTAACGATTTGAAATGTACAATCAAGAAACCATTGCTGAGCGAAAAATATAGAGAGAAACGACTCTTGTGGGCAGAAGAGAACATAGATCGAGACTGGAGTAATGTAATTTTTTCCTATGAAGCTTCATTTTGGGGTTATGTTATAAGCCCCCGAGCCTCGTCATTTTCAACTAACCGACTGTTTCACCACACGGTAAAACACCCTATGAAGATCCATGTTTGAACATATCTTTCGAGAAAGGGTTTCAGGAGACTCTTCATCTTTTGAACAACAATTTGAACGCTGAAAAATGCTTCAGTTTTACAAGGAGTTAATTATCGTCATCATTAACTTATTCCATCGATAGTGGGATGTAAGCCTCCCCAAGTTCTCTCCAATGAGCTTTGTTGTTTGTTTTTTGCCTCCAATCGTGTCCTACTAATCTTTTTATGTCGTCCGTCCATTTTGTCTGTGGTCTACCTCTGCATCTTTTGTGCTCTCTGGGCCCTCATTCAAGTATATGGCGTGTTCATCTGTTATCATTCATCCTTGCGATATGCCCCACCCAATTCCTCCTTAATAGGTATACATATTCATCATATTACATTTGTCACTTTTGATCTTCTTCGAATCCCGATGTTAGGAATACGATATTGGAGTCTCATATTTAGCATTCTCCTCGCCATTGCTCTTTGGATTACCCGGAGTTTATTTATTATACTTTTATTTAAAGCCCACGTTTCAATGCCATATGCTAATACTGGCAGGGCATATTGATCGAACACTTGGGATATGTAATTTAAATGTCGAGTCTCTTCTATCCAAGTCAGCCTTTAAATTATTTTTTCATATTTCGAATCTTTATCCTAAATATATGAATGTTTGTACCTTTCTTAGTTTTTCACCTTCTATCAATAGTTCCTGGCTGTTACCTTCATTTTCGTTGTTCGAATATTTGGTTTTGGTGAAGTTTATTTTTAGACCTATATCTCGAGATTTTAATTCCATCAGCATTTCTTGTAATTTTTCTTTTGCGAACCTTAAGTGATTTAACCGTTCACCGTTCATTAGTATTCCTTTATTTTCCTACTTTACTACTCCTACTCTAGAGTCAACGTGAACAGCTTTGGTGATACCGAGTCGCCTTGTCTAATTCCTCTTTTGATTTTGATTTTATTTGTTTTTCCTTAAAACATTATTTGTGATATGATATTTTTTATATATGTACTAGCCCTGCCCGCGGCTCCGCTAGCATGGAGTTGATTCACTATTATCGTCACTGCTCATTCCTTATATTACCTAACGTAATAAAATATATCCTGTAACCTAGCCAGAGAACATATGTATGAATTAAAAAAAAAAACATGTAAATCAGATAAGCGCACTAACGGAGAGACGACAGACAGACCGAGAGACATTGCATTTTATATATATTATATTCTTTGCTACATGATATTGTTCCATATTTAATGGTTTAGGCAGCGTATGGCAAGAGAACGCGCTAGCGGCTAACTTTTTTCCGACTTGATTCACTATTATCATCACTGAGAGAACAGATGTACGAGTATGTTTAAGAAAAAAACCCGCAAAACGAATAAGTGGTTTTCGAGTGATAAGCGCACTAACGGACAGACAGACATACAGAGAGAAGTTAAATATATTCTAGATTTAGGAAAAGTTGTGTACCTTTCATCGACTCTGCTGTTACTTAAGGCTTTAAGGACTGCCCATATCCCTACCGAAGGCATTAATACCGTCTGCCAAATTTTTGAATTTCAATAAAAATGAGGAATGGATTATTCAAGAGAATAACGACCAAAACATCGGAGTAAAACATGTAGCTAATGGAAAGGGGAATTTGTTATTGTCACACCAGATTAGCCATCTAAGTCGTCCGATGCAGATCATCATCACTCAGATCCATTCAAGAACGTTTGGTCATATATCAAGCAAAAATTTCGTAGTAAAATAGTATACTCAGTGAAGTAGCTGTCACGGCCAATTCGGACAATTTGGAAATCTTTGCTCCAAGAGCACAAGAAAAATCTCGTCGAAGGTAAGCCCCGAAAATGCCAGGCGATCATTGACGCTGATGGGGCCTGGATGAACTACTGAATCATTAGCATTTTAATGGCAATCCTTTACCGTCGAATGATGTAAAATTTTTTCAGGCCTTTAATCAGGCGAATAGCTTCTGAATAGAATCTAACAACTGCAACGTATATTTGGAAGCAGAGTCCCAAATATGGGAGCAGGATTCCATCGATGATCCAATTTGAGCTTTGTGTAGAATTAAAAGTTGTAGGATTTAAAGCTGTCCAATATTCTTCCAGGTTTTTGAGAATTTCTCTTTGCTATGCATTCAACATGTTGAATGAAGAATGGAGTGTCACAACATAAGTATATAACTTTTTTAGAAAAAAAACCTCCGGTTGGTTTTTTTTATACCGCGCTAACTTCTACTTATTTACTGTCAACCCAAGATAGAATTTCTTCCAGATCTTGGTTAAGTTGGACAACTTTCTACTGTTTGCAGATATGTCAAATGAAAGCTTGTAAAAACATAAGTTCAAAAATGTATATAATATAATACTTGCACACACTTTTCTTTGTATTATTTTTAAAAAATTGAGAATCTCTCTTCTCCGCCCTTATCTCTAAAAGTACTTATCCAAAAAATTTGAATAACTTCTGGAATATTTTCCACAGGGTATAGATTGAACCAAAATTATTGAATTACCTTTAATATAATTTATCTGCTAAATAAAAAAAAAATTTAAGGTCATAAGTTTTCAGCAAAGATCGGAAACAAACTTTGTGGAAAACTCACTTGGCGTGAGTTTTGTGAAGTCCGTAACAAAGATTTTTATTTTAGAAGCAATCAACCTTTGGAACATTAATTGCGTAAGTCCGACTTGCACTTGGCCCCCTATTGAAATTTGTTTCACAATGCTTTTAAACAAGTGACAACAAAAATGTTGATATCCTTTGTCAGAATTCGTGGAATATAAATTTCTTAAAATCACTTAGTAGATAGAATAAAAATCTAAATCTACATATGGTAATAGTAAAATTATTATAGATATTAATTAGCGAATGCTACCATGTTGAAAAATGCCATACCACCTTTAGGGATAAAATTTTAGTACCAGGTTCAATATTAATTCAAGCTTTAAACTGTCAGAGTGGTCTAACCTGAATTAACTTGGATTTAAAGATATCTCAGTAGCGTTCAAAATTTTAAAATGTTTTTGTCCGAACTAGTTTTTGGGCAAAATAATTCTTTTTATGCTTGCATGAATACCAACAATCAAAATACCTTTCCTTTGTTAGTAAATTGACACCTTACATATGGGGGTGTATTTGTGTTTCGGTCTTTTGAAAGCTCGTCACGTGTGAATAAAATCTATTGATGTTTTTACTGAACAGAAATAGAAATAAAGTCCAGTTTAAGTTTCTTAGAAGTTGGTACTTTGTCTTGAAATAAGGTAATGGACTAAAATAGTATTGGAACATTTGCTAATGTTGCAAGTTACGAAATAATATAATAATGGTAAAAATAGAGGTTGAGATAGACAGATTTTTTATTGGCAAAGTACACATACTGTAGGGCAATCCTTAAAGTGCTACAGGAGCGACGTGTGTGCAGAAAAAGCGATTCATGTTGTTCTTGAGTCGCTGTAAATTGTGCTCAATGGGAAATACAGTCCTGGACATATCGTTCCAAAAGGATGAAGTTCTCTAAATAAAAGACTGCTTGAAAAGGGTAGTATGGGGACGTGTATTCCCAGCAAACATAGTGCAGTAAAAAAAAGCATTTGAAATTGCACAGTCTAAATACAGCAATATTATGATTTTATCCTCTCTGGGGTACACCAGGAGTATTGTCCTGAGTTTTGGACCTGGAAAAACTTTCTAAGATGTGAATAACTCCGGTTATATAAGCCGCATCGAAACAAAAAAACTAAACTCTTCGTAATGAAATTTCTAACAAATTCTCGTATCGCTCAAGTGCGTACATAACCCACAAAATTGAAAAAACAAGCAAAAACTGTTTTTTTTTTCATTTTATTGTACACGTCGACTAAGTGAACCCATCAGCTTGAAACTTTCAGAAAATATACCTTTTGTTATAGCAAAAATACTCTAAAATTTTGGTACGTAAGTATTGAATCCAGTGGGCACAATTAAATTTGTTATTTAAAATTTGAATTGCCCGCCATTTTATGCCATTTGATCCTAAATGGATCTTCTTTTTTTCAGAATTTAGGTCTCGACGCCACTTTTCCGATGCCATTAAAAAAATTTTTTTTGGGAGTCATTTTAACCGTCTTTTTTATATATGTTTAGTAATCAAATAAAAAAAAAATCCGTTTTTTTGGTCATTTTGAAAAAAAAAATCAAATTTTTTAACACACCTGATGAATGAATCGCGAGACCTTTATTAAAAAAATATTTTCATTAACATTTTTTTTTCAAAATGACAATTGTTATATTTGATTAATAATCAAATGTAAAAAAAAAAACGGTTAAAATGACTCCAAAAAAAATTTTTTTTAATGGCATCGGAAAACTGGCGTCGAGACTTAAATTTTGAATTTAAAAAAAAAGATCCGTTTTGGACCAAATATCATAATAACAACAATAATAAAAACAATGTCTTTATTGTGGATTCACATTATAATTACAATAATATAGTGTCAGTAACTTGAACACACAAAAGGCGAAGTAGAAGCTAGGCTTCCTCACTTAACCTACTTATCATAATATGCAATATAACTAGACTTACAACGGATTACAGTTTTTCCTTATCTCAGTTTTGCAGAGGGCAAATATATAAGCAGTACCATTTGTAAAACAATCACTTAGTATCAGAAATCAGACTCAACGGACTCAACAGAGCGGCATTGCGGCCCAGGAGTGTCTAAGTACTATTCATGCTGGAACAGAGATGCTGTACTAGAGGACCTATGGAATTTTTAAAAATCTGAGGCGGGACGTTTTTCAAATTCAATGGGACCAGATTGTATTTTTGCGAAATAACTGAACGATCTTTCATATAGAGTTGTTATGTGGGAAGGTGGAGTAATAGTAAATTTGTGCCTCCAATCCAACGCACGTGCATCATATCTGAATTTTATTTTTTGATATAAATATGGCGGGCATTTTAGAAAGATTATTTTATTATACAAAACTAAGCTATGAAATATTCTTCTTTCTTTCATGTTAAACCAGCCAATATCTTTCAATTTTACACTCACCCCCCTTTTCTATTTTCTGATCCCACATATCATTCGCACACAGCAGTTTTGTATCAACTGGATGCGCCTTACATCTTGTCCCAGCAAGCATGGCCCATACAAAGTGTCACAAAAAGAGAAGTGTGACAAGACCAGGCAGTCACATAACGATTTCTTAAGGTTCACATCCAAAAGGTGCCTTTGATTGAAAATTAGTGTTAAATTAGCAAATGCCTTTCTTACACAGCTGTTAATGTGTTCAGAGAACCTCAAGTCAACATCAAGCAACAGACCGAGATTTCTAACCACATTCGAAGTAACCAGAGCTTCACCATTTAGACTAATGTGGAGTAAATCCTTGTATTAGTCCCTAACATGCTTACGTCCGAAAAAAAGTGCCTTACTTTTCTTGGGGTTAAGGACTAAACAATGATCAGCTGAGTTCCGCTGCAGCCGTTGAAGATCACTCATAAGCATGTTATTAGCCTCAGCAATTTTTTCCGGTTTAAAGGATAAGTATAACTGAGTATCATCCGCATATAAATGCACTGTGGCGTACCTAAGATTTCTAACTAGTTGTGAAGTATATAGAGTAAAAAAGAGAGGACCAAGAATAAATCCCTGCGGGACGCCACATGTGATATCCAGTGGACTCGATAGTATGTTATTGCTCCTGACAGATTGGACTCTTCCAAAGAGATAGCTTCCAAGGAACTGGCAAGCCTGTGTCTCGAAGCTAAGGAGTTGAAGAATTTCCAGAAGCAGTTGATGGATTAGCGTGTCAAAGGCCCTGGAATAGTCAAAAAGGATTAAGGCAGTAAGCTGACCAGAGTTAGCTGCCTCCAAGATATCATCCGTAACTTTTAAGAGAACAGTGGAGCAGCTGTAATTTTTAAGAAAGCCGGACTAATACGTAGGCAGTATGTTATAGGACTGACAATATTCCTGAATCTGCCCCTCCAGGACCCATTCTAAGACCTTCGAGAAAGTGGGCAGAATGCTTATAGGCCGAAGATCTTTTAATTCAGCAGGGACTGGAACCTTTGGCATAAAATGGCGGGCAATTTAAATTTTAAATAACAAATTCAGTTGTACCCACTAGGTTCAATATTTTTGTACTGAAATATTTTTATTATAACAAAAGGTATATTTTCTGAAAGTTTCAACCCGATCGGTTTACTTAGTTGACCCGTACAATAAAATGAAAAAACAAAAACAGTTTTTGCCTGTTATTTCAATCTTGTTGGTTATGTACGCACTTCAGCAGCTTAAAACCAACGAGGATTTGTTGGAAATTTCATTATAAAGATTATGAACTGGAATTATTCACATTTTAATAACATATAACCGGAATTATTCACATTTTAAGCTCAAAAAACTCGTTTTGAAAACTTAAATTGCTTATAAACCAAAGAGTACAATTTTTTCGAGATCCAAAATTCAGGACAATACTCCTGCTGATACCACAGAGAGGATAAAATCATAATATTGCTGTATTTAAACTATACCTATCTCATCATTATTTTGACTTTTTTACTGCTCTAACATGAGAGGAATTAAGCGGGCTACACCCATCAAACATTTTCCATAAAAATACTTTTAGAATAGACACAAGCCCCAATCGTTCTTCGATGTGCCAAAGGATCCAGGTTTTTGGTGAGTTCTAAGTCTCCCATTAGGCGAACAGTTCTCTTCTGAACAGAATGCAGCACGTGCAGTATATGTTTGGGAGCAGAGCCCCAAACATAACAGCAGTATTCTATCGTTGGTCGAATTTGAGCTTTGACGGAATTAACAATTTTTTTAGAGCGTAAAGCTTTTGAGTTCCCAATGATATTCTCAGCTTTTGAGAAGCTTTCTTTACTATACTTGCAACATGTTCAAGTTAAGACATATTTGCTTCAAAATTAACGCCCAGCAAATTGGTTACGATGCCAGAGAAATGGAGTGCCCCGATATAGCTATGACGGGTTCAGCAACGTTTTAGAAAAAATTGCCGTTTGTTTTTTATAGCGTTAAATTCTACTTGTTTACCGTCACCCCAATGTAGACTTTTTTCCAAGTTTTTGTTCCGTTAAACGACTTCCTGCTGTCCGCGGATATGAGTAGCTGATGTTCGAGCATTCAAAGTGAATGAAAAAATAAGCGGAGTGTCATCTGCAAAACTGTAGACTAGATTCCTGGTCCTTTCCAACAGATTATTAATGTAAATGACAGAGTAGGAGACAGTATGGAGCCTTGGGAACACCGGCGTTGAGGGTAAAGGTGTTAGAAGTAAAGCTTTCTATTTTGAAATAATAATAAAAAAGATAAAGACAATAAATATGAAAGGATGTAATATTATTAGAAGTCACCAATATGCGGTAATATTTTTTTAAGCCAGGAAAATGAAGCTATAGAAAAAATGCACGGTTGTTAAATTACCGTAGCTTTTCTTAGTACTTTAACGAAATTTCGTATGAGTTCGTTGCGTTTCGCAGTTTTTACGATTTTTTGTCTTGCGAAAAATGAGTAAAAGTAAATTGGAGCATAGGGCAATGATAAAATTTCTTACTAAAGAGGAAAATGGACCAAAAGTAAAGCTTTCTATTTTGAAATAATAATAAAAAAGATAAAGACAATAAATATGAAAGGATGTAATATTATTAGAAGTCACCAATATGCGGTAATATTTTTTTAAGCCAGGAAAATGAAGCTATAGAAAAAATGCACGGTTGTTAAATTACCGTAGCTTTTCTTAGTACTTTAACGAAATTTCGTATGAGTTCGTTGCGTTTCGCAGTTTTTACGATTTTTTGTCTTGCGAAAAATGAGTAAAAGTAAATTGGAGCATAGGGCAATGATAAAATTTCTTACTAAAGAGGAAAATGGACCAAAAGTAAAGCTTTCTATTTTGAAATAATAATAAAAAAGATAAAGACAATAAATATGAAAGGATGTAATATTATTAGAAGTCACCAATATGCGGTAATATTTTTTTAAGCCAGGAAAATGAAGCTATAGAAAAAATGCACGGTTGTTAAATTACCGTAGCTTTTCTTAGTACTTTAACGAAATTTCGTATGAGTTCGTTGCGTTTCGCAGTTTTTACGATTTTTTGTCTTGCGAAAAATGAGTAAAAGTAAATTGGAGCATAGGGCAATGATAAAATTTCTTACTAAAGAGGAAAATGGACCAAAAGTTATTCATTTCGTAGGTGTACGATTATGATGAGAAATCCTTTTTTCTTGTAAAATTTTAGTCTAAACATTTTTGAATCGGCCGAACGATAATTAAGAAATTTGCTTATTATATATTTAATAGCTCATCGATTTTTAGTTTACAATGTTGAGAGGGCCTAAGCTTAGCCCCCAGTCGTTGTTTTGCGCTCCCCTTTGTAAATACCTTCGCCTTTAATGATATCTTTTTTTCCTTCAAAAATTCCCTAAATATCCATATGCCCCCCTCCGCCACTTAAGCCTGACTACACTGGAAGATAAGTTTGTGCACAAGGTATTATAACACGTTGGCTGAAAAGTTTTTGGTCTAGCTACACATTTTTTTTTCCAAAATTCGACTATATTCATCAACATAGTCTCGTTCAAGAGCGATACAATCAGTCCAACACTTTTCTAACATTTCTATACCTTTCTTGTAGAAGGATTTGTCTTTGCCTTCAAAATAGGCCTCAGTTTCGGCGATAACTTCTTCATTGGAGCCAAATCTCTTTCCCGTGAGCATTTTTTTGAGGTCTGCGAATAGATAATAGTCACTGGGGGCCAAATCTGGAGAATAAGGAAGCAATTCGAGCCACAATTCATGCAATTTTGCCATCGTAATCACTGACTTATGATACGGTGCATTGGCTTGATGAAAAAGCTTTTTTCCTGTTAATTTGAGGCCGTTTCTCTGGGATTTCTGCCTTCAAACGCACCAATAACTTTACGTAATATTAGCTATTGATGGTTTTTCCCTTCTCAGCATAGTCGATGAAAATTATTCCATGCGCATCCGAAAATACAAAGGTCAAAACCTTCCCAGCCGACTGTTGTGTCTTTGGTCGCTTCAGGCAACTTTCACCGGCTGCTGTTCACTCATCTGACTGCCGATTTAATTCCGGTATGTAGTGGTGGAACTATGTTTCATCTATTGTCACATATCGCATGAAAAAAATCCTATTTATTGTGCTTAAACATCCAAACACTGTGAGTAAACGCGGTACCCATATCGAACAGAGCTCTCTCATGCCCAAATATTCATGCAAAATATAACCAACACGTTCTTTAGGGTATCAGCTATCTCACGCAATTTCATTTTACGGTCATCTACAACAATTTTGTGGATTTTTTTTGATGTTTTCTGATATAACCACCTCATTTGGGCGTCCATTGCATTCACCAGCATTTGTGTCTGTAAGAACGCGTTTAAATTCAGCATACCAGTATATGATGAGTGAATTTCTAGGGGCAGAGTCCCCGTAACACCTATCAAGCCATTGCTTTGCTTGAACGATATTTTTTCATTTTAATCAACACACGAAATTCGATTTTTTTCCATTGTTTAGAAAATATCAAAAGTAGCGTCACTAAAACCACTGTAACTTGTAAACCAATCATCGAAATGTCATGAAATTTTGTTACATATCGTTTGAAGATTGGTACTTCCTAAAAATCATATGGATTTTTTGAAAAGGGCGACATCTATGAGTCAGACCAAAAAGTTTTCAGCCTACATGTTATACTTATTACAATTGAATTGAAAGGCTACATAGAACTCATTTTTGTTTTATAGTGTTTTTTATTAGCATTAACGTGGATTCTAATTTATTAAGCTAATTAAAGATAACTTCGGTTTAGCAATATTTAGGTCAAATCATTTTACTGACAATAATTCCATAAATTTATGGCCCTGTTAATAATGATATTAAAAAGCTACAATATACATAATGCAATACGCCTATGATATGCATTCTTAAAACACTGGCAAAAAGATAAACAATATCGGATACAATGTACTTCTCTGAGAAATGCGGAAATCAATTGAGAGTGACTTGGATTTTCCAATCTTAGCCCTCAATTTTTTTAACGTGATCATTTGAGATCTTTCCTACAAATAAGATGGCAATTATTATGATATTATAATATATTTTACACCTTCTTACTCTTTGAAACATACTCACTTATCGCAATTCATCTACCTGATAGGATACCTAGAACTCACTAAGACACATAGCGGTATGCGGCCATAAATCGATTTCCTAAAACTTGTCTCAAGTAAAAAAAAAATGCTACCTAACCATGTTGAATAGGCATAGAACAATAGGCGACCCCTGCTGTTACCCATATGATAGCGCGCGCGCCGGATCTCAGTAAGAATTTGATCGTCGCTCTGAGTATTCATTTCTCTTCTCGGCATTCGTCACAAAAGAGTTATTGAAGAAAATTGATGGATTTAAATATTACAGGTAAGAGCGCATACATATTGATCATCTTTATGTATTTTTTTTAATAATTAGTAAATGTTGCTCGAAATTGCTGTACGAAACTAGGTTTTCCGTATTTAAAAAGGTATTTGTTATATTTCAGGGTGCGTCCCAGTGATTTTATTGGTTTTAACAGAAAAAAGAGTATTTGCACTAATCAAATATATCAATATTAGCCGTGATTTCTCGTGAGATCGAGGTTTACAGGATCTTTAAATCAGACGATGAAAACTAAGTGGTATTTTGTATTTATTTATTTTTTTAATTTAAACAGTTTTTATTTTGTTCTAGAACCCGAGGGTACTTCAAGTGCTCGACGCGTAAACTACGTTTTGTCAAAATGCAGAAACAAATTTTAATATATCTTGAGAGTTATATTTTATCGCAAGATGAATATTGTGATGAGCAAAAGGAAATATTTGAAGTCACAATTGAAGAAAAAGTGTTGTGAAAAAGTTTTTTTTTTAAATGACGAATGGTTGACCAACAAAGTCATTTGAAGAATCAAATGAAAAGAGCAAACCTAGAAGAACAGAGGAAGTACGCAGTGCTGTAGATAAAGAAATAATAATGCGTGCTGCTCAAACATCCGTTCAAAGTTCTGGTGAGAGAATTGCATCCAATATTCTGAAAGACATAACTAACTCTCCCCAGACAGCCCAAGCATACCAGAAAGCATACAAAATATCAAAGCAGTATGAAAAATAGTCGGAACTAAATCCAATAGCAGCCCTCTCAATGTAGAAGACAGTATAAAATAATAAGGAAGAGTAACAAAAAGTATTATCCAAGTTATGACGTGTTACAGCAAGCAAAAAGGACTTGTTATCTGGCGAAAGAGGCTTATCGAGTTACTGTACTGAAATTAACTTACAATATTTATTGGATCACACGGCTAAACGTTTATGCACATATTTGGAAAATGTACTAAAAGAATTAAATTTAGCAGAGTATTAACACTTATTTCGAAATGGGGATGAGACGGATCTCAACAAGCTCAATTTAGGCAGAAAATGCAAGAAGAAAATGCAATTCACAGCAACATTTTTCAAAGTTGCTTCGTTCTACTACGATTGATTTGTGGGACGAACAAGAAAGTTATTTGGCGGAATCCAACTCCCTATTCGCCACGATACTGTCGGTCAATGAGGATTAGATTTGTTAAAGAAACAGTGTATATTACAAATTTTGAAATTACTTACATAGAAAATGCAATAAACGCTTTGGTAAACACCGAATTCATACAAAAAGACATCTCTTTTTCCATGAAATATATAATGACTCTAAATATGGTTGATGCAAAAGTATGCAATGCTGCTACTTCAACTACACACAATGAGATGCTACATTTGTGGTACTCGTGTAAAGCAGTTTAATGACCTCAATTAAAAAAAAAAAGGTCAACAGTACGGTTTGCACGCTAGAATCCGATTATTAGAAAGTATTCTGTATTTCTCATACAAACTTCCTGTGCAAAAGTGGCAGTGACAAAGAAATCGTCAAGCAAAAAAGGCAGAAATACGGGCAAAATACAGAGAGCAAACGGGGTTAATCATAGATGTGCCAAAAGCTGGATTTAGTAACACCAATGATGACAATACAAGTAGGAGATTTTTTGCCAAACCAGAGGTGGCTGCTGAAATTACCGGTGTTGACTTTAACCTCATAAATCGGTTGAAAGTGATATCGAGTGGTCATAAAGTCGAGTTGAAAAAATCGCATACTACGGATTTGTATTATGTGGAGTTGTATCCCTGGCATTCCATGACTCCTACGATGCACAAAATATTAATTCACGGTGCATCTATAGCAGCAGAGGCGCGAAACAAACACTTTCGCCTGTACCGACAAAATTTTGCTGAAAAATTCTCAAGAGAATGATGCAATTTAGATGTCCTCAACAGATTATTGCTCAACTCAGATCCCTTAATATCCTGCCTCGGCCAAAAGTATTAGGCACCCCTAATAAACACGTGAAACTCATAAGATATTAAAAAAAAAGGCTAATTGTTTTAACAGTACCATAGGCGGCGCCGTCCAAAGCTAACTTAAACAATAGACAATCTCTTTTACAGGTCCATAAAACACCTGGCCCACAAAATTGCAATAATGAGGTTTTTTGAAAAATATTTTTAATGTTTTATCAGTCTCTTTTTACTACTTGTAGTGTCCAGAAGCTTCCGTGCGTGTTTTATTTGTGAACTGGACATTCTTATATTTGAGAAATGCCTAAGAGAAGTGAGCTTGGTATCGAAAAACGAATTAAAATTCAAACCCTACATGAACAAGGCAAGTCCCAAGTAGAAATAGCCAAGTTAGTGAAATGTTCTCGGTGCGCAGTGCAATGTGCTATTAAAAGGTTTGTGGAGACTGGCTCCCATGCCAACAAAATGAGAACGGACAGAAAACATAAGACTAATGAGCGACAGGAGAGTCTATTAAAAATCGAAAAAAAAACATTATCTGAGCTCGCTGCAACTCTGTCGGAAGAGATTGGGATGCCGATTAGTTCTCGAACGGAAAGGAGAAGACTGACAGAAGCTGAATTAAGAGGGTGCAAAGCTAGAAGGAAGCCTCGGCTTTCAGAGACCTATAGGAAGAAACGCTTAGAGTGAGCTCTGAAGCACAAACATTTTAGCGAAGAGGATTGGTCTAATGTTGTATGGTCCGACGAATCCAACTTTGAGGTAAGTTTTTATATGATTTATTTTAACAAATAACTGCATACAATTATTCTTGATTTAATCCGTTTTAATCAAAATAATAACTATTTTTTTAATTGAGTATTTTTTCTATTCTTACAGCTACTCGGAACGTCAGGTGTGACATTCGTGAGGCGGCGTGTCGGCGAAGAATACCATCCAGATTGCGTGGTACCTACTGTAAAACACGGAGGAGGCAACATTATGATCTGGGGGTGCATGGCTGCTAAAGGTGTCGGCGAAACGTTCGTTTGTGAAGGCCGCATTAACAGCCAAAAGTACATAAATGTACTAGAAACTGTACGGATGCCTTTGCTAACGCGCATTTTTGGCGACACTTATTTAGACGACATCAAATTCCAGCAAGATAATGCACCTTGTCATAAATCAGCGACTACGATGCGCTGGTTTAGAGACAATAACATTGTCTTGTTGGATTGGCCGGCGCAGTCTCCAGATCTAAACCCTATTGAGCATCTTTGGGGTATTCTGAGGCGCAAGATACGGGAGCATAACATAACATAAAAAGCGCTTTGATGGATGAGTGGGATGCCATAAGTACAACTGAATGTACTAGGCTTGTACGCAGCATGCCCCAAAGAATTGCTGTTGTAATTAAAGCTAAGGGCGAACACACCAAATATTAATTTATTTCATAATTTTACCTCAATATACGATTTTACAAAACATACGAATTTAATTTTTTACCCTGAATCACAAGAAATGAAGTAAATTGTAGGGTGCCTAATACTTTTGGCCAAGGCTGTAAGGCTAAAACCCAGCAGTACAAATGCTTGTACTCCAAAAGCTTTTACTGCCATATTTAGAAATAAAACCCGATTTAAAATATCGAAAAACCAAAAAATAATTTTGGCCGCATAAAACGCTGACATACGTGTGCAAGACTCCTTTTCATTAAATTTATAAATGATCTTACTCAGAGAGCGGGTGTTGAATACCTACTTTATGCTGATGACGTAACGCTATATTGCAGAATCAGAGACCTGAACGACTGCATAAGACTACAGGATGGCTTCAATCTTATAAACAATTGGTGTAGTAACAACAAACTCCTTTTGAATGTATCCAAGTGCAATGTAATCACCTTTACAAAAAAATTGAGCCCCATACAATGCAATTACATTATGAACGGTCAGGTCCTAGAGCGATGTCAGTCGGTGTCTGATTTGGGTGTTTTGCTGGATACTACCTTGTCTTTTCGTGGCCATATTGCAAAGATTACGGCGGAGAGTTTTAAACTATTGGGTTTCATCACGTAATAGTGCCGACTTTGTTGAATATGATACTCTAAAATTGCTTTTTTAATAGTTTCGTGAGATCACGGCTTGAATACTCAGTTGGTATTTGGTGCCCCTTTTATGAAGTGCACATTCAAAATATTGAAAAAATTCAAAAGCGTTTTTTAAAGTACGCTAGTTTTAAACTCGATGCAGTATATCCCGAAATAGGTTATCCCTATGAAAGTCTCTTGGATAGATTTTCGATAGAAAGTTTAGAGGCAAGCCGAAATTATATTTTTACATAAGATAATATCAAACAAAATTGATGCAAACAAAATCTTGCAGTGTCTGCCTTTTCATGTACCTAGACCCGCGGCACGTAGTCTGCAAACTTTTAATTTACCAATCCCAAGAACAAATGTCCTAAAATTTTCTCCCCTTTTTCAAATTTGCGAAAAATATTATCAAATGCAGAACCAGCTTGATATTTTCAACTGCAGCGTCACAAAAATAAAAAAAATGTAGTTTTAAAATATGTTGTTAATAAGCTATTTAATTTTAATTAGGTTTAGTACATTTCATTATGTTATTTTCCCATTCTGTAATCGGAATACTGTAGAATGTGGTAAATAAATAAATAAATAATTAAAAGAGTTTTGATTCTTTGGAATATCGAAAAAAGGTTGGTGATTTGAGTATAAACCTGCAGAGATTTCCTTGCTCCACCCATTTAAAAGGATGTTCCAATAAAGGTACAACAGTAACCTTATTACCCGTTTATTTATTTAGACTTCATAAGATAAAAACGGTATTACCATATATTGGTATTAATTAAACTTAAATAACATTAAGTGACGATTAAATGAAATAAAAACCATCATTTTTATCTGAAATGTAAGGTAGAGTAGATGTACCAGGAAGTGCTTTAACTTTATACAGTTAATCCCAGGCAACGGTCGTGAATGCGCACTTAATAAAAATTCTTTTAATTCTTTCAAGCTATTAGATTGTAATTACGCGTCCTTGAACTTAACGACTGTTGAGAAATGGTTGTTTTTTTTCCTCTAAACCAGGAAGCAGGAAAAATTCAATATTAATGGCTCATCTGGATGATGGATTTGATCGAGACTTTAACTTTTCGATTGACATTGAAAAAAAAAAAAAAAAAAATTTAGCGTATCTATAAAATGTTTATATTATAGAAGCGATATGTTCTATATTTCTCAAAGTTGTTTTTTTAATAACAAAATTACCAGTGATTCTAATTAATTTGTCGTCAATCTGTGTTGATTAGAGAGCAATTTTACTGAAAATATTTGCAGCATTTCGCAAAATCTCCCCCTCCTTTGTAAATTACCATTACAATTCGTGAAGTTCTCTTTTTTTTCTTAAAAAAATGCCCCCTAGTGACATTAAAATTGAGCTACGCCACTGGCTATGACGTAATTTTACATGACTTTTCGAAATATCCTTTTTTTGTTTCTCATGCAAAAATAAATCAATTTCGAAGAACAGTAATAAATAATCCTTAATGATTAGAAAATTCAGCAAGTCATTAACAACCTCAAGTGTAGATAGATTATATGTTATCTCCAACAGGACACGGGAGGTTAAAGGTAAAAATTTTAGCTAATTCAGAATACATAGGTAAGACATCACATTCATAAATTAAGTTGTGTGTCTGTGCGTGTGTATATACGTTTTATGGCGTTTATAAAAATCAATTAGTCACTCTGAACGAGCACAATCACCGTTGTAACAGAAATATTCTACTCGACTTTTCTAAAAGCCTACATAGACCTGTCCTGGTAAGTGTCGGAGTTCAAATCTCAATCTTTAGAATAACTTCTAAGCCCCGCAGGAATTTCCGAAAGAATAAGTGGAAGGCTTCGCTTCCGAACTGGATCACAACATCCGATGGATCTCTCCTTTCGCAGACAACTGTAACCGATTTTTTTTTTATTTGATCTAGCACACGTGCTACAGGGAAGTCCACACGTGTGTGGAGAAAGCGATTCACGTTGTTCTTGAATCGCTGCAAATTGTACTCGGTGGGAAACACAGTCCTGGGCAAATTATTCCAAAGGGATGGTGTTCTCCATATAAAAGACTGCTTGAAAAGCGTTGTACGAGGAGTAACAAGCTGAACCTCATACGGATGTGAAGTATTAGCGCGACGTGTACTTCTAACATGCATCGCTCTGGGAGGAATTAAGCGGGCCACATCCTTCGAACACTTTCCATGAAAATACTTGTAGAATAGGCTCAAGTCGCCAACCGTTCTTCGATGTCCCAGCGAATCAAGGCCGCCGGTCAGTTCCGGGTCTCCCAATCAGACGAACAGCTCTTCTCTGAATAGAATCCAACAAATGCAGTGTATGTTTGGGAGCGGAGCTCCAAATATGGGAGCAATATTCCATAGTTGGTCGAATTTGAACTTTGTAAAGAATTAACAGTTGTTGTGGAGTGTAAAGCTTTCTGGTTCGAAACAATATTCCTAACTTTTGAGAAGCTCTCCTTGCTATGCCTGCAACATGTTCATGCCAGGACATATTTGCTCCCAAATTAACGCCCAACAAATTGAGTGACGATGCTAGAGGAATGGAGTGCCCCGCCATAACTATGTCGGGTTCAGCAACGTTAACTTTTTTAGAAAAAACTGCCGCCTGGATGTGTGTAGCGTTAAATTCCACTTGGTTACTGTCACCCCAAGACAGAATTTCTTCCAGATCTTTGTTAAGTTGAATGGCTTCCTGCTGTCTGCGGATATTCGCCTGAGTAGCCGATGTCCGAGCGTTCAAAGTGAATGAAGAGATAAGCGTACTGTCACGTGCAAAGCTGTAGATTGGATTCCCGGTCTTTTCCAGCAGATCGTTATTGTAAATGAGAAAAATAGTAGGAGACAGTATGGAGCCTTGGGGCACATCGGCGTTGATAGTGAAGATGTTAGAAAGAAATCCGTCGACCGCTACTCGTAAAGAACGCTTACTGAGGAAACATGAGAGCCACAAACAGAACTTTTCAGACATACCATAAGAACGTAGCTTAGCCAACAGCCCATCGTGCCAAACACGGTCGAATGCCTTGGATATGTCAAGAGCAACCGCTCGAGATTCTCCAAAGTGTTTCAATTGTGTTGTTCCAAACATGTGTTACATAAGTCAGAAGATCTCCTGTGATCTTTTTTACGAAAGCCATATTGGTGATCGCTAATAATGTTGAATCCTTCAAGATATTTTAGAAGATGCTGATTGATAGCCTTTTCCATGACTTTCGATATTATTGGAAGCATGCGATTGGTCGGTAGTTATTTGGCAAGGTCTTCTTGCCTTTTTTAGGTATCGGCTGAACTGTGACACATTTCTAGCAAGAAGGAAATATTCCCTTTCTGTAGGATAGGTTGAAAAGTCTACAGAAAACTGGGGTTAGTTCCCTCGCACAGTTTTTGAGAACTATGGCAGGTATTTCCGTCAGCGCCAGAAGCATTTTTGGTGTCTAGCTTCATCAAAATACGTTTTATGATACGCTGTTTGAAGACAATGTCGGGCATCCTTACCTGCACTATGGGAATATTAGGTGGTGTTTTTCCTTGGAAATCGACAGTAGAATGTGAAGCAAAGAGTTCAGCCAACAAGTTCGCTTTCTCAATAGGTGTGGTTGCATTATCTGGCCGTGTAAGTGGTGGTATGGTGGATTTGGTGAAATTCTGACTAACTGCCTTAGCTACTGCCCAAA
>CM032449.1:173398500-173404305 GCA_019049505.1 Pachyrhynchus sulphureomaculatus | reverse complement strand
TATGTCAAGAGCAACCGCTCGAGATTCTCCAAAGTGTTCAATTGCGTTGTTCCAAATATGTGTTACATAAGTTAGAAGATTTTCCTGTTGATCTATGTTTACGAAAGCCATATTGGTGATCGCTAATAATGTTGAATCCTTCAAGATATTTTAGAACATGCTGATGATGATAGCCTTTTCCATGACTTCCGATATTATTGAAAGCAGTGCGACTGGTCGTAATTATTTGGCAAGGTCTTCTTGCCTTTTTTAGGTATCGGCTGAACAGTGGCACATTTTCCAGCAGGAAAGGAAATATTCCCTTTCTGTAGGATAAGTTGCCAAGTCTACAGAAAACTGGTGTTAGTTCCCTCGCACAGTTTTTTTGAGAAACTATGGCAGGTATTCCGTCAGCGCCAGAAAGCTTTTTTGGCTGTCTAGCTTCATATAACACGTTTAATGATATACTGTCTAAAGACAATATCGGGCATGAGGTATTAATTTCAAATTTGGCACTCATATGATACTTCAACTAGGAAAGGAACTTATAGTTTTTTGGAACGATATCGCTTCTGTGGAAGGAAATAGAGGATTGATAAATTTGGCGGCTGATTTTAAATATAATAATAGTCATATTTAATATATAGGAAGTTAAAGGAATACGAGATGTGATTAGAGAGGTTGCTTCCTATACATTGTGTTATACGTCCTTTTCACGATTTTTGGAGTCGAAAAACTTGAAAATTAAGTTTTTTTTTTTATTATTTTCAATCTTAACAGATGAATGGAACTGGCACCTTCTTGTAGCAAGACCGATTGCAGAAAATTCACCTTAAATAACGGATCTTAATAATAAAGTAAAAAATCAACCTTAAAAAAAATGATGACATGAATGAAACGAAGTCGTGTTCGCTCCGCCAGTGATAAACGAAATAACTAAACAATATGGTCGATTGTTAAAAAGAACGTGACATTTACAATGTTGATGAGATTTAACTCAGGACAGGCGCATTGTACGAACAGCAACAATGAGCCTGCGCCTGAGCTAGTTCGTACAATGGCGGCCTTTCAGATGCGGGTTGATTTGACGCCCTTTTTTTTTAATTTGCAAAAAATTAAGAATCAAAAAAAGTATTCGATGTACTTTTACATGACCCTACAAAGTCACCCGTTTCAATATATGCAGTGATTTTCATAACACTCTATATATATATATTATATATATATAATATATATATATAAGTATATATATATATATATAATATATATATATATAATGATATATATGTAGTATATATATATATATATTATATATATAAGATATATATATATATTTATATATATATATATATATATATATATAATATATAATAATATGTAAGAGAGATATATCAAGTTTTTAGTTTATAAATATCCCTGAACTCATTCCTTAGCTTTTTTTGTTGATCTATATCTCAATTAACATCTCCACATAGAGTACCTATTTGTTTAAAATATTGAATTGTCATGCTTGAATTGAATAATTTTTAGTGTAAAATCATTGTTTATTATAAATCTTTGTATTTACGACGTAAATGCTGGGCAAATAATTTTTCCGAATTTAAGTTTCCGAGCCAAAGGAAAGTATTGTATTCATGAAAAATCATCCTCCCAGATTTTTGCATTCCTTTACGTTTAGCGTTCACAGACTCATCCCCAATGAAAAACTACTATCATTCTGTCTGCCTGTCGGTATGGGAATCTATTGACAAGGGTAATTTTAGTTGGAAATGAGAAATGAATTTCAAACTTGGTATAGTTACAGGGTATGTACGCCTGCGCGCTCGAAAACGGCACATAGCGGCTTTTTTCTAACTCATCATTTAAACATGAAAATTTTCGGTCCATGAGAGTTTTTTCTTCAGATGTTTTGAGAACAAAAAAAGTAGCTGAGCGCTAAATTTCCGGGCTTCAATTGAGCTTATTTTCGCTTGTATAGCTTTGAAATGTAAGTGACATGAGTCTTATGGATCTTTTCGCTATTTCAGGATTTTGGGATCGTCTCCTTCTGTAAATCTCTCTATTAATTGTATATGTTCAATACACAAAATTCCTTCATAGATCCAAAAAACGATCTCCATCAACTGACGACTGAATTTCTACCTTCTTCGGACGTGAATATCTTTATGAACCCATTTGTATTGACTACTGTTTCATAGAAGGATCTCAATAGAAAACCCAAGTCTCCTCGCCTGTGACAATTCGCGTCCTCGTCCTCTAAAGCAGCCAAATGGTACGTAATGCTGGGCAAATAATTTTTCCGATTTTAGTTATCGTGCCAAAGGAAAGTATTGTATTCGTGAAATAAATCATCTTCCCAGATTTTTGCTTTCCTTTACGTTAAGGGTTCACACATCATGAAAAACATCATTCTGTCTGCCTGTCGATATAGAATTCTATTGACACGGTAATTCTAGTGGGAAATGAGAAATGTATTTCAAACCTGTTATAAACAGGGTGTGTATGGCTGCTCCTCGAAAAACGGCACCATAGCGGCTTTTAAACTCATCATTTCAGGAAAATCTGAAGTTTTTCTTCAGATGTTTGAACAAAAAAAGTAGCTGAGCGCTAAATCCGGGCTTCAATTGAGCTTTCGCTAATAGCTTGAAATGTAAAGATTCTTGTGGATCTTTTCGCTATTTTCAGGATTTGGATCGTCCTTCTGTAAATCTCTCTATTAATTGTATATATTCAATACACAAAATTTCTTTCATAGATCCAAAAAACGATCTCTATCAACTGACGACTGAGTTTTTCCCTTCTTCGGAGGTAAATAGTCCTTATGAACCCATCGTATTGACTACTGTTTCATAGAACACCCAAGTTTCCTCGCCTGTGACAATTCGCGAAAAATAACTCTTATCGTCCTCTAAAGCAGCCAAATGGTAAGTAAATGCTGGGCAAATAGTTTTTCCGATTTTAGTTTCCGTACCAAAGGAAAGTATTGTATTCGTGAAAAATCATCCTCCCAGATTTTCCTTTACGTTTAGGGTTCACAGATTATGAAAAACATCATTCTGTCTGCCTGTCGGTATACGAATCTATTGACACGGTAATTCTCGTGGATGTGTCCTGGAAACCATTGGAGACAGGCTCAATACTTATTTTCAATAAACGTAAACATAGTTGAAACTTTATAAAATCACCGGACTATGTAAATTAAAAATTCATTGTGCCACCTTGTTGCAGCAAAGATGAGCTGAGAAAAAGCGTGAGTTTTAATGCAGCTAGAAGGGAAATGTCACACCGTTTCGAGCGACAATTTAACCCTCAGACCTCTTCGGGGCGACAGGACGTTTTGTTTACATTGTGAAAAGTATTCGAACAAAATATTGTTTTTGATGCATTCTTTACTAGGAAATTTGTTATTGTTGACGGAAAATCCCTTGTATTATTTACGTTGAATACAGTTAACGAGAAGTCAGTTAATTCCACTGGTTAAATAGACATGGATACATTATTCATACAGAGCTATACCAGTTTCAATATATTACGTAATTTTTATAGCACCCTATATAAATATATTATATATATATATATATATATATATATATATATATATATATATATATATATATATATATATATATATAATATATATACATATATACAGTCCCTGGCCAAATTATTAGACGCACTGCAAGATTTCATGTAAAATATTAATTACCGAGTCGATATTGTACCGTTTTATTATTTTAAATTGATTTGTTTTTAGTGTTCCGTACGGAACACTTATAAGATCACTTCGGTGTCTGTCTGTCTGTCTGGCTGTCTGTCACACCCGATTTTTTTTCCGAAACTATTTGACATAGAAAGGTGAAATTTGGTAATAATATAGGAATTGTTGGCCTCATCAGAGTCATGTAGTTTTGAGAATTAAATTTTGACTTAAGAGGTTAGTTTTGGGGGGTGAAGTCGGAAGTGAAAAAAAATTTTTTACTAGGTCATCGAGTGTGGTGTCAAATGAAAGCTTGTGAAAACACGAGTAAAAAATATATATATATAATATTATACTTGCGCGCACTTTTCTTTGTATTATTTTAAAAATTCGCGAAAAATCGCTGTCCCGGGCCTTATCTCGAAAAGTAGTTATCAAAAAATTTGGAAAAAATTCTGGAATATTCTCCACGGGGTGTAGATTGAACGAAAATTATCACGAGTGCATTACCTTTAATAATTTATATGGTATATAAAAAAAAACAAAAATTTCAAGGTCATCAGATTCAGTAAAGATTGGAAACAAACTTTGTTGAAAAAAACTCATTTGGGGTGTATTTTGTGAAGTCACTAATCATTTTATACCACCGTAACATAAATTTTGACTTAAGGGGTTCGTTTTGAGGGGTGAAATCGGAAGTGAAAAAAAAATTTTTTTTACTAGGTCATCGAGTGTGGTGTCAAATGAAAAGCTTGTGAAAACACGAGTAAAATAATATATATATATATATATATATATATATATATATATATATATATATATATATATATATATATGTAATACTTGCGCACACTTTTCTTCGTATTACTTTTAAAAAATCGCTGTCCCCTACCTTATCTCGAAAAGTACTGATCAAAAAATTTTAAAAAAACTCTGGAATATTCTCCACGGGGTTAGATGAACGGAAATTACCTGCATTACCTTTAATAATTTATTTGGTATATAAAAAAAAAAACAAAATTTCAAGGTCACCAGTTTTCAGTAAAGATTGGAAACAAACTTTGTTGAAAAACTCATTTGGGGTGTGTTTTGTGAAGTCACTGATCATTTTAAACCACCCTAACAAAAATTTTTATTTTAAAAACAATCAACGTACGGAACACTAATTGTGCAAGTTCAACTTGCACTTGACCGGTTATTTATTTTTTATATTATCCAATCAATTACCTATTTATTTGATATAAATAAAACAGCATTAATTTAGAAAAGCATAAGTTTATTAAGTTTTAAAGAAAAGTGAAATTAATGTTAGTAAAAGTCAATATTTAGTTGAGCCACCTTTAGCCGCTATCAAAGCTTTAATTCTGCGCGGCATGCTATCAATGCAAGATTGTACTGTCTCCTGCATTTGAGGATGATGATTCCACACATGAATAATCTTTTCTAGGAGCTGGGTTTTGTTGGTAAATCACATCTTTAGCACTTCTCTTTTCATCAGCTCCCACACATTTTCAATGGGGCTATTACCCGGCCAATCCAACAGAGGGATATTTTTTTCTGCCAAAAAAGCTTTAACAGACCGAGCAGTGTGGCAGGGAGCTCCATCTTGCATGAAAGTGAATGGTTCCCCATTTGGAAACCCATTCTCTGAGCTGCGGAATCAACCGATTTTGTAATACTTCTTTGTACTGATCTTGCCTCATTATTCCTTTGACGACGTACAGACGTCCAGTGTCCTTGCCGCTGATGACCAAATCATCACTTTGGTGGGATGTTTAACCGTCGGGACGACACAATCAGGATGAAACTTTTCTCCATGACGACGACGCACATACTGAGCTTTATTCTGCAAAATTTCGAATGTGCTTTCGTCACTGAAGCAGACCTGTCAAAAAATAGGAAAAATATATAAACTTCCATGTTTATTTGCTTTATTTAACTGAAAATGATAATAATGTATCAATTATTGATTAAATTGCTGTATCTTACCGATCTCCAGAAGTCCACATCTTTGTCTTGCCATTGTTTGGCCCACTTCAGGCGCTTTGCTTTCATTGCAGCTGTTAACTTGGGCTTCTGGCGGGGCGACAGGCCTTAAAATCTAATTCTTTCAATTTTCTTCGAACAGT
>CM032449.1:173386000-173393500 GCA_019049505.1 Pachyrhynchus sulphureomaculatus | reverse complement strand
GTTCAGCATCCTTAGTATCTGTACGACAGCGTTTAAAATTCAGCATACTAGTAAATGATCATTGCTGGTATGAACGATGCTTGAACGGTATTTTTTCCTATCAAAAAACAGTGTTTAATCAACGCATGAAATTCGATTATTTCCATTGTTTTGAAGATATCAAAAGTAGCGTCACTAAAACCACTGTAACTAGTAAACTAATAGGCGAAATGTCATGAAACTTTGACACGTATCGTTTGAAGGTTGATAATTTTTAAAAATCATATGGATTTTTTGAAAAGGGCAACATCTATGTGTCAGACCAAAAAACTTTTCAGCCTACGTGTTATGTCTTTGCAAGGAACGTACTTGGTAAATCATTTTTCCGATTTTTTTGTAGAGTCTATTAATGATCTTAGTAGTAATTAAAATTAAGCATTTTCGAACGTACTTTTCTCATTCCAAAAACATTGTAAGCCCAGTAAAAGTCAACAGGCCTCTGAAAATTGGCAAAGTTTCAAGATGACCACTTCCTTCCTTTACATTTTGAATATTTTTATAATAACAAATAGAAATTGTTTTGAACTTATGTATCCACGACCGCTGGCGGGATATGATTCATCCGTAATTATGGGAAATTTATAGTATAAAAAATTTAGTGTTTATTCTCTTTGAATTCTTATGTCAGTGTGTCAGACATGCCATCAGACGATAAATTAGTCATAGTATATATTTGTTTCAATCAAATAATTGAATTTCCAGTCATTGTTGAGTGATAGTTTGTGATTAAAACCACAAATAAAGAAAAGTAGACAAGTATTGTAATATTAGACATTATAATTGCGTCCCCAAATTATTTATAGATTAAGCATTTGCCCGCGACTCTGCCCCAGCTAGACTACACGACCTGGTAATTATTTACAATTAGGGCACCACCCAGAAATGAAAAGAATAAAAGTGTTTTCTACGTTTTTTTGGGGGAGGGGGGAGCTAAACACGAATCCGATGTTAAAAATCGGCGCTCGACTACCCCTGACCCGCTCCGTCATCCACAGCCCCCGAAAAATCGATTAAATTTAAAAAAAAAAAAAAACGAGAAAGAATCCTAGAGTATTTTTATGTTTTACTGGGGCGCTTAACACGAACCCGGCGTTAGAAATCGGCGCTCGACCACCCCTGAGCCGCCCGCCACCCCGAACCCCCGAAAAGTTGATTAAATTAAAAAGATGATTTTTGTACAGGTTAGTTCAGGTTCATTTTTTTCTTTTAATTTAATCGATTTTTCGGGGGTTGAGGGTGGCGGGGTGGCTCAGTGACAATTGAGCGGCGATTTTTAATGGCAGATTCATGTTCAGCGCCCCATAAGACATAAAAATACTCTAGGGTTTCTTTTTTATTTAATTGATTTTTCGGGGGTTAGGGTGGCGGCGCGGCTCAGGGGTGGTGGAGCTCCGGTTTTTAACACCAAATTCGTGTTAAGCCCCAAAAAACGTAGGAAAACACTTTTTTTTTTCATTTCTGGTTGGTGCCCTAATTGTAAATAATTACCCACAAGCAACATCACGGAAATAGGAAACCTAAGATAGTCTTATTACCTTCTACTAACCCAAATTAACCTCCCTTCGCTCAATTTTGTGAGAGAAAGTATTCTTATACTGTTTCTAATGGCACTAAACCAAACAATGATGAAAATCCACGTTTCCTCCAAAAACCATCATCTGACACTACTAACCCATTTCTTAGGCCTTTTTGGGTACATTCTTTTTTTAGTGTTCCGTACGGAAACCTTATGGGATCACTTAGGTGTCTGTCCGTCTGTCACACCCGATTTTCTCCGAAACTATTTAACATAGAAAGTTTTAAGTTTTTCACAAACGTGAAAATTGACGGCCCAATCAGAGCCGTGTAATTTTAAAAGCTAAATTTTTGACTTAAGGGGTTAATTTTGGGGGGTGACATCGGAAGTGAAAAAAAAAAATTTATAATGTCTTCGAGTGGAGTCTCAAATAAAAGCTTGTGAAAACACGAGTTCAAAAATATATATGACGTAATACTTGCGCACACTTTTCTTTGTATTATTTTAAAAAAAAATGGCCAAAAAGCCCTGTCCCCCCATCCTATCTCGAAAAGTACTGGTCGAAACATTTTGAAAAATTTCTGGAATATTCTCCATAAATTGTAGATTGAACGAAAATTATCACGAGTGCATTACTTTTAATAATTTATCTGGTAAATTAGAAAAACAAAAATTTCAAGGTCATCAGCTTTTTACAAAGATCGGAAACAAACTTTGTTAAACACTCATTTAACATGTGTTTTGTGAAGTCATTGATCATTCAATAGTTCCAAAACAAAAAATTTTACTTCAAAAGCAATCACGTATGGAACACTAATTGCGCAAGTCCGACTTGCACTTGGTTGGTGTTTTTCTATTTCTGTTGCTTCTGCCATGCTAGCTTTACATACGTATCATTTGAAGGTTGGTGCTTCCTAAAAATCATTTGGATTTGTGTCAGGCCAAAAACGTTTCGACCTACGGGTTACAATACGTAAAATAACGGTAGTAAAATATGTTAATTTATTCATCCAATACTATTATTTGGACTATATTTGGACTTATCTGCCACGGAAATGTCCAGAACGTAAGCGTTTTAAACGATCTTTTACTTATTGGTTTTAATAACGTGTCTTGACCATAAAACAGCACAAATTTCTTCATAGGCCTATGTAGCATTTGTGCCTTTGTCGAAATAAAATTGTATAACGTAGAGAACTTTTGCAAAAATTTCACTCATCTTCAAGGCGATCAAAATTATATACGAGGCTGGTTTGAAAAGTCCGTGGAAAAATAAAAACTACTTATGTGTTTGGGGTAAACCTTTTTTATTTTTCGACATAGTCTCCTTTTAGGCTTATACACTTCGTCCAACGATGTTCTAGTTTGTTGATCCCTTCCGAATAATAGGATTTGTCCAAGTCTGCAAAATATCCATTAGTGTCTGCAATCACCTCCTCGTTTGAATAAAATCTTTGTCCCGCCAGCCATCTCTTCAAATTGGGGAAGAAATAGTAGTCCGAGGGAGCCAAGTCTGGAGAATAGGGGGGACGTGAAACGAGTTGGAATCCTATTTCCATTAATTTTGCGACCACAACTGCTGAGGTGTGTGCTGGTGCGTTGTCGTGATGGAAAAGGACTTTCTTGTGGGCCAATCGCGGGCGTTTTCTCTTGCAGCTCGGTTTTCAAACGGTCCAATAACGATGAATAATATTCACCTGTAATAGTTTTTACCCTTTTCCAGATAGTCGATGAGGATTATCCCTTGCGAATTCCAAAAGACAGTCGCCATAACCTTTCCGGCCGAAGGAACGGTCTTCGCCTTTTTTGGTGCAGATTTCCCCTTGGTAACCCATTGTTTAGATTGTTGTTTGGTCTCAGGAGTATAGTAATGTATCCAGGTTTCATCCACAGTGACGAAACGACGCTTAAAGTCCTCCGGATTCTTCTGGAACAGCTGCAAACCATCCTTGCAACACTTCACACGATTCCGTTTTTGGTCAAGCGTGAGCAATCGCGGCACCCATCTTGCGGATAGCTTTCTCATGTCCAAATGTTTATGCAAAATATTATGTACCCGTTCAGTCGAGATGCACACAGCACTAGCAATCTCACGCACCTTAACTCTTCTGTCATCCATCACCATATCATGGATTTGATCAATGATTTCTGGAGTCGTAACCTCCACAGGCCGTCCAGAACGTTCAGCGTCACTTGTGCCCATATGGCCAGTCCGAAAATTTTGAAACCACTTATAAACTGTTCTAATCGAAGGTGCAGAGTCACCATAATGTTTATCAAGCTTCTCTTTAGTCTCCTGAGGCGTTTTGCCTTTCATAAAGTAATGTTTTTAATCACCACACGAAATTCTTTTTCGTCCATTTCTTGAAAATCACTCGACTTCCTTGATTCACACGAATGCCAAACACAAAGAAATATACCAATATGGCTGAAACTTGGTGTGCGTTCATTCAAGAGATGCTACTAACTAAACATGACCTCGATACGCGTCGGTGGTGCCATCTCTCGGACTTTGCACGGACTTTTCAAACCAGCCTCGTATATATATATATATATATATATATATATATATAATATATATATATATATATATATATATATACGGCAATCAGACTCCGAATGTGAAAGGAGTTACAGATAGAATTGGAAGAGTTCTAAGAAAACACAACATAGGCACAGCATATAGACCACAAAACACTCTGGCAGACATCTTGGGTAACCCTAAGGACAAGAGAAAACTAGAAAACCATGGAGTTTAAAGCATCCCATGCGGAGACTGCAACAAATTGTACATAGCGCGAACAAACAGAAAAATCTCCACCTGGATCCAAGAACATAGAATAAGTATCAAAAAAACAACCAACTTTGGCTCTTTTTCAGCACCATCAATTTTGAAGGATCCAAACACATTTCACATTTTAAAACACGCATAATCAGAGGAGCCTTGGAAATTGAAAAGAATGGACAACTAAATAAGCGGGAGGATGCACTGAATATCTCCATTACATGGAAGGATCTACTAGCTAAACCAAGGAATAATCAAAACATCGAGAAGGCAACAGTCAGCATAGCGCCGGAATCCGTAATTATCACTGATACGAGCACCCAGCCGGCAAACACCGATTCAAGGACGAACACTCCCGACCCCTCCACCTACAATATGCGTAGACGCCGACCTATTAAAGAGGGCGACTGCACTTCGGTCTTCGGTTCAGTTAGCTTCGAGCGGCAGCAGCAAGATCACAGTATCGAGTAGCAGCAGCACCGGAAGCACTTGAAAATGCCAAATGAGATTTGGGCGAAACAAATCCGAGGTCTGATTTGCCAAATTCTAGATGGCGGATCCAAGATGGCGGATGAAATTTTCGAAAATCTATCGATTTGTACCAAATTTGTTATACGGGGGTTTTTGGGGTCGCCGATTACGAATCAGAAGTTCGATTTTCAAAATCCAAGATGGCGGACCCAATATAGTAGATTGCCTTATTGAGTTTCCATCATATTGGGTCCACCTTCTTGAATTTAATAAATTTGACTTCAGATTCGTAATTAGCGACCCCAAAAATCCCCATATGCCAAATTTAGTGCAAAAATGTCAATACTGTTGAGCAATAACTAATTGAATTTTGAGCCATGAATGAGCCTCGACCTTCAATATGTCAAAATTTTTAAATTCTTATCACAGATATATGATCAGCGACCTCAAAAACCCCTTTACGTAAAATTTGGTGTCAATTGGTTGATTTTCGAATATATCGCCGCCATATTGAATCAGCCATTTTAGATCCGCCATATTGAATTTAAGAATTTTAGAAATTTGACCTCAGATTCGTTATCAGGGACCCCAAAAACCCCCGTATAACAAATTTGGTACATATCGATAGATTTTCTAAAATTTCATCCGCCATCTTGGATCCGCCATCTTGAATTTGGCAAATCAGACCTTGGATCCGTGATCAGCGATCCTAAAAACCCCCGTTTACCAAATTTAGTGCAAATCGGTTCATTTGCGAAAATTCGGCCACCATATTGGATTTTTGACCGCCATCTTGGATCCGCCATCTTGGATCCGCCATGTTGGATTTTGTCAATTTACCACCCCAATTTCTTGGGGCGTCCATCAGCTACAATTTGAGCCAAAAAAAACGATCCAAACAGTTGCGAATTTTTATTTTTACAAGCTTTTTTTGCTGGACACTTGATTTTTTCTCCGGCTACTGGCCGCCATATTGGAGCCGCCATATTGGATTTTTCAAAGGCGCACTCGGCATTTGAAAGTAGACGCTCTAAGCTTTAAAATGAGCCCTTGGTCAATTTTGTTGGTTGCTTCTAATTTTGGTCGTAGCTCTGATCCGATTGACGCGGATCGTCCCATATATATATATATATATATATATATATATATATATATATATATATATATATATATATATATATATATATATTACATATATGGATCATCCACCGTTTTTGATCTTCATAACTAACCTACCCAGCTACATATCCTAAACAGTTTGCTGACGACGGCATAATATTTATGAGTGTCTGTAGCGTGACGACTGCCCGAGTCCTCAAAGACACCTACAGTCTATAGAAAGATGGGTATCTCTAAATAAAATGAAAATAAATATCATTGAAAGTCAGATAAGAATGTTTGGCAAGAAAAGAGTTGATTGTGATCACAAAATAAATAATACTTTTCTAATAAGTAAAAATAAGTATTTTGTTTACCCGTCTGGAAATCTGAATTGTCATGTGTCCAGATGATGCCAAATTTGCTAATAAGGCCCGAATTTCCGGCCACTCAATATTTTTAAATCTGATTGAAAATATTCTTTTTTCAATTACCCGTTCTTGTTTTAGTAAAAAATAAATTATCATTTAATAGTGTGACGTAAAAATATTACATAGGCCAATCCTTTTAAGTATTCGTGTATTGTCAGTTCTTGCATGTATGCAACCTAACCTTTTATTAAAATACGGAAATGCCAGACGAAGTTTATATGAATTTGCTAATTTTATAATGGATTTGTTATTGCGTTACGTTATCCGTCGTTGTCGGTTTTATATAATACTTAACCTACAAAGTGTTGTAGTAGGTGAATGCGGAAAACGGAGATGTATGTTATTTGCTACCGCGGTTGCTGCTGCTGCTGCTTTCATACTTACGGATCGTAAGAACTAATGAGTTTTGACTTCTGAATGCGTATTTATTGCTGGTATTGATTGTTGAAATTAGTAAACATATTTTCCGTGAACAATTGTTTAATTTGTTGTAAAATTGTAAAATATTTTAGCCGTTGGTAGAGTTTTTCTGAAAACTAATATTCCTGTAAAGTATACGATTTGCATATGACCCTTGTTTTAGGTACGACACTTTATGTTGTTTTATAATATATGTCCGCTCTAGCGTAGCCTGGAGGATATAGATACGAAGGCCGTTTGTTCAAGAAAAAGAGGAACGGAGTTTCTTATAGAGGGACGGCGCCAATCGACGAACGAGGAGGTGCTTAACGAGAACCGGAAGGCGAATTCTCTTAATGAGAAAAAAACCCTCTTTCAGTAAAAAAAAAAACTTAAGCTGAATTAAAAAGCAATAATCGAAAGGCAAAAACTTATCAACGAAAAAGAACCCTTAATAAATAACCGGTTAAGTGCACGCTGAACTTGCGCAATTAGTGTTCCGTACGTTGATTGCTTTCAAAATAAATTATTTACGGAGATATAAAATGATCAGTGACTTCACAAAACACACCCCAAATGAGTTTTCAACAAAGTTTGTTTTCAATCTTTACGAAAACTGATGACCTTGAAATTCTTGTTTTTTTATATATCAGATAAATTATTTAAGTAAATGCACTTCGTGATAATTTTCATTCAATCTACACCCCGTGGAGAATATTCCAGAATTTTTTCAAAATTTCTTAATCAGTACTTTTCGAGAT